>CAUYUJ010014656.1:90000-110000 GCA_963575745.1 Prorocentrum cordatum | reverse complement strand
GGACACCATGGGACACCACGGGACACCTGTCGATCTCACTGTCGATCTCGTTTTTTTGGGACACCTCGGGGCACCACATCGATTTCATGATCGATCTCACTATCGATCTCTCACTCAAGGGGACACAACGGGACACCGCGGGACACCACGAGCCACCGTCGGACGGACGGACGGGGGAGAATCATTTGTCTTCACTTCGCCTTAGCAACGGTGTACACCATGGGACACCACGGGGCACCACGGGACACCGCGGGACACCGCCGGACGGACGGACGGGGGAGAATCAGTTGTCTTGACTTCGCTCAGCAACGGCGGGTTCAATCCTCTCGCGCGCCCACACAGCTGTGCCTCGCCCGCACGCGCGACACGAACGAAACGGAACGATTTCCCGGTTGGGGGTCTCCGTTCCACTGCGATCTCACCCCCAATCTCCGATTGAAGTAGGAAGGCGTTTGAAGTAGATTGGGTTCGGGGAATCCAATGATACCCCTTTTCCGATGGGCAGTGGTCGCACTTCGTCGAGCACGTGGCGAAGTCCGAGCCCTACCTCGAGGGGAGAAGCGCGGAGCCCATGGCCGCGATGTCGCGGGATCCCGTCGATGCCGATCTCTGCCAAGGTCCGTGCCGACCGTCGACAGTTTGCGAAGAGGACCTACGAATTGACGCTGGCCGAGATCGATGGTGACTAAGATCGATCGGGGGTGGACAGGACCCCCACCCTGACACGTCGATTAGTGAGGTAAGTGTCCGCTGTCGGTTCTCGAGTGGCGCGCCGCGGCCGTCATTTTCCAGGCTTGCGCCAGCCAGGTTTGGGCCCGAGGTCGCTCTCACTGAACCAGGTTTTGCGAAAGGGGGTGCCGTCCATCCCCGAATAGGCACGACTTTCCCGGGCGCAGTCTCGGGTCGTGGTCCCCGCCGCCTTCCCCTGCACCATCCCCTTCCCCCAATCGATGCAGGCGAATCGATGGTCTGCTGGGGTCGTTGTCCCGATGCCGCCAGGCTGCTCGCGGGGGCGCGCCGCCCGTGGCACTGCGCGTCCAAGAAGTTTTTTTGTGATAAGAAATTGGGGGCGAAAGATCGTCAGAGTGAGGGGGCCCAGCGGTCCTGTCCCTGGGTGGCTGGCTGAAGTGGGGACCCGCGGTCGGGATTCTTGTTGTTGTTTGTCTGAATGTTGATGTTGTGGGTGGTGGTGTTGTTGGTGGGGTTGATGATGTTGATGTTGTCGTCGTCGTCGTTGTTGCTGTTGTTGGTGTTGTTGTTAGTATTAGTGTTAGTGTTTGTGTTGTTGTTGCCAGTGTTGTTAGTGTTGTTGTTGTTGTTGTTGTTGGTGTTGGTGTTGGTGTTGGTGTTGGTGTTGTTGTTGCTGTTGTCGTTATTGATGTTGTTATTAATGTGAGTGTTGTAGTTGTGGTTGTGGCTGTTTTTGTTGAACTCTCGCTACTGAAGAATCATGTTTGTTGATTCCCCCCCTTCCGGGGCACATTGTATGCTTTCAATTGCAGTGCCCTTCTCGGGGCGCGCACCTTGTTTTTATCAGGGAAAGTCTTGGGTCTCAGGATTGGGCTCTGGGCCCCTGAGTTACAACAGCAACGGCTCCCGCCTGATACTTCCTCAGAGTCTATTCCCAAATCGCGCTCTCGCGCGGAACGCCCTCACAAGTTATACACGAATCGGCTTTTCGCGTGGGACTTCCTTGCAATTTATTCAGACGCCGTGCCCTCGACACTCATGAATCACGCTCCCGCTTTGGCCGGTCTCACGATTTACTTGGGAATAGCGCTATCGCTCGAGACTCGCGATTCGTGCAGGACGCACGCATCAGCAACCCGCCTGCTCGACCTGGCTTCTGGGGCCCGCCGTCCCGACCCGCCTGTTAGGGTCTACCCGCCCGATCTGCCCGTCTGGCTCTGCCTCTTGTTTTTTGCTCCTAGCCCCCCTCCTGCTACTCTCTCTCTCTCTCTCTCTCGTGCTCCATCCTCCTCCCAGCCCCGTGTGCCTTTCTTTCATCCGTCCAATCTTCTCCTGCCGCAGGGGCTGCAAGCAATACGCGCTGCAGGTAAGGAAGATATGCCCCCAAGGGGGTACCATCGAAGACGAGGAGGGGGGTATCGAGGGTTTGGGATGTACGTGTTGAATGGCACGCGCGCAGATAAGAGCGAACAGTCTTAAAGCATGTTTGGTGTTGTTACTGTTGTTGTTGTTGCTGTTGTTTTCGTTGTTGCTTTTAATAAACTCCCACTGTTGAAAAATAAGCATGGTGTACCACCCCCTCTGGTGACCATTTTGTTTTTCAATTGAAGTGTTTCCCCTGGGGCTCACACTTTGTTGTTGATCAGGGAAAGTCACGGGGGGTCTAACTGTGCTACAACAACAACGGTTCCCGCCTGAGACCTCCTCACAATTTAGCCAGGACCCCCGCTACCGCCTGAGACTTCCTCGCATGTTACTCAGGAATCGCGCTTTCGCTTGGGACTTCCTTACAATTTATACCGGAATCGCTCTCACGGCGCTCTGGAGTCGCGCTCTCGTTGGACACTTGTTTGCAATGTATGTAAGGATCGCGCTCTTGCGTTGGAATTCCCCGCTATTTACTCCAGCGCCGCCCTCCGGACACTCAGGCACCCAGGAGTCGCGCTCACGCCTAGGACTTCATCACAGCTTACTTAGGAATCGGGATCTCGCTGCCCTTCGTGGCCCCGTTGCAGCCCTTCGTGGCCCCCTCGCTGCCGTTCGTGGCCCCGTTGCAGCCCTTTGTGGCCCCCTCGCTGCACTTCGTAGCCCCGTTCCCTCGTGGCCCCTTCGCTGCCCTTCGTGGCCCCGTTGCAGATCGCGCTATCGCTCGAGACTTCCTCGCGAGTCATGCAGGACGCACGCTTCAGCACGTTTGCTCGACCTGGTCGCCTGGGCCCGTCTTCCCGACCTGCCCGCTATGGGTCTGCCCAGTCGATTTGCCCATCTGGTTCTGCCACGTGCTTTCTGCTCCTAGCCCCCCTCCTGCTACTGTGTGTCTCTCTCTCTCTCTCTTTCCCTCGTGCTCCATCATCCTTTCCCCTTGTCCCTTCCTTCCATCCGTCCTTTCATCCCATGCCTCAGGGGCTGCACGAAAGACACGTTGCAGGTAAGGAAGATATACCCCCAATGGGGGGACAATCGAAGACGGAGGGCGGGTATCGAGGGTTTGGGATATACGTGTTGGATGGCACACGAGCAGATAAGCGCGATCAGTCTGGAAATGTGTTTGTTGTTGTTGGTGGTATTGCTGTTGTTGTTGTTGTTGTTGTTGAACTCACACTACTGAAGAATAAGTATTGTTGATCCCGCCCGGTGACCATTGTATGTTTTCAATTGAAGTGCTTCCCCCGGGGCTCGCATTCTGTGTGTATACATATATATATACGGGAACGTCACGGGACTCAAACTGTGTTGTTGCCCCCTGGTTTGCAACAACAGCGGCTCCCGCCGAATACCTCCTCACAATGTATTCCCAAATCGCGCTGTCGCGCGGGATGCACCCACAATTTGTATACGAATCGCGTTCTGGCGCGGGACGCCCTCGCAGTTTATTCAGACGATGCGCCCTCGGCGCTCAGGAATCACGCTCTCGCTTTGGCTTCTCTCACGATTCACTTGGGAATCGCGCTATCGCTCGACACTTCCTCGCGATCCATTCAGGATCCACGCTTCAGGAACCCGCCTGCTCGACCTGGTCGCCTGGGCCCGCCTTCCCGACCTGCCCGCTATGGGTCTGCCCACCCGATTTGCCCTTCAGGTTATGCCATGTGGTTTCTGCTCGTTGCCCCCCTCTTGCTAATTGTTCTCGTGATCCACTCTTTTCCCTCCCCCTTTCCACCCGTTTTCTTTTCCCTTGTTTGAAGGGCTACGCTGAATGCGCGTGGCAGGTAAGGAAGATATAATCCCAAGGGGGCGCGATCGAAGACGGCGAGGGCGGGTACCGAGGGTTCGGGATACACGTATTGATTGGCACGTGGGCATATAGGAGAAAACAACTTTAAAATTGTTGAATTCTCACTTCTGAAGAATAATTATTGTAGATCCCCCCCGTGCGGTGCTCATCGTTTTTTTCGATTGAAGTGCCTTTCCCGGGGCTCGCACCATTTTTTTTTTATCAGGGAACGTCATGAGGGTCAAACTGTGTTCTCGGTCCCCGGTTTACGACAACAACGGTTCCCGCCTGATACGTCCTCACCATTTATTGAAGAATCGCGCTCTCGCTTGGGACGCCCCTGCAAATTACCACCGGGTCGCGGCTCCCGCTTGATATGTCCTCGCAGTTTATTGAAGAATCGCGCTCTCAATTGGGGCTTCCGCGAGCCTCTCGACACGGTTGCAGTTCTCACTACCTTTCCGCCCCACTCTCCCAACATCCCGGTTCTTTTCAGGGTTCCACGAAATTTGTTCCTGACACCAGTTCGCAGCTGTACGCCGCCCCGTGGGGGTATCCTCGATATGTTCGTGGCGCTGTTTATGGCGCGGCCCATGGCGAAAATTATTGTTATCCTGTGCTGGAGTGGCTGGCGCAAGCCATGGCGCAAGCTGAATCGCCACTCGCAGCGCAAATCATAGTCTTCCCTCCTTCTTGCCCCCCCTCCCTTCCTCCGATCGTTTCGCCCTCAGTATCCCCCGTCATCCGTTACCCTTCGTTTTCAAATGCTTCACCGCCCACGCGTGGCAGGGAATGAATACACCCCCCAAGAAGGGGTACGATCGAAGACGTAGAGGACAGGTATCCAGGGTTTGGGATACGCAGATTGAATGACACGCGAGCAGGTAAGAGCGAACCGTCTTACAATGATTGTTGTTGTTGCTGTTGTCGTCGTCGTTGTTGTTGCTGTTGATGTTGCCGTCGATGTTGCTGTTGCTGCTGCTGTTGAATACTCATTTCTGGCGAATAATGATTGTTGACTCCAGAAACGGTTCCCGGCGCTTTCGCTTGGACACCGGCTACATTTTCTCTGAGAGCGAGGCCCCCGCTCGAGCGTTGGTTTGACCCTGAAGTGCGCCCGTGGAGGCCCAGCTACGACAACAAGGGCTCCCGTTCGATATTTCCTCACGATGTACTTCGAGACACCCTGGCCGGAGAGGCCTCCGAACTCAGGAACGGCGCTCTCGCTCGGGACTTCCTCGCAATTCAATCAAGTTGGCGGGGGCCCAGCCACGACGACGCAGGTTCCTGCTCAATACTTCCTCACGAATTACTCCGAGAGCCCCTGGCCAGGAAGGCCCCTGAACTCAGGAACGGAGCTCTGGCTCGAGACTTCTTCACTATTCAGCCACATTGGTGGAGGCCCACATGCGACGACAAGGGCTCCCGTTCGATATTTCCTCAATATGTATTCGCAAAGGCCCTTGCCCATCGAGGTCCTGGCGCGCTGCCCAGTGAGGCCCCCGACACACAACCCACTGAGGCCCAGAAGAAGCCCACAGGGACCGTAGCATGTTGCCCGCACGCCCTCTGGCACAGCCCACACAGGTGCCGCGCGCGCCCACAGAGGCTCCCCCGAGCTGCCCACAGGGGCCCCAAGAGCGCCAGGAGGGCCCAGCGTGCTGCCCACTGAGGCCCCCGACGCAGCCCACAGAGGCCCCAGCCCAGCCCACAGAGGCCCCAGCCCACAGAGGCCCCAAGCGCGCCCGCAGAGGCCCCAGCGCGCTGTCCAATGAGGCCTTCCGGCACAGCCCACAGAGGCCCAAACCCCGCCCCAAGCGTGCCCACGGAGGCCCCAACGCGCTGCCCGCGGAGGCCCCCCCGTTCCACAGATACCTCCGACACAGCCCACAGAGGCCCCATCCCACAGAGGCCCCGAGCGCGGCCACACAGGCACCCGCGCGCTGCCCATTAAGGCCTTCTGGCACAGCCCACACAAAGTCCCCAAGCGCGACCACAGAGGCCCCAGCCCGCAGAGGCCCCAAGCGCGCCCACAAATGCTCCCGCGCGCTGTCCACTGAGGCCCCCGACGCAGCCCACTGAGGCCCCGAACGTGTCCACGGAAGGCCCAACGCGCTGCCCACAGAGGCCCCGCTTTCCTACAGAGGCCCCACACGCGCCCGCAAAGGTTCCTGCCTACAGAGGCGCCAAGCGCGCAGAGGCCCCCGCACGCTGCCCAATGAAACCCTCCGGCACAGCCCACAGAGGACCCAGCGCGCCCACAGAGGCCCCAGTCCACACAGTCGCAAACGCGCCCACAGAGGCCCCAAGCGCGCCCACAGAGGCCCCAGCGCGCTGCCCACTGATGCCCCAGCCCACAGACTCTGAACGCGCCCCCGGCATCTCCAGCGCGCTGCCTACTGAGGCGCCCCGACAACTCCCGCAGAGGCCCCGCGCGCGCCCACAGAGGCCCCAGACCGCAGAGGCCCCAAGCGCGCCCACGGAGGCCCCCGCGAGCTGCCCACCGAGGCCCCCGACGCAGTCCACAGGGGCACCCCTAAACGCGCCCACGCAGGCCTTAGCCCGCAGAGGCCCCAAGCGCGCCCACAGAGGCCCCAGCCCACAGAGGCCCCAAGCGCGCCCGCAGAGGTTCCAGCGCGCTGCCCACCACTGAGGCCCCCAAACGCAGCCCACAGAGGCCCCAAGCGCGCCCACAGAAGCCCCAGCCCGCAGAGGCCCCGAGCGCGCCCACACAGGCCCCCGCGCGCGCTGCCCACCGAGGCCCCCGACGCAGCCCATTGAGGCCCCAAACGCGCACACAGGGGCCTTAGCCCGCAGAGGCCCCAAGCGCGCCCACAGAGGCCCCCCCGCGCTGCCCACTGAGGCCCCCGACGCAGCCCACCGAGGCCCCAACTCACAGAGCCCCCAGGCGCGCCCACGGAGGCCCCAGCGCGCTGCCCGCGGAGGCCCCCCGACACAGCCCACAGAGGCCCTAGCCCGCAGAGGCCCCAAGCGCGCCTACACAGGCCCCCGCACGCTGCCAACTGCCCCCGACACCAGCCAACAGAGGCCCCAAACGCGCCCACAGAATCCCCGGCGCGCTGCCCACTGAGGCTCCCGACGCAGCCTGTAGAGGCCCCAGCCCACAGAGGCCCCAAGCGCGCCCGCAGAGGCCCCGGCGCGCTGCCCACTGAAACCCCCCGACACCAGCCAACAGAGGCCCGGCAGAGGCCCCAAGCGCGCCCGCAGAGGCCCCAGCGCGTTGCCCACTGAGGCGCCCCAACGCAGCCCACGGTGGCCCCAAGCGCGCCCACAGAGGCCCCAGCCCGCAGAGGTCCCAGGAACGGCGCTCTCGCATGAGCTTTCTTCGCAATTCAATCAAGTTCGCGGATGCCCAGCCGCGACGACAAGGCTCCCGCTCGATATTTCCTCGCGATCTGAGAGGCCCTGGCCACCGAGGTTCCCGACCTCAGGAACAGCGCTCTCGTTATGGACATCCTCGCAATTCAATCAAACCAGTGGGGACGCAGCCGCGATGACAAGGGCTCCCGCTCGATGCTTCCTCGCGATTTGCTCCGAGAGGCCCTCTCGCGTGGTCCATCCTTCTCTTCCCCCGTCCGTCCTCCCCTCCCCTGTTTTAGGGGTTGCGCTAAATGTGCGCGGCAGGTAAGGAAGATATACCACCGAGGGGCTACGGTCGAAGACAAAGAGAGCGGGTATCGAGGGTTTGGGATAGATGTGTTGCGTGGCGCGCGATTTTAATAAGAACGAATTGTCTTAAAATGATTGTTGTTGTTGATGATGTGTTTGTTGTTGTTGCTGCTGCTGCTGTTGCCACTGTTGCTGCTGAACTCCCGCTACTTGAGAATAATGTTTGTGGATCCCCCTCCAGTAACATAGTCGTGTTTCAATTGAAGTGTTCCTACGGGGGATCGCTGCAATCTTACAAAAGAAACTTTTTCGTGACTTCCTCGCAATGTATTCAGGCGCCACGCCCTCG
This sequence comes from Prorocentrum cordatum, assembly GCA_963575745.1. NCBI lineage: Eukaryota > Dinophyceae > Prorocentrales > Prorocentraceae > Prorocentrum > Prorocentrum cordatum. The sequence continues at coordinate 102,117 of CAUYUJ010014656.1, read as the reverse complement.
CCATTCGGGAATCGCGCTCTCGCGTGGGACTTCCTCATACATTACTTGGGAATCGCGCTCTCGCCCGAGACATCCCGGCGAATGATGCAGGACTCACGCATTTGCGCAACATATTTGCTTTTGTTAATGAAGTGTCCCTCCCAGGGTTCGCTGTGATAAATTATTCCTGGTCGAACTGTGCCTTGAGCCCCAGGTTCACAAACACAAAAGCGGCTCCCGCCATATATTTCTGTGCAAATTACGGAAGGATCGTGTTATTGCCAGAGACTATTTCGCAATGTATCAAATAATCGCGCTCTCGTTTCATACTTCCCTGCAGGTTATTGAGACGTCGCGCTGTCGACACTCAGGAATCGCGCTGTCGCGATGTCTGGGCCCCTCTCCTCGCACCGCTCACAGAACAGGAGATCTCTTGCCTCCTCGCCCCTGCCGCGGCAGGAGGCCCATGCCAGACTCGCCTTGGTCCATGGATGCGCTCGGGCGGCGCACACGGCGTCGTCTTCGTCCTCGTCGTCCTCGTCCGCGTCCTCGTCCTCGTCGGCGTCCTCATCGTCCTCGTCATGCCATCACTTACGCATTCAGGACAGACCGCACCGCAGCTGAATACGTTTCACGCGCGCGTACGCGCACGCTCCTCCAGCAGCATCGTCTGGTGGCGAGCCGCCGCCGCCTCTCAGCGGAGAACGAGGATACCGATACCGCTACTCACCCAGGGAGAGTCCTCTTCAGCACGGCTGGCTCCTCGGAGTTCTGATTATGTCGGGCGTGCCCCCCCCTACAGGGGGATTTCCGAAATAACAAATACTCCAAAAATACCCCAAACGGGTATTTAAAAAACAGTCCCCAGACTATGTTTGGACTATTGTTTGATTATGTTTGGGGTATTTTTTTTTTTTCGTCGAAAATCCTCCTGTAGGAGGACAGGCCCGACTTAAAGTTATGACTAGAACACACCCCAGGAGACGTCCAGGGAGCGACGGTGTCGGCATCGGGCGAATCGGGAAGGGGGGGGGCCATAAAGGGAGGGGGGAGGGATCGAGGGCTGCAGGAGAGGGCCCTGCGGGGCCCCCTGAGCACCCGCAGTCGCACGAGAGGTGCACCTTTCTCCCCCCCCCCCCCCCGCGCCGCCGTTTTTGCTTGCTTCCCCGCCGCGGAGCGCCCGTCGACGTCGCCTTGCCGCCCCACGCCTCGCGCCGCCCAGGCCGCCCTCCCGGCGATGGGATGGAGCCGGTGGCGGCGCACGCCGCGCCCGCGGGGCGCTCAGAGGGCGAGGACTGCCAGCCCGCGCGCGCGGGGGCGCGGCACACCTCACCGTGCATCCGGTGGGCGGGGTTTCGGATGCAACTCCTGGAGGGCTAAGTTCTGTTCGTGCCCTGGTCCGAACTCCGGCTTTCAATCCCGCTCAATCCGGCGTAAACCGCCTAATCCCGCTGAATCTGGCTCAATCCGAGGCCCACTCTGGCATCACAGCCCATGTGCTTAATCCTGCTTAAGCTTTCCGGCGAAGACCTCCCAGTAGTTGCCTCCCGGGCTCCTTCCGCCCCCCCCACGAGCTCACAGCAGCAGTTCCAGCCAGCCAGCACCGGTCCAGAGCGTCCTGCGCCCTGGCACGCAGCACGCGGCCCGGCAAGGCTGGGCGGCTGGTGCTGCAGGAAAGGGTGGGATTGCGATCGAGCTTGAGCGCGACGCTCACAATGCGGCAGAAGGCGCGGCACACGAGGGGGAAGTACGGGAGCACCAGCGATGCCATAATTACGTAGCCAGATGGCTTCTAGGCCGCGATCCAGACGCAGGGCGTAGTCGACTGCCGCGCTTGCGGTCTGTCTCTCTCTCTCTCTATTCTTCTCTCTCCCTCTCTTTTTCTGCTTGCCTTTGATGTATCAACATCTCTCGTGTGCGTCTGTTCACAACAAACAGACAGAATAAAGGTGTATACATGTTGAGAAACATACATATTAGAGATATGTGTATGTATTCATGCAAGCATACATTAGAGATATGTGTATGTATTCATGCAAGCATACAGTCAGACAGACAGACAGACAGACAGACAGACAGACAGACAGACAGACAGACTTGCATATACATGCATATGTAGAGATATAGGTGTATGCATCGATGTAAGTGTTTCAATGCATTCATATATATAAATATATACAAGTGGCACGTGTGTGCCCAGGCTCATACAACAAGCTGAAGGGGCGTTTGAAGCAGGAGTGACATGAAATAGCGAAGTCGCACTCGAGCGCAACTGGTGTTGCCACACCTTGCGATGTGTGTACCAGGGCCCCCCAGGAAGCCTCAGGAGGCCCGACTTGGATACCAGAAGAGGCTCCAGGAGGCCCTAGGATTGTGAGTGTTGTGTGTGTGTGATGTGTGCTTTGTGTGGTGCGTGCTTTTTGTGTGTTGTCGGTGTTGTGTGTGTGTATGTTATGTTTGTCTAGCGTGTGATGTGTTGGGCGTGATTTGTGTCTCTGTGTGTGCATGTAGTTCTGAAGCCCCAGGAGGCCCCAGGCGGCCTCAGCAGGCCCAGGAGAACTCCAGGAGGCTCCGAGGCGGGGTCTGGGGTACCAGAAGGTCCAGAAAGCCCTAGGAGGCCCCAGGAGGTTCCAGGAGGCCCCCAGGAGGCTCCGAGGAGGGGTCTGGGGCTCGATTTTGGTAGGATTTTTCATGCGAAACCGCCATTCTGTGAGAATCGGGGTCAAAATTATTGAAATTACCATGTGTTGTTTGAAGGTTTTATGTTAAAATCTTGAAATTCCCATGTGTTTTTGGACCCTGACGTCACGATCTGCGTGAGGGGTGCCACCGATTTTCAGAATTTCGAGGATGTCCCGAGCGAAACGGCCAGAAAAATCGCGGATGCGTGCGCATTAATCGCCTCTGAGCTCTACTCCCTCGGAGAGGTGCGTATGAGAATATAGACATATAGAGGACTTCGGCCCATCCCGCCACCATGTATAGAGGGCTTCTGCCTTCGGCGTAAGCTTCCTGTGGGCTCCCCAGGACCAGCGGGGAGGCGAACTCCCACTGGCATGGGGCGCTGCGGTGCCGGAGCCGAGAGGGAGAGAACGGAGGCGGCCCGGAGGTTGCCCGCTGCTTTGGGCTCCAGGGGGTCCCCTCCCTGGCCCCAGGGGATGTCAAAACTATGCAGGATGAGTAACCTCTCCTGAGGAAAGCCTCGGGGACTGCGTGTGCCAGGCGCCTGCCCTCTTAGAGCACCGCCCCATACAGTGGAGGCCCATGCCAAGAAACACCCTGCTTGCCTCCAGGGTGCCCTTGGTTTCTTGGGCTTCGATGGTTTCTGCGGAGGAAAGCTTGACGTCCCCACGTCAAAAATCAGTGGACGCCCTGGGGTCTCAGGGTTGGGCTTCTTGTGGAAGGCTTCTTGTGGACTGGCCTCCGCTGCACGCCTGCCTGCCCTCTTAGCGTACCGCCCCACAGGGGCTGGATCGCGGGTTGCATCGCATCGCATCGAGAAGCCCCGATGACCAGGGTCCGTCTCCACCAGGACCCTTTCTTCCATGCCAAGGGTAAAGTTGAGTCGGGCATGTCCTTCTGCAGGAGGAATATTCAAAAGTAGTGGAAAATAATATGGGTGCAATTGTTTGTTCATTTCTGAATATGGTTTGCGCATTGTTGGGGTACTTTTATTCTTTGTCCACAATCCGCCTGTACGGGGACACGCCCGACCTGAGTGTAAAGGCAGCATCGGTGGCCGTCTTGCTTGATGAATATGATGGTTTTGCGCCGTCGGAGTTCGTGAAACAGTCCATGTCATAGCAAAGAGGCGGAGCTAAGATAGCGGAAAGGAACGAGGGGAAATGTGCCAACATGTATTTCGCCTTCCGCTTGAAGGATGACAACATGTTCGAGCCCCTCACCCTGTCGCCCCGAACTTGCCAGGCGTTCTGGAGGCGGCTCCGCTCGACTGTTAAGCAGCGCTGCAATGGAACATGATGCAACGCAGAAGTGTATTGCATCTGCCCGCGCTTGCAGCCTCGCGTTGACAAGCTGGTGCACTTGTATTTGCATGTGTCTGTGTCACGTCGTATGAGGATGATTCTCGTTGTCCCTTCGGCGCAGGTGGGCTCGCTGCTTTTGCGTCTACGTCTTCGATGTGGACGGCCAGGGGGGCGTGCGCGTCGGAGTGCTCGTGTATGTAGCGTTCTGGATGCCATGGCAATGGACATCCTAACACTCGTGACGCTGGATTAATAATGTGTTTAAAATCATTGAAGCATGGTCTAAAAATGTTCACAACATTTTTGTTTACATGTTTAAGACATTGGTAAGCCATTTTTTAGACATCTGGAAATGCTTCAGCGACATGCTCCCTCTCCATTGATCGTCGTCCACACATGTAGCGCAGTGTCGCCGTGGGGACGTGCCATGCACCTGGTATCGCTCGGACGTGTGCACTTTTTCCCGGCAGGGAGTATGAGGTAGCATCCTGGATCATCTTGCGAAAAAAACCACGCACGAAACCGAACAAAGGCGCAGGGAACGGACGTCCGAGCGGTGTGGAGTACGGAGTTTTCGGCACGGGCGCGTCACCGATACGAAGCTCGCAGCACACGCGCTGGCTGTCGTTGGCTTGGTGCCTCGTGGACGTGCCGGGCCGCCGCGCACACGTGGCACGCGTGGCAACGCCCAGAGGAATTGAGCACGCACGCGGTGCACGAGAGAGGGCTTGAGCACGAGGGGCTGCGGAGATAGGTCGGTGCAGCCAGCGTCGAGGCCGTGAGGCTGCAGGCTTTGATGCACTGCGGCCGGCCAGGAGATGGGCCAGAAGCTCGAGCTTGAGATGCCCGCGGGTGATCTCTCCCGTCTCTCTCTTTCTCTCTCTATTTGTTCTCTCTCTGTCTCTCTTTCTCTCTCTCTCTCTGTCTCTCTCTCTATCTCTCTCTCTCTCTCTCTCTCTCTTTTTCTCCATCTCTCTCTCGCTCTCTCTCTATTTATATGTATGTGTGTATCCCAGTATCCCCCTGACTCTCTCTCTCTCTCTATATATCCCCCTTTCTCTCCCTCCTCTCTTTCTCAATATGTATACATCTGTAGATATATACACACAAGTATTACACGATCGTTACATGTGTCTGTCTCTCTCTCTCTCTCTCTCTGTGTCTCTCTCGCTCTTTCTCTCTTTCTCTCTCTCTCTCTCTCTCTTTCCCCCTCTTTCTATACATAGAAGTGTATAAATATGTATATATGTCTGCCTGTCTGTCTGTCTGTCTGTCTGTCTGTCTGTCTGTCTGTCTCTCTGTCTCTCTGTCTGTCTGTCTGTCTATATATCTGTCTGTCTCTCTCTCTCTCTTTTTCTTTTTCCTTGTACATATCTATGTATACACAGATTCCTTGTCGAATATTTCTCTAATATTATTATGCCGGAGAGCCTTGGGTACCCCCCCCCCCCCGATTAATTCCACCGCGGGCGCCGGAAATTTGAATTCGCGGCTCCTGGGCCCCCCTCTCGCGTTTTGGCCCGCCCAAGACAGTCCCAGATTGCTTCCAGGAGGGTTCCAAGCGGCACCGAAACGGCCCCAGATGGCTGAAGAGCGCACTCAGAGGGCCTGAAGACGGCCCAAGAGCGCTCCAAGAGGGCCCCAGACGGCTTCAAGACGGCCACGGCAGCCCTCAAGACGGCCCTAGAGGCCCCCAGAAGGCCCCCAAGATCACCGAGCGTGTTCCACTACTCGCGAAGGGCCTTCTCGCAAACGTCAGAAAAACACGTGTCTGCTTCGATGTAGTTGATCGTAGATCCTCCGCGGGGGATCCAGGCCATTTGCGAGCGGTCAGTTTGCGAGTAGTGGAACGCGCTCGTCTACAAGAGGCACAACTCGCCACAATCCCTTCAGAAAGCATACTTTTTGACTGTATTCGTTTCTTCGGTCCTATCAGCGTCCACGACGGCCCAAGAGGCCCCCAAGATCGCCCCAAGACGGCCGAAGAGGCCCCCTAGAAGGTCTCAAGACGGCCCAAGAGAGCTCCAACGCGGCTCGAGAGAGCCCCCACACCGGCCCAAGAGGGGCCCCAGAGGTTCCCAAAAGAGCTCCCGCGGGAGGGCCACAGGAGGCCCCCAAGAGGGCCCTTAGAGCGCCCCAAGACGGCCGAAGCCCCGAAGGCCCGAGAGTTCTCCAGAGACTCCCACGATGCTTCCGAAAGGCCCCCAGGGAGGCTTCCAAGTAGTCCCCCAAAAAATAGGGGAGGTCTCGCGTCTACGTCCTGCAAGGCGCTCCCACAAAGGCTCCAAGAGGACCCCGATTCACCATCCATCTCACAGCTTCCAGAGGCCTCACACAAAGACGCCACGGGGCCCCGAGAGGCCCCCCGAACTCACGATCCAGGTCAGGGGTGTGCCGCCATGGGCGGCGCGGCTGGATGCGAACGTTGGCTCTGGGGCCGTCGGTGGGGCTCCTTTTGGAGTATAATCCGTGCGAGGGGACTTCCTCGTCATCATTTATTCAGATGCCGCGCCGCGCTGGCCGCCTGGGCCCGCCTTCCCGACCCGCCTGTTAGGGTCTAGTTCTACCACGTGATTTCTGCTCCTAGCCCCCCTCCTGCTACTCTTTTTTGTGCTCCATCCTTCTCCCTCTCCTCTTCTCCTGCCTTAGGGACTGCACGAACTACACGTTGCAGGAAAGGAAGGTTTACCCCCAAGTGGGTGCGATTGAAGACGAAGAGGGCGGGTATCGAGGGTCGTGGATCTAAATGTCGGATGGTACGCGAGAAGGTAAGAGCGAACAGTCTTAAGCTAAGTGTTGTTGCTGTTGTTGGTGGTGGTGGTGCTGTTGCTGTTGAATTTTCATGACAGATGTATAAATGTTGTTGATCCCCCCTCCAAGGCACATTGCGTTTTTCAATTTAAGTGCATATCGGGGCAAGTTCTGGCGTTCAGAATTTGTTGTTGGCTATTGGTTTGCAACAACAGCGGTTCCCGCCTGATACTTCCTCACAATTGAAAGAACGTGTTCTACCGCTGCTGGCGGAAAACAGGGGGGGGGGGTCACTACCGGTTCGAACCCCCCCCCCCCTCCGGAAAACCGGGGGGGGGGTCACTACCGGTTCGAACCCCTCCCCCCCCCCCCCAGCTCATCATGAAAAGGGGGGGGGGGTCACTACCGGTTCGAACCCCTCCCCCCCCCCCTCTCGAAAACCGAGTGGGGGTGCGGACAGAGGTGGGGACGGTGTTGGTGGGACAGTGGTGAGGGGACAGCGGGACAGTGGTGGGGACAGTGGGACAGTGGGACAGTAGAGGGCCGGTAGTGGTGGGGACAGTGGTGAGGACAATGGTGGGAACAGGGGGGACAGTGGACAGTGGTGGGGACGGTGGTGGTGGGGACAGTGGTGTGGGCACAGTGGGAATGAGGTGGAAACAATGGGACAGTGGAGGGTACAATGGTGGTGGGGACAGTGGTGAAGGCGGTGGCGAGGACGGCGGTGGGACAATGGGACAGAGGTACAGTGGGGACAGTGGTGGGGACAGTGGGGACAGTGGTGGGAACAGTGGGACAGCTCAGTGGGACAGCGGCGGAGTCAGTGGGACAGTGGGGACAGTGGGGATAGTCGGGCAGTGGTTGGGGCCGTGGAGACAGTGGGGAGAGTGGAACCGTGGTGGGAACAGTGGTGGGGACAGTGGGGACAGTGCGACAGTGGTGGGGGCACTGGTGGGGACACAGTGGGGACAGTGGTGGTGAGGACAGTGGTGCTGGGAACAACAGTGGAGGATGTGATGCGGACGGTGGTAGGGACCGGGAGTCGTTTGCTGGCGGTGAGTGGGGGTGTGGGGAGGGGTTCGAACCGCGGTAGTGATCCCCCTCCGGTTTTCGAGGGGGGGGGGGTTCGAACCGGTAGTGACCCCCCTCGGTTTTCCGGATCCGGAGGGGGGTGGGGGGGGGAGGGGTTTCAACCGGTAGTGACCCCCCACGGCGTTCGAGGGTGGGCCCGTCTCTGAGTCGAAGTGTGGTGCGCCTTAACTGAGGAGGGGGTAGATGTCACGCGGGGTTCGGGGATGCGAATTGCTACTGCGCAACCAACATGGTCAGGTTATTCAAGGGGGAGGGGGGGGGGCGGCGGGAGGGGACTGTAGGCACCGCCGTGACGGGTTGGTGGGGGGACGATGGTACCCGGTGCCCTGTCGGGGGGCGCGAGGGGTTATTGGCGGTAATTCCACTTCGTGTGGGGGCGAGGGCCGTTGGAGGGCGGGTAGATGGGAGGGGTTTAGTGGAGGGGGGGGGGGGGGGCGGGGGAGGGGGGGGGGGGGGAGGGTTTCCAGCAGGGGGGGGGGGGATTTTCGGAGGGGGGGGGGGAGACGGCGACCCCCGGGCTCCGGAGGAAGAAAAGGTTGGCAATTTTCCACAGTAAAGCGGCGGTGGATCACGCTCTCTCCCACAATTGAATCCCAAATCGCGCTCTCGCACGGGAACTCCGCAGACTATTTGCAGAAGTCGCGCTGTCGCGTGGGACTTCCTCACCATTTATTCAGGCGGCGCGTCCTCGACACTGAGGAATCACGCTCTCGATGTGGACTTCCGTACGGTTTATTTGAGAATCGCGCTATCGCTCGAGACCTTCTCGCGATTCATGCAAGGCGCACGCTTCAGCAACCCGCCTGCTCGACCTAGCCGCCTGGTCCCGCCTTCACGACCCGCCTGTTAGGGTCTACCCGCCCGATCTGCCCGTGTGGTTCTGGCACATGCTTTCTGCTCCTAGCCCCCCTCCTGCTACTCTTTTTCGTGCTCCATCCTCCTCCCTCCCCCTTGTCTTTTTCTTGCATCCGTCCCCTCTTCCCCTGCCTCAGGGGCTGTACGAACTACGAGTTGCAGGTAAGGAAAATTCACCCCAAAGGGGGTATGATCGAAGACGAAGAGGGCCGGTATCGAGCGCTGGGGATATACTTTTTGGATGGCACGTGAGCAGATAGCCGCAAACAGTTTCAAAATGATGGTTGTAGTTGTTGGTGGTGTTGTTGGTGTTGTTGTTGCTGTTGCTGTTGTTGTTTATGGTGGTGTTGATGTTGTTGTTGTTGTTGTTGTTGTTGTTGTTGTTGTTGTTGTTGTTGGGTGGTGGTGTTGTTGGTGTTGTTGTTGTCGACGTTTTCGTGATTGTTGTCTGTGGTGATGTTGTTGCTATTGCTGCTGATGTTGTGTCTGTTGTTCCTCACACGGCATTGGGGTCGTTAGATTTTAAAACAGGTTTGCCGCCCCCCCCCGCCGTGCATACCGCGGCCGCCAGATCGCCAGGCTCCCGAAAAATTCCTGGTGGTCCCGCTTCCCCCCCGCCTTGCTGTACCGCGGCCGCCAGATCCCCAAGCTCCCGATAAGCCCTGGTGGTCCCGCCCCCCCCCGCCCTGCACACCGCGGCCGCCAGATGCCCAGGTCCCCCGATAATCCCTGAGGGCCCCGCTCCACAGGCCGACTCGCCCGCCCTGCATACCGCAACCGCCAGATCCCAAGGTTCCCCACAAAACAGAGCGTAACACCACACCACCGAACAGAACATACCCGAGCAGAACATACCATAATGATCATGACAGACCATCTCGCAACGTAACACACCATGACAAAGCAGTGCATACGGTAGCACAGCACTCACAGCACATCCCATACCATAGCATGACAAGTCAATAGCGCCATAACACATCAACGCATAATTGAACATACCAAGACAGAACATGCCATATCATGACATAGTATGACATAGCATGTCATAGTACACCACAGCTTTACAACGCACGAAATCATAGATCTGAGCATACAAAACATAACATACCAAGGCATACCATAGCATGGCGTACATACAATCACCTACTATGCCGTGGCAGACAACACCACTACATCACACAACATCACGGCACATATCAGCACATGCCATGGCAACGCATGGCATTACATATCGGGCATAACATGATAGCATAGCAAACCATAGCATACCACCAACATGTATGACATAGTTTCCCACACAACACGCAGCAAAACACTACACTTCACAACACGACATAGCGCGCCTGTGCGGACTCAATGCCCACTCTGCATAACCAACACAAGCTACCACCAGCACCAACACCCCGCGCCGACTCGCCCACTCTGCCCGCCGAGCCCCGCACACATCGTTCCACTGAGCGCGCGCATCTTCGGGATCAAACGCCGAAGGTTTCGGTGGGGATCGCTCGAAGCAAACTACTTGTCGTTGTTGTTGTTGCTGTTGCTGTTGTTGTTGTTGTTCGCGAGGACACTACTGGAGGCCCGTTGCTCGACCCCCCCCCCCCCGAGCAACACCACGGGGCCACGCACGGGCCCTGCAGGGCCCCTGGTCCGAGCAACGCCACGAGGCCTCGCCAGGCCGCTGCGGGGGTCTGCAGGGTCCTACAGCATTCCGTCGGAATGCTATTGGAATCCTATTGAATCCTATGGGGTCCCTAGAGGGTCCTAGAGGATTCCATAGGAATCCTATTGGGAGCTTATTGGAAATTTTATAGGAGCCCTACAGGGCCCTACAGGATTCCATCGGAATCCTATTGGGATCTCATTGGAAACCCAGGAGGTACCTACAGGGCCCAACAGGATTCAGTAGGAATTCCGTTGGAATCCTATGGGGGTCCGATTGGAAGCCTATAGGATCCCTACAGGGTCCTACAGGGTTCCATAGGATGCCAATGGGTATCCCATTGGGGTCTTACAGGATCCCTAAAGGGACCAGCAGGATTCCATCGGATCCCAATAGGAATCCAAGTGGGGTCCTTTCTGGGTCCCTATAGGATCTCTTCAGTGTCCTACAGGATCCCATAGGAACCCTATAGGAATCCGATATGATCCCTAAAGGGCCCTACAGGATTCCATCGGAATCTGATTGTAATACTATTGGAATCCGATGGGAACCCTGGCAACCCTATCGCAATCCTATAGGAATCCCCCCAGGAACCCGGTTTAACTATTACAGGATTCCATCGCAAACCTATAGGAATCCGAGGGAGGTCTTATAGGATCCCGATTGGGCCCAACGGGATTCCATCGGAACCCTATAGGATCTTATAAGACCCTCACAGGGTCCTACAGGATTCCGTCGGATCAATAAAGGGATATTATAGGATCCCTTCAGTGTCCTACAGGATCCCACAGGAACCCGATAGGGATCCCATGGGATCCCTACAGGGTCCTACAGGATTCCATAGGAATCCGATTGTCATGGTATTGGAATCCGATGGAATCCCTAGCAACCCTGTCGCAATCCTATAGGAATCCTCTAGGCATCCTTTTGTAATACGACAGGGTCTCATAGCAACCCTATAGGAATCCGAAGGGGGGTCTTATAGGATCCCTGCAGGGTCCTACGGGATTCCATCGGAACCCTATAGGGATCTTATAGCATCCTTACAGGGTCCTACATGCTTCCATCGGAACCCTATAGGGATCTTCTAGGATCCCATCACTGTCCTACAGGATCCCATAGGAACCCTATAGGGATCCTATGGGATCCCTGCAGGGTCCTACAGGATTCCATAGGAATCCGATTGTACTACTATTGGAATCCAATGGAATCCTTAAAAACCCTATCGCAATCCTATAGGAATCCTCTAGGCATCCTTTTGTAATACGACAGGATTCCATAGGAACCCTATAGGAATCCGAGGGGGGTCTTATAGGATCCCTACAGGGTCCTACGGGATTCCATCGGAATCCCATAGGCATCTTATCGGATCCTTACAGGGTCCTACAGGCTTCCATCGGAACCCTATAAGGATCTTATAGGATCCGCACAGGGGCCTGCACGATTCCATAGGAACCCTATAGGGATCCCATAGGATCCTTACAGGGTCCTACAGGGTTCCATCGGGACCCTACAGGAATCCTATAGGATCCTCACAGGGCCCTGCACGATTCCATCGGAACTCTATAGGGATCGCGGCCCCACAGGGGGCGCAACCGAAAGCTTCGGGCCCATTTCGGTGCACCCCTCACACGGTTCGTGGCTCCACAGGGGGCGCAACCGAAGGCCTCGGGCCCATTTCGGCGCACCCCTCACACGGTTCGTGGCCTTGCAGGGGGCGCAACCGAAGGTCTCGGGTCCATTTCGGCGCGCCCCTCACACGGTTCGTGGCCTTACAGGGGGCGCAACCGA
>CAUYUJ010014656.1:40000-87500 GCA_963575745.1 Prorocentrum cordatum | reverse complement strand
ACGAGGTCGGCGCGGTAGCGGGCGCATACTTGTAGCTGGTGGGAAATAACGCGTGGGCGTTTTATATTGTTTTTGTTCTTTCAAATTCCTTTTCATGTATTTTTATTTTGCGTTAAGACCCAAGCTTTCCAGTGGATTCATATGCCTTGGGGTAGAAGGAGGGTCGGTCACCGTCGCGCCCCCCCCCCCCCCCCCGCCCCCCCCCCCCCCCCCTGGACGGCGACGTTCGACGGCGTCCGACCGCGCGTCGCGTTCGCGCGGGGGGGGGGGGGGGGGGTACTGGAGGTCGCAGCGCGGGCCTCGGCCATATAGGCCGAGCGCCGCCACTGGTGCCCAGGGGGACGGGGTCGCAGTGCGGGCCTCGGATCTGTACAGGGCCCTATACAGTCTGTATCGGATCTGTACAGGGTCCCATACAGTCTGTATCGGATCTGTACAGGGTCCCATACAGTCTGTATCGGATCTGTACAGGGTCCCACACAGTCTGTATCGGATCTGTACAGGGTCCCATACAGTCAGTATCGGATCTGTATAGGATCCGATACAGTCCGTATCGGATCTGTATATGATCCTATACAGTCCGTATGGGATCTGTAGGGGGTCCTATACAGTCCGTATCGGATCTGGAAAGGGTATTATGCAGTCCGTATTGGATCTGTGTAGGATCCTATGCAGTCCGTATCGGATCTGTGTAGGATCCTATTCAGTCCGTATCAGATCTGTGTAGGATCCTATTCAGTCCGTATCAGATCTGTGAAGGATCGTATACAGTCCGTATCGGGTCTGTATAGGATCCGATACAGTCCGTATCGGATCTGTATAGGATCGTATACAGTCCGTATCGGATCTGTATAGGATCGTATACAGTCCGTATCGGATCTGTATAGGATCGTATACAGTCCGTATCGGATCTGTATAGGATCGTATACAGTCCGTATCGGATCTGTATAGGATCGTATACAGTCCGTATCGGATCTGTATAGGATCGTATACAGTCCGTATCGGATCTGTATAGGATCGTATACAGTCCGTATCGGATCTGTATAGGATCGTATACAGTCCGTATCGGATCTGTATAGGATCGTATACAGTCCGTATCGGATCTGTATAGGATCGTATACAGTCCGTATCGGATCTGTATAGGATCCTATACAGTCCGTATCGGATCTGAATGGGATCCTATACAGTCCGTGTCGGATCTGTATAGGATCCTATACACGGACAGGACATTCTCACGGATCTGCACAGGTTCCTAAGGATCCCTAGGACATTTTCACGGATTCTCACGGATTCCTAGGACATTCCTAAGGATTCCTAAGAATTCCGAAGGATTCCCAGGTATTCCTAAAGATTCCTAGGAATTCCTTGCTTCGCCGGTGCACACATGCTTTTTGCCAGCAGGGATTCGTTGGTGCCAGAGAGGAGGTCCGCAGATGTTCACACAAATCGAATTCAATGGCGTTGTTGTGGGTGTTGTGGGGGGGGGGGGGGGGGGGTCGTTGTTGTGGTTGTTGCCGGGGGGGGGGTTCCGACGGGTCGGCGCTGGCCGCCCTTGCCTTAAGGCCAGGGCGGCCAGCGCCGACCCGTGACGGGTCGGCGCTGGCCGCCCTTGCTTTGTTGTTGTTGGTGTTGGTGTTGGTGTTGGTGTTGGTGTTGGTGTTGGTGTTGGTGTTGGTGTTGGTGTTGGTGTTGGTGTTGGTGTTGGTGTTGGTGTTGTTGGTGTTGTTGGTTTTGTTGGTGTTGTTGTTGTTGAACTCTCATTCCTGAAGAATAATGATTGTTGATCCCCCCACCGGTGCACATTGATTTTTTCCAATTGAAGGGCCCCCCCCGGGGCTCGCATCTTGGTTTTTGTCAGAGATAGTCTTCCTGCTCAAAGTGGCCCCCTGGCCCCCGGGTTACAACAACAACGACTCCCGCCTGAGACTTCCTTACAATTTAGCCAGGACCCCCGCTCCCGCCCGAGACTTCCTCGCATTGTATGCAAGAATCGCGATCTCGCTTGAGACTTCCTTACGATTTATTCAGGAATCGTTCCTCCTGCGCTCTGGAGTCGCGCTCTCGCTGGAGGCTTGCAATTTACTGAAGAATAGCGCCCTTGTGTTGGAATATCTTGCAATTTACTCCAGCGCCGCGCTCCCGACACCCAGGCATCCAGGAGTCGCGCTCACGCTTAGGACTCCTTCACATATTACCTAGGAATCGGGATCTCGCTGCCCTTCGTGGCCCCGTTGCAGCCCCTCGTGGCTCCCATCGCTTTGTTTCGTGGCCCCGTTGCAGCCCTTCGTGGCCCCCTCGTTTTGTTTCGTGGCCCCGTTGCAGCCCTTCGTGGCCTCCTCGCTTTGTTTCGTGGCCCCGTTGCAGCCCTTCGTGGCCTCCTCGCTTTGTTTCGTGGCCCCGTTGCAGCCCTTCGTGGCCCCGTTGCAGCCCTTCGTGGCCCCGTTGCAGCCCTTCGTGGCCCCTTCGTGGCCCCCTCGCTGCCCTTCGTGGCCCCCTCGCTTTGTTTCGTGGCCCCATATATGTATGTCCTTCGTGGCCCCCGCTCGTTCGCGCCCGTGGTGGCCAAATATGCATGCCCTTCGTGGTCCCGCTGTCGCCCTTCGTGGCGCCCTCGCTGCCCTTCGTGTCCCCGTTGCTGCCCTCAGTGGCCCCGTCCTTACCCTCCGCGGCCCAACATACGTATGCCCTTCGTCGCCCCCGCTCGTTCGCGCCCGTTGTGGCCCCATGTGCACGCCCTTCGTGGCCCCGCTGTCGCCGTTTGTGGCCCCCTCATTGTCCTACGTGACCCAGGTGCTACCCTCAGTGGCCCCATCGTTGCCTTCTGTAGCCCCGCATTATCTGCACTTCGTGGCCCCCGTTCGTTCGCGCTCTTCGTGGCCCCATACGCATTCCCTTCGTGTCCCCGCTGTCGCCCTTCGTGGCCTACTTCGTGTCCTTCGTGGCTCTGCTGTCGTTCTCTCTCGCTCTCGCTTTCGCTCGTCGTCGTCGTCGCCGTCGCCGTCGTTGCCGTCGTCGTCGACGTCGTCGTCGTCGTGGTCGGTCCCCTGTCCGTCCCTCTTGGGGTCGGGTCGACGGTCCGCGGCCGCCCCGCCGATCAGTGCTGCCGCTGGCCAGGCCGACGGTCCGCGGCCGCCCCGCCGCTTGCCGGGGCCCGGCCTGCAGGGAAGAAAGGTATACCCCCCAAAAGGGGGTCGATCGAAGATGAAAAGGGCGGGTATCGAGGGTTTGGGAAATTCGCGTTATTCGACACTCGTGCAGATAAGGGCGAACAGTCTTAAAATTGTTGAACATTATTACTTCTAAAGAATAATTATTGTTGGGGCCCCTGGTGCACGACCCCCCCGCCGCGCCTAGGCCGCAGCCTCATTTTCATCATTTTCATAAGGAAGTCTCAGGCAAAACGGGGGAGTCCGGATCCGGTTGTGTTGTTACGATCGGTTTTCCCTTGCAACAAATAAGCTAAAGTGGACATTTCTTGTTCTAACATAACCAAACTTCAAGAATCCCTTGCACCAAATAAGGTAAAGTGGACACTCGCGCGCGCAAGACGAAATCCTTCCAAAACCGTTGTGTTCGTAGCGATTTTAACATAAAAACATCAAAAAAAACCAATGGTTTTTCAAGACAAAATGTCAACATTTCATCCCGCGCGCTCTTGCGGATTTGTAGGAAACCCAACACTTTTTTAAAACATTTCTGTCAAACGGGTTTTTGCGAGCAACTTTTTCACGTGCTTCGAACTTCTCCAACAACGGTTGCGCACCTGCCAGGGCCATCATCCCTGTCAAATAATACCATGCGGGACACATTCGTTTTTTCTTCGCGCGCGCACGCCGAAATCTTCAAAAACCATTGGGTTTCTTCAGGAATTCTAGCACCGCGCAACATAAAATCATACGAATCGCACCGTAGGTCCTCGAAAAACAGCTGTACGAATTTTCAAAATTTCTACCCGCGCGCGCTGTCCGAATCCTAAAAAACCAATGGTTACCACAACAAGTCACTGTACCCATGCGCCAGTGTAGTAGCCACGGTCGTCCGCAGGCCACGAAGTGAAGTGTCCGAACGTCATAGGGCGGGAAGCTGGGTGTGGGTGGTGGCGAAGAGTCGTTTGGAAATGTGGTAGAGCTTGAACCGGCCCCCCCACAAAGTGGGGGTATTGGCGGGCGTCGTATGAAAACCCTGGCACTGGTGAGAACGGAGTGTCCCCACGTGCTAGTAATTGTTGTTGTTGTTGTTGTTGTTGGTGGTGGTGGTGGTGGTGGTGGTGGTGTTGTTGTTGTTGTTGTTGTTGTTGATGTTGTCGTCTGTGTCAAGGTTCACCGCGAAGTTACTGCACTTCGAGTTGTATAAGCTGCCCGAACGGAAACACCAAATACGTGTTTGTTGGTTCAAGAGGTGCGCGCCATCCCGCCGACCCCCAGAGAAAATACAACATCCACGGGTGAGCTCGTCTGGGCGCCTCTTTTCGGCCTCGTGGGGGCCGCTGGGGGCCTTCCTTGGGCGCATGTTTGCGGTCTCGAGGGTCCTGGGGCGGAGGACCCTCCTGGGCCATCGTGGGCACTCTTGGGCAATCGTGAGGCCTTCTGGGGCCGTCTCGGGGCTCTCTCGGGGACTTCTTGGGCCATCTTGGAGCGATCTTGGGGCTCTCTTGAGCAGCCTTGGACGCTGCTGAAACCAAAGAGGCGAACATGCTAACAATGCATGTGTGCCGGAGGGGTTCGGGCGGTTGGGGCGATTGTTCCATCCTCGGGCTTTCTTGGAGGTCCTCTTGGAGCCTTCTTGGGGCCTCTTGGAGGCCACTTAGGCAGTCTTGGGGCCATCTTGGCTGTTGTCGAGCTTTCCTCGGCGTGCTGGGGCCCAGCTCCAGCCAGCTGAGAGTCCACGCAGTGTAGATTGGGACGCCTCGGCGGCCCCAGGGGTGCGTTGGAGAACCCGGGGGCCCGCACCACCCCACCCCTCCTCAGACGCGATGTTGGATCTTGGGGGAGGGGGGGCGGGGGAGGGGGACGGTCAACTTTTCACACGCCTTTTTTTCCGAGCCGTCGATGCCCAGACCAGGATCGTCATGCCAGCTCTTCGGCGCAGCTCCGCCTCTGGCCCCAGACCAGGGCACACGCTTTTCCACCCCTGGCAAGCGGGAGTCGGCGGGTTGTTGGTGGGCGCCCTGCGGGTGCCCTGCGCGTGCGCGGCGGTGGTTTGTGAAACGTTTCCTCGCGCTCGCAGCAAACTCAATTCGCATGTATGTCGCGCTGGCGCAGGGCGCTGCGATGTTTTCCCTTGCGGAGAGCACGCGCAGTAAGCAAAGACACTGCAGCAAGACGCCAGCATATCTACGTTCTGCCTGGGTGCCGCGCGTGTGCCCCAAGCACACCTGTGCTTTGCTTGGCTGGTCCACGCGCCTGCGGTCTCGGTTCGGAAATTCCCGTTGCATCATGTTGCCCGGCAAGCACTTGCACTTCATCAATTGTCCGTTGTGGGTGGACGGAGAGAGGACCTGAGCACACCGCAAACACACAAGTACGCACATGCACAAACAAACACATTCACAAACACGCGCACACACCACCCGAAAGCCGTGCAAGCTGGTACAATGTGGCGGGCGCGCTGCGAGTCAGCCGCCGCGCCGCGACGGTGTAGCGTACTAGCAACGAAAGGAATAAAGCCAGACAGTGCAATCCTGCAGATAGTTTTGTTTTGCTAGTTGTCTTCGCCTTCTGGTATTCTGTGGTTTGGTGCAGCGTTCTCTATTGATTCTTTCTAAAAGTTTGCCGCGAAATCATCCTTGCATTGCCTCAGCAAACGCATTCCGTTGTAAGGGGGCCAGTTCTTGTATAACAGATACTTGTCGGTGTCCGCCACGTGCGTTGTTGCAGTTGATTTTGTTTATCAGAATTGTTCTGTGATCACGCAGCAGAATCGCCTCGCAACCGCTGGCGCGCGACACGGAAATGGCGTTTCATTTGTAGTCTGTTTAGCGAAAGCAGGCACAGGTGACACAGAGTTTGCCCGAGATATTGCGTTGTTCTGTAATTTGGGAGGTAGCATGTGTTGTCTTGCGTGTGATTGTTGCGTGTGCCTTTTTTGCGTGTTCGTCCAGCGTCTGGTTGTCGCCAGAGGCCTGCGGACATACAGAAATCAACCGTGTTTTTCTGGCGGAATGTTTCTGTTATTATGGTCGTGGCACATCTGAATATCAAAGACGGTGTAAACATATTTGTCTGTGTATATATGTATGTACACACATTATATACATGTATGCAGATACATGTTTCTATAGATGCATATAAACCGCATTGAAAGTTTTACACAGTGTCGCCGACTATGGCACGAGGGAAGGGTGTAGTGGGTGCGAGTAGGGAGAACGGGTTCCTCCGATATTGCTAGTCGGTTACAGGATTGCGCCATGGCGCGCAACGATTCAGCCATATGCCGCTACGACGCACAGCGCCGCAACGTCGCTGTACAGCGCCAATATTGTCAATCGGTTGTCTGTTGTTCTACAGTGTCGCTTGCTTTTCCGCATGGTTTGCGGGCGGTTTTCCTGACGGCTTTTGTCCGGGAGCGTGTTTGAGCCAGGTTTGCGCAAGAGGGCGATGTAGTGCAGCGCGCAAACATGTGATACATACATATTTATATATATATATATATATATATATACACATATCTGTATATATATATATACATACATATACATATATATATATACATGTATATATGTATATGTATATGTATGTGTATATACACATGTATATATACATACATATATATATATATGTATATATGTGTATATATATATATGTGTGTGTGTGTATGTGTATGTGTTTGTGTACGTGTGTATATATATATACATATATATATATCTCTTTGGTCCGCGGGATTATTTGAGTCGTCCAGGCGGGACGGGCGTGGCGCGTGGGTTCTATGCCCTGCCCGCTTCTGCACCCCTTGGCTGTTCCGCCGCGTTCTTCTCTGCGCAGGGCTGTTCAAGAGGCGGCGTGGCTCTCCGGTGTAGTGTTCTTGTGGTCACGGGATTTGGGTTGTGAATTTGTTTTGCTGGCCGCTTTGGGGCGTTGCCTGTGGGCCCCCTTGTAACAAGTCGCCCTTTTTAACAAGTCTGTTTTCCACTGCACTGGAAATTGTTGTCGCTTCGCGAATCCCCACCAGCCCATCCAGAAACGATGCCCAGAGGAATTGCCTCGATCAGAGAAGTGGGCAGCACACAGAGGAAGCCATTATGAGACATCTTGGGATATCTTGAGCCATCTTGGAGGTCATTTTGGGCTCTCCCAGACGCTCTTGGAGTCATCTTAATCCGTGCCCCCCCCCAAGAGGCCTCCATGTGGCTAAAACCTGTGTAGAATCAATGATTAGGCATTCTCGCCGAGGCCTCTTGGAGCATCTTGGGTGCATCTGGGGGGGCTCTTGGGGCCTCTTGGGGGTCTCTTGGGGGCCTCCGGGGGGCCTCTTGGGGGCCTCTTGGGGCCATTTTGGGGCCATCTTGGGACCTCTTGGGGCTTCCTGGGCGCTTCTTGGGGCCATCTTGGAGGAGTCGATCAAACAAGAGGGGGGGGTGAATTAGCGCCCCCCCTCGGAAGCCCCTAAAATCGCCTCTTGGACCCCTCTTGGAACGCTCTTGGAGTGCTCTTGGGCGCTCTTGGGGCCGTCTTGGGGCTCTTTTGGGGCTCTCTTGGGGCCCTCTTGGGCCATCTTGGAGCCATCTCCAGGCCTCGGATGGCCATCGGAAGCGAAAAGGCGAGAAAGCAAAAATCATTGATTTTCCTTAGGTTTTGGGACGATTTTGGCCTCTTCGGGGCCTCCTTGGGGAGCTGTTTGGCCACTTGGAGTTATCTTGGGGCCGTCTTTGGGCTTCTTGGAACCATCTTAGGAGCCATCTCGAGCGATCTTGCGCTATCTTGAGCCATCTTGGAGCTCATCTTGGGTTCTCTGAGGCGCTCTTGGAGCCGTCTTGGGCCATCTGGGACGCTCTAACTACCCGCGGCCCCCCCCGTCCAGGTCCAGGGGAGGGGGTAGGGGGAGGGGTAAACCCCTCCCCAAGGGGGAAGAGGGAGGGGTGGAAGAGGATCTGCTCTAGACCACCTACGCCCAGAGGGCTGGTGGGATTACTTGTTTTATTCGTTATTCCCAGGACGTCCGTTACGGTGAAGCCCCCTCCCTGGTCACGATAACGAAGGTACGGGAGGGAGCGGGCTCCACAGTTTGAGAAGAAAGACAGATTTTCCGTGAGAATCCAGCTTCGAGTTCCATGAGGGTCGTCTTAATCCCACCAGCCCTCTGGGCGTAGGTGGTCTAGAGCAGATCCTCTTCCACCCCTCCCTCTTCCCCCTTGGGGAGGGGTTTACCCCTCCCCCTACCCCCTCCCCTGGACCTGGACGGGGGGGGCCGCGGGTAGTTAGAGCGTCCAAGATGGCCCAAGACGGCTCCAAGAGCGCCTCAGAGAACCCAAGATGAGCTCCAAGATGGCTCAAGATAGCGCAAGATCGCTCACGATGGCTCCTAAGATGGTTCCAAGAAGCCCAAAGACGGCCCCAAGATAACTCCAAGTGGCCAAACAGCTCCCCAAGGAGGCCCCGAAGAGGCCAAAATCGTCCCAAAACCTAAGGAAAATCAATGATTTTTGCTTTCTCGCCTTTTCGCTTCCGATGGCCATCCGAGGCCTGGAGATGGCTCCAAGATGGCCCAAGAGGGCCCCAAGAGAGCCCCAAAAGAGCCCCAAGACGGCCCCAAGAGCGCCCAAGAGCACTCCAAGAGCGTTCCAAGAGGGGTCCAAGAGGCGATTTTAGGGGCTTCCGAGGGGGGGCGCTAATTAAACCCCCCCTCTTGTTTGATCGACTCCCTCCAAGATGGCCCCAAAAGCGCCCCGAAGGCTCCCCAGAGCGCCTCAAGAGGGTCCCAAGAGGCGCCCAAGATGCCCCAAGGCGCCCAAAAAGCCCTCCAAGAGGCCCTCAAAAGACCCCCAAGAAGCTCCTTCCCCTCCTCCTCCTCCTCCTCCGATTCTTCCTCCTTCTCCGTCCTCCTCCTCCTCCTCCTCCTCCTCCTCTTCCTCCTCCTCCTCCTCCGACGACGACGACGACGACGACGACTCCTCTTCCATCCTCCCCCTCTCGGGGTCTGTGACAGCTTCCCCCGCCCTTTGTTATTCTGCATGCTCCCCGACTTCCCTGATCACCTCAACTCCCCTGAGCATCGTTTCTGGATGGGCTGGTGGGGATACGCGAAGCGTCAACAATTTACAAACGCACTTTGTGCACTGCGGGGGCCGGTCTGCAATGATTATGTTTTGCGGTCATGGTCCGCGGTTGCCTCCTGTCCTGAGCGCCCCAGCGCCTGGGGGACGTTGTTTGTCGGCGCCCTGTCCAGGGCGTTGGGGGTGAGCTTCGTGCGGCGTTGCGCTCAGAGCTCGTTCGCGCAGTGCCACCGCAGAGAGTGGCGTCTGGAAGTGATTTTGCTCCTGCCCTGTCCCTCCGGCGCCTCCTTGCTCCTGGTCCCTGTTTTTCGCCCCCTGCCATTGGTACGCGCAAGTTGGAGCTCCGAGGGGATACGTTGCAAGTGGTGGTGGGTGCGAGGCAGGCAGGCAGCAGCGAGGGCTCGGCCACGTGTGCGCAGCGAACGCGAGTAGCAGCACACCCCAAAGCTCCCGGGCGGTTCTGTCGTGGCGGTGGTAGGGCTCGTTTGGTGTTGCTTTGCGGCCCTGTCCAAAGAAGAAGCTTTCCGTCGGCGGCCTTGGGCGGATGCCTGGGGCGAGCGTTGTCTCGTGCAGAGGAGTGAACATACCTTGCTACCTGCCCCCATCCATTCTCTCTCCGCCCCTTGGTTTTTCGCACTTTCATGCAAGGGTGCCTGTTTTGATGAATGTGTGTGGAGGCTCGGGGGGGTCCCGCCCCGTACAGTAACGATGCAGGCCCAAGTGTCCTGGGCAGCCTTCTGAACAGATTGGGTGGCGGCTGGGCTGGCAATGTCCGGCGTGCCGCAGAGCTCCGTGGCACCTCTGGCCGCCGCCCCTGCGTTTGGCAGCAGACGCCGATCAAGGACAAGCCTCGACGGCGAAGGCGAAGGGCCGCCCTTCGGCGGCCAAGTGCGGCGCGGAAGCGCGCTGTCGTGTTGGGCGGTGGGGCGGGGGAAAAAAAAACTGAACAGCCTGCCTTCCCACGGAAGTCCGGCGTGCTGCAATGATGGAGCCCGTTGGGCGTGCGATACCCTATTGAACCTGCGCGTCTCCCCAGAACCGCTTCTCCCATGACTCTTTCGTCGCGGATCGGATGTCCAGTTTTGGTTGTAGGTCACGCTTCGGGAGGGGGTTGAGGCAGAGGGGCTCAAGTGGCACCTGGTAGTGCGACATTCAAACTTGTCGACCATGGGCTTCGGACGCCTGACCGGGAGGGAGCGCAGGTGACTTCCACCAGCGGTCCAGGTAGTCGTGACATACGCTCGCAGCGCAAGACGAGCCACGTGTTCCCTCGGTTCCGTTTTTTGTTGTCCCCCCTTCCTCGTTGCGTTTTTCCCTTGTGCCCCTCTGTGCGTGCGCTCCGGCTATACTCCGAACGCAGCAGCCCCCCCAACCCCACCGAGCACAAGAGAGTTAGCACAATGGGGGCGAACAAAGAAAAACGCGGCATAACCAGAATGGCAGATCGGGCTCGCAGACTCGAAGGGGCGGGTCGGCAAAGCAGGCTCAGGCAGCCAGGTTTAGCAGGCAGGTGGCCGCGGCGTGAGTCTTTGATTAATCGCAAGGGGGTCTGGGGCGGCGCCCTTCTTATTTGGAACGAGTATGGGGCGAAAGGAAAGGGCGTGACTCGTATGAGCAAGTGCGCGGCAAATTTCGCGAGAGTTCCGCGCGAGAGCGCGTTTCCTGCACACGTTGCGGGGGGGTCCCGCGCGAGAGCGCTACTCGGGAACACGCGCAGAGTTAAACATTTAGCAGGGGCCGTTCGCCCCAGTTGGGGACATGTATCTCCAATCGTTGGGCGAGGTTCTCTTCGTGGCTGCCTTGTGCAGAAGGCCGCACGCCGAGATATGCAGTAGCAACGTCACTGTCGTCGTCTCTGACACTCTGCCTTGCCAGTTCTTCCCCGGGCGACGCTGTGCCCGGCTGCGCGTCGGCACGCGCCTCCTGAGTGCCATGCGCGCCTGTTGCCCTTCTATGAGAACTCCTGCGATTTGCACGCCCCGTTGATACTCCGTGCCTGTGCTCGTGCGCCGGCGCGCGACGCAGGGACGTCCTGGCGCGCCCCACACGCGACAGTCGGCCTCACAAGCCCGCCGGGCTTCTTCTCTCGATAGAGACGTAGTCCGCGCCGACTACACGAGTAGATGGGTGTATATACTTTGCGCACGTTTTTGGGGCAAACGTTGGTGTCTGTTTGTCCCTCTCCCTGGGGGGGATTGTGCCAAAATTGCTGGCTTTTTTTCTGTCGCGGCGACGCAACCAGCAACTAGGCGAGAAACGACTGCAGCACGAACGGCGCCGGCTTCCTGGCATTGCAATGCACGGTCCTTCTTGCTTGTGCTCGCCTCAACAGGGGCAGCGACGACCGAGCCAAGGAGGTAGAGGAAAGGGAGACGGAGGCCCGAGCCGCAGCCGCGACGACGAGGAGTACAGGACCTACAAGTCGAGCCTGGCCCAGTGCTCGGGACCGGCTACCGTACCTTTGCGCTCTTGGCGGATGAGTGGCGCCTGGCCCTTTTTTCTTGTTTTCGGCGGAGGGTTGCTTCCATTCTCCGTGCTCGTGTGCTCTCGGTGCGAGGCGCTGGAAGCGTCTGCCTGGCACGCGCCCGCGGAGTGCCCTAAAGGGCAGTGCCGACGTTCTGCGCCTTGGACTCTACTGCCCCTCTGTTCTGAAGCAATTGTACAGGAGGGGGTCGAGAGGACAGTGTGTTTACACAGTTTAGAGGAAGTAGTAAATTCAGTGTGGGTCGGGCTTGACGCGCCTCGAAGAAAGCACGCGCACCCGAATCGCAAGCATATGGCTATAGGCGGACCCATGACAGTTTGCTTCCCGTCGTCGTCCTCGCCCTCGCTCCGTTGCCCTTCCTTTCTTCCCCCATGGATGGCGTCGAAAGCGCCCGCGGCTCGGGCGAGGGAATGTCCCTTTCCACCTCCCCCATTCTTCCTCGTTCCTCTTTGCCTCCCTGCTCCACCGTCCGTCGTCCGACCTCGTCTCCCCTCCTTGCTCGAAAAGTGAAATCCCCGGTGCCGCGTGCCCGTGTCAGCAGTAGGTCGCCTTTTCGATATCCGAGCCGAGCGGCGCAACCAAACAGAGAGGATTGCCAATGCAAGCGCTCGGGGCGCACTCCAAACGCGGGCGACACGGCCGCCGAGCGCAGTCGCACCGCTAACATGTATATATATAGGTGCCTGCGGCAAGGTCCGCCCCCATTGCCAGTGCAGTGGTCTGTATAGCGACGCGTGGAGCTTTGACTATTCAGAGGCCCGCGACATGTGACACCTCTCGTGTTCTCCGATTGCTGTGCGGCCTTCTTCCGTGTCCTTCGAAGCCTTTTGGGGCGTCTTCGGGCCATCGGGAACGTTTTAGTGCCGCGTTTCGCCGTGGCATCCTTGGGCCGAGGACGCGTGTATTTGCAGCTCTTTCGGGGGCGCCCTGGGCCGGGGAAGTGTGTATTTGCATCCCTTCCTGACTGGGCATGTGGACCTCCCTGTTCTGGATTGGCCAAGTCGGGGTGCCCTCGAGGTGGCGAGCGTTCATATTTTCGAAATGCACAGATCCAGGTGTGATATGTGTACACAGCTTGTGTCTCCAACTGTGTATTTCCGAGTGCGGGCCCACTGTATACACAGATCGTGGTGTGATTTGTGTACACAGATCTGGTCCCCATCTGTGTATTTAAAGTTTGCCCCTCGCGGGAGGTGTGGATTGGGCGGGGACTTTTACGTTTCTCGCTCGGCTGGTCCATGGGGGGGCGTCGCACGCGGTCGAAATACACAGTTCGTGTCTCGAATTGTGCCTTTGTTGCGCGCCGCTTGTGACCAGTAAGGTCATGTACTCATTGAATTCGGCATGGCTTAACAAAGCCGAGCGTAGAATGTCAGATGGCTTTCAAGCGAAGTGCTTGCGTCGCATATTGCACACACCCCACGCGTACATATCACGAATTTCTAATCAAAATGTGCTGTCGAGAGCCGGGCAGCAATCTTATACGACACAGCTTTTGAAGCATCAACTTTTATGGTTTGGAAAAATAGGTAGGGCACCAAACTCTGACTTTTTGCGCCGCCTTACTTTTCAACCTAGCTGTGTCCGACCAGCCACCGACGCATGCGCCAGAGCAATAGGCAGGCCAAGACATGAATGGGCGAAGTGTTTACATGACGCTATCGTGCCGCATTTTTCCACTGAGGACGCTGTAATGCAATGCGTTAGCGAGCCAATCGCTTGGCACAAGTTTGTATTTGATTTCGTCTCCCTCCCTCCTCCTGCCCTTCCTCCGCCTCCCTCTCCCTCTCTTCCTCGCCCCCCTCCCCGACCAGAAGCAAACGATGTGAATTGATAATTGTGTTGGCACGCCGCCGCTCCCGCAAAGCGGAGAGAACAGGCGCATTGTCTCGCCTTTTGCCCACGCGCTCCGGCGTATGGCTCGACTGACTGACTGACTGCGCGCCGCTTGCTGGAAGGGTCACTGGGCGAGAGTTTCCGCGGGTCGCCCGGCTGGTCCGGCAGGGGGCCGTGGTCTCTGAGTGCAAAGGCGCGGGCGTGTGTGGCCAAGGGGCCAGGAATGAACGGGATTGGACGAGACGGGTGGAAGTGGGCCCAGGAGGAGCCGCATCATCGGTGTCAGCATCGCGAGGACGAGGCAGGCGGGGAGGGCAGAAGGAGGGAGCATGATCTGCATTAGGGCGTGGGGGATGGGAGGAGGGCAAGCACGCAGACGATGGGGGAATTCATCCGGCGGAGGAGGACGACGAGGAACGACGCGAATTGGCACATGGGGGGGTGACAGTGTGGGCGAGGGGCCAGATGAGGACTGGGGGTAGTCGGAGGGGCACGAGGAGGGTGGGGCCACAGCGACTGGATATTGGGAGGAGGCGGGAGATGGGGCAAGAGTTCGAGGCCAGCGCCCGCAAACGCTTAGTTGAACAGTTTTTCGCGTGTTCGTGCACTCCCCAGAACACCGCGACCTGTTGCAGAGATTCATGATATGGGTAATCGTGCGCCTCGTGCTCCCAGGCCGAAGTCTCGAGTCCACGACGCCCCTTGGCGTCGCGTCGATGCCGCCCTGATTTGCCAGACCGCATATGCACATATCGTCATAATATGTGCCCCAACGTTTGTTGCATGAGCCTCTCTATAGTAACAGACCCACGTTGGAATTCAATCTGGGCCTTGGCTTGAGGTCGGCCCCCGTGCCCGCCCACGAGGCCCAGGACTTGTGCATTCGCTCTCGCTTACCCGAGAGCGCCACGGCGGTCGACTGCGCAGCACATTTTGCCTATGTGCAGGGCGTGGTCCGCCCTGTCAGCTGGCGCGCCATCCTCGCAGCCGGCCTGTCTCAGGCGGCCAGGGGGGCGGGCCGGGCAGGCAGGCTGGGCGCCGCGTTGCTGTAGTTTCTCGCCCTTGACCGCCCGTCGCATCACTAGCGGTTTGCTCTGTCTGCTTCTCTCTTTCTTTCCCCTGCCCGATTTCCCCATATCTTGCCGTAGTGTTTGTTGGTTTTTTTTTTTTTGTCGGACGGAGCTTCGGTTTTGTTATTCTGTTTTGTCTGTGCGCTTTGGTTTTCTTGGTATTAGTTTCGTTGTTATTGCTTTCCTGTTCTGGTGTACGCTCAAGGCCTTCCGCGCCCAGCTGGCGCGTGCCCTGGGGGGGGGGCGAAGGAAGCGGTGTTCTGGAAGGCCAGTGCAGAAACGAAGCGACAGCACAGCAACCACAAGACAAAGACTAACACGGAAAGCCTAGCACCCAGGCCAGGGACAAAGAGAAGACATCACGACACATTTGATTTGTTTCCGGGCCGTGGCCATTTAAAAACCAAATGCGGTCGTCGATTTCCCAACCACGCGCAAATCGAATGTTCTCTTCTTTCGAAGCTATAAATGTTAATACCCCACTTGCGTTTCCAGTGTTTTGTTTTGTTATCCTTCTTGTTCCAGCTGGCTGAAAAAATTAAGCAAAGAGTCGAACACCACGACGACATGCGAAACATTGTAGACCCGGACAGCAAACCATCGACATGAAGATTTTGTTGCCCTTGAAAAGGCCAGGTCGACCACAAACAAGAGAAAAAAATAAAGGAAAAACAGAAAAACTTACGACAATCCCAACAATATGCTGCTGTGGGTCCCGTCATTATGAACAGCTGCTTCGAAGCGCTGCGCTCGGCTGGGGAGGGCGCTGTCCTGTGTGGGTGGTGTGCCGAGTTTGGTGTCCAGGACTCAGGCGGAGGTGCCACTGCGGGCTTCAGTGAGCTCCCTCTGAGGTCGCAAAACGCTCTGCTGAGTAAGTGGAAATGTCGAGTTGGGTTTCCGGGGCGAACGCGGACGGTCCAACTGGGAGCGTCGGCGGGGCCCCACGGGCGACAAAACGCTGCACTGCGCAGGTGAAAATGCCAAGTAAGATTTCCCCGGCGCGTACGGACAGCGGCACTGGTGCTTTGGACGGAGCCCCCGATGGTCACGAAACGCTGCACTGGGTGGGTGGAAATGCCAAAGTGGGCGCCTGGGGCGGCTGTGGACAGGGGCACTGGCCTATGAGGGCCTGGGGCCTTCGGCGGAGCTCCCTATGGGGACCACGACACACTGTACTGGGTATGCGGAACGCGTGCGGACAATAGCACTGGGATCTTCGGTGGGGCCCCCTAAGAGGCGACGAAGCGCTGTAGCGGGCGTGCGGGACGCACGCGGACGGTAGCACTGGGACCTCCGGTGGCGCTCCCTATGGGCCACGGAACGTGAGCTCGGTGGGTGAAACGCAGGGGGGACGGGGAGGAGGGCCACGAAACGCTGCACTGGGTTTGCGGGGCGCCTGCGGACGGTAGGAAGGAGGGGAGAGGGGGCAGAGGGGGAGGGGAGAACGCGGGGATCGCGTCTTCAAAACGAAGACCGGACACCCCAGGATGATTGGGAACAAAAGTTCCAGGTTTCGCGTGCCCAAACCAACCCCTTCCGAAGCCCTGCCCAGGAGACCTGGCGGGAAAAGGCGCGAATAGATACATCGAAAGGGAGCAAGCGAGCAACCAGGGTGAACCGAGAGACCTCTGGGAGCAAGGACGTGGGCTTGGAATGCCTCTTCTGGCCATCCCTGGGGGCCGCGTGGGTGCGAGAGGAGGCGGAGGAGGAGGAGGAGGAGGAGGAGGAGGAGGAGGAGGAGGAGGAGGAGGAGGAGGACGACGACGACGACGACCACGACGACCACGAGTACGAGGACGAGGACGAGGACGAGGAGGACGACGCGGACGAGGACTCACGGAACCATCTAGAGGTAATTGTGGCTCAAGCCATTTTGGCTCAACCCGCCCTCCGCCGTGGGCGCGGGGCGTCGTGGGGCGCCCCTGGTCGTCTCGGCGGGGCGTGCGTGGCGCGCCGGCCATCTGCGGCCACCGCCGCCAGTGCCGCCAACGCCCGCGACGCTCCCGCTTCTCTTTTTTGTTTTCGGCCCGCTGTCCAGCAGCCTGCTTGTCGTGCGGCTGTCTGGGGAGGGGGCTACGCTTTCTTTGCTTTTGCTTTTTCTTGGTCGGGGAACGCTGGCCGTCGAGGCTCCCCTGAGCCGCGGGGGCCCAGCGTTGTCCGTGGCCTGCCTTGCCTGCTTTCGTGCCTGTTTCGGGGTGGGGTCGCGTGCTTTTCTTGCCGGTCGTCTGTCGGGCAGCTCTTGGCTGACCCGGGAGGGGGCGCGTTGCTCCCTTGCTTGTGTTTCGAAGAGGTTGTGCAGCAAGGGTGTGTCTGTGTTTGGTATTTCTGTTCTGCCCTTTTTGTTGTCACCTAGCGTCGCAAGTAAGCAGGCGCGCAAGCACGCTCATATGGGGTGTAGTGTTTGGCACCGACGCTGCGCAAGCAAGCGTGTTGCTTTGTCGTGCCCTGTGTCCGTACGGGCGCAGGGTTACGTTGGCGTGCTTTGTCTACCCACCTTTACTTCCGACCGTTGTGATCCCACACAGCTGCACGTCGTAGCGTCCAGGGTCCACGAGCTTCCTGGTCGCCGAAAAGGAGAATGAGTGCAGTATGCCCCCACTGCTCATGCAATGCACGGCCAGCTCACGGGGGGGCTGGCCGTCGAGGCTCTCAAGAGTCTTGGGGGGCAGCGCCGTCCGTGGCCGCCCTGGGTCCCTGCTTGTTGGTCGTCGCCGCCGCGGTTGGCGCCTCGTCGTTGTCGTCGTCGTCGTCGGCGTCGTCGTCGTCGGCGTCCGTGTCGTCGTCGTCGTCGTCGTCGTCGTCGTCGTCGTCGTCGTCGTCGTCGTCGTCGTCGTCGTCTTGGTAGTTGTTGTCCCCCCCTCCTCCTGCTACCGCCACTCCTCCTGCTTCTGCTGCCAGTGCCGCCAACGCCACCCACCGTGCTGCCTGTCTCTTTTGTGTTGTTCTTTGTTGCGTCTCTCTGCTTGAGCGGTCCGTTGTCCGGCGGCGTCCCTTGAGGGCGTTCGCGGGGAAGGGTCCTGCTTATGCCGCCCGTCTGTCGGGCAGCGCTTGGCTGACCCGGGACGGGGCGTGGCGTAGACGTTGCGCTCTGAAAACTTGCGTGTCCCCGGGGGGCAGCGAGGAGGGAAGTGTGGGTCAGCGCGGCTGTGCAGCGAGGGTCGGTGTGATTTGGACAGGGGCACCTGCTCCTGCTTCTGCTCCTGCTCCTCCTCCTCCGGTCTCGTCTCCCTGCCTCGGTGTCTCTCCTGTTTGCCTGTCCTGTCCCTCCTGCTCCGCCCTGCCCCCCCCGCCCCGCCTGCCTGCATGTGCACACTTGCGTATCGATGCGGTTTTGCAGCAAGGGCCGTTGTGAATTTGACAGGTGCACTTGATGCTGCTTTCTGCTTATCCCGTTCCATCTTGGCTTGGCGTGGCTGTCGCGGCGCAAACAAGCAAGCGCGCAAGCACGCTCACGCGGGGTGGCGTGTGTTGTGTGTGGTGGGGTGTGCTGTGTGCGCGTGCGTGCTCGGCGCACGCTGATATGCGCTTCGCCGGACAGCTGCACGGGTACCTTGTTATTCGGCTCTCCATCTGACTGTGTTCCTCTTGCTGCTTGTGCTCCTCACGCGGGCTTCTTCTCCTGCAGGGGGCCTGTCCGTCGGCGCCCTCGTGGGTCGCCGAGGGGGAGTGTCGTCTGGAGCTAGCCCCATCCAGGTGCCTCCCCCTCCTCCTCCTCCTCCTCCTCCTCCTCCTCCTCCTCCTCCTCCTCCTCCTCCTATTCCCCCGCCTCCTCTCTAGGCTGCTGTTGTTGTTGCTGCTGCCGCTGCTGCTGCTGCTGTTGCTGCGGCTGCTGGTGCTGTTGGGGTAGCTTCGCCTTGATCCTCCGATATGCACTGCACGCGTATATGTTGTGCGAATTGTTGACAACCCCACGTATTTCATCGCCTCGTCCGCCTGTCCGTCCGCTGCGCCGCCAGCGGGGGGGGGGGCGTGGCCGGGGGCGCCGCCGCTGGGCTGCAGCGATGTCGGGCAGCGATGACGAGCCTCTAGTAGGAGTGGGGCCGCCGCGGCGCCTCGGCCCAGGCGCCGCGGCCAGCGCTGCCGGTGGCACGCCGCTTCGACGCGCAGCCAAGAGGCTCCCCGAGGCTGCGCACCTGGAAGCACCCAAGCGCACGGCCAGGAAGAGAGTGGCTGTTGGTACAGAGGCAGCAGGCAATAATAGTTTCTTAGGCTTGTTTTGCGATGATATTCACCTTCTTGTCCAGAGTGACCGGGTCCAACAGTGTTACGCGCGGCCCGAGGCGAGGCCGGTGCCTGTCGACGCCCTGGGTCTCTCCGATATTTGCTCCTCATTCTTAAGAGCGCGCTTCGGCCACAGGACTTTGACTTTTTGTGCGACATGTGCCAATGCGCACGTCCGGCCTGTCGGAGGCTGTCAACGCGGACGTCGCGACGGAGCCCGAACAGCACATCCTTGACAGCGTAGAGGCCCATTTCGACAGATCGTGCGGCACCGGCAGACCAGTCGATTTCAGCGGCAGATTCCACGAAGGTTGTTTTACACGTAGGACATGCCAAGCGGCATTCGACCTCGACAAGACCTCTGTCCGCCTGCTGGAGGAATGTGCCCTCCTTGAAGACGGCGAGACAGCGTCGCGGATTGCGGGGGCTTTTCCGACTACAAGCTTCACAGCCCAGAGCCATTCTTCTGCAGTTCCTGCTTCTGGAGATCTGGGCAGCCCAGGATCCGCTGGGACGGCCGCGGCAGGAAGAGACGCCGGGGGCCCTGCCAAGTCGGACGGATTTCCAGCTAGGGAGGGCTCCTGGGCCGAGTTCTTTGGATCCTTCAAAGGCATTGGGCGTTTCAAGGTGCTGTTCTGCCTTTACTTCTTTCCATGCTGGCTAATTCCACAACCATATCGTGGCAATGCGCAGACGAAATTGAGAGGTCGTTCATTGCGGAATGGGGAGTTGCGCGCGTGCTTGTACACCTTCCTGTCCTGACGGACGTATTGCCGGGCAGCCAGAAGGATGCCCACAAGGCTAGGCGCCGCTGCGCGCTCGTTGTAATTTTGTTGTTCTATTCCAAGATGGGGGCTAGGGTGGCGGCCGTCGCCAAACCGTTTCTCAAACCCCGGCGCATCCGCTGGGCGTTGCTGCACCTCGAGTTCATTTAATGCGAGGTGCGGAAGGCGAGGGTCAAGAAGGCCGTGGCCTTCCGCCCAGCGTCGCTTAAGGACCCTCGGCTGCCTGAGCTGCGCAAGCATGCCCTGGTCCGGCTGGATTGGTGACTCGGACGCGAGGTGGCATAAGGTGGATATTATTTGATGTTGTCTCGTGCTCTCTCGTGAAGCATGGATACCCGTCGTCCCTTGCCTGACTGCTTGCGGTGCGCCTCAGTGGGGATTGTTGCAGCATGGGGATTGTTGCAGCATGTTGCCCCCCCCTAATGGTCGCAGGGAGAATCGTCGACCTCCAGGGCCGGAGGTTGGGAATCTTGCTGGCCTCGGGGCCTGTTCGGGAGCGGAGGTTGGCGGTTTACCTCAGAGCCCGTCCGCTGCCGGGGGTCGGCAATTTTGCCAACCTTCGGGGCCGTCTGGGGCTGGTAGGTGTGACTTTCGCGAACCTCCGGGGTCGTCCGCGTGCGATGGAGGGGATTTCTGCCGTCTCGGTTTCGTGGGCGTGGGGAGCGGTGTCTGCCTCCGCTCGGAGGTTGGGAGCATGGCCGACTCCCGCCGCCTGAGGTTGCCAAAGTTGCCGTCCTCTGGAGCCGTCTGGTCCGGAGGGTGGGAATTTCGCCAATTTCCGGGTCCGGCCTGTGGTGGTGGTTGGGGTTGCTTCCATCCGCCGGGCGCCTCCGCCGTCGTCGTAGTCATGTTGATGCGTGATTTAACAGGACTCGTGCATACAGCTTGCTGCATTGTCTCCTGAGGTATTTATTGGGTATCTTTTCGCTGTCTGCTCTAACGAATCATATGTTGGACAACCTGGTGTAACTCATGAGACCTTCCGTCGCCTCCTCTCTGCCACTACCTCTTACGGCATCGTGCTCGCAACCGCGTTCTCGTTTTAACTGCACGTTTGTCGCCTCTCTCATTTCTGCGCTTGCTCGCTGCTTCTTTGCTATTGACCACGCCCAGTTGTTGCTTCTCTTCGCGCGCTGTGCGCTCTCTCCGCCGCTCCCCCGCCGGCCGTGCCGCGCCGTGCCTGGGTCGCGTGGGCGCTCGTGCTGTGCCGTGTTTTCTGGTGCCGCGCGGTGCCCTGGTGCCGCGTGGCTCGTCGTTGAGCCGCGCCGTGCCTTTGGTGCCTTGCCGCGCCGCGGTGCCTTGGCTTTTTTGCAGGCGTTAACGCGCGCCG
Organism: Prorocentrum cordatum; assembly: GCA_963575745.1. NCBI lineage: Eukaryota > Dinophyceae > Prorocentrales > Prorocentraceae > Prorocentrum > Prorocentrum cordatum. The sequence goes on along the minus strand of CAUYUJ010014656.1, from coordinate 66,565 downwards.
GCCGTCCGTCGGGCAGCCCGCGGCTGACCCAGGAGGGGGTGGGCGTCGAACTTGGAGTGGGCTGACGTCATTCCACCGCCCTTTCATTGGCCGCTGCTCCCCTCTTTTGCGCCTGCCGTGGCTTCGAAGTGTAAGCTTTAGGTGAGAGCGAGGGTTGTTCATGCTGCCGTGCCCTGTGCCCTGTCGTGCCGTTGCCATGTCGCGGTGGCCTCGTGTCTCGTGCCGACGTTATGGCTGGTCGCCTGGGCGTGCCGTGTGGGGGTCGCGTTGTGCTGCCGTGCCCGTGGTGTCCCTTCCGCGCTGTTTTGCTTGCTGTGCCGTGGCTGTGCCGGGCCTGGGTTTCCCCTGTTGTGCTGTGTCGCTGTGGTTTTTTGCACGGTTATTAAATGTCTGCGTCAGACGCCTGCCGTCTGTCGGGCAGCCCTCAGCTGACCCGAGAGGGGGGCGGGCGTCGTCGTTCCCTCCCCCGATCGAGCGAAGGGTCACGCGAGATCTGCTTGTCAGCTCTTGTGTCTTGGAGTCCGCGCGCTGTGCGATCCTGCCGCCGCTCGCCCCTGGCCCCGCGCCGCGGGGGGCGGGTGTTGGTGTGTGTGTGTGTGGGGGTGGGGCTGTGCCGTGGCTGTGCCGCGTCGGTGCTGTGCCGTGGGTTTTGGTGCTGCCGGTGTGGTGCCGGGGCGTGCCGCGCTGTTCCTTGGACGGCCTTGCGTGGCCGTGTGCTGCTCTTCCTCGAGGCGCCGCCGTAGCCGCGCGAGGCCCAGGTCCCCCTTCGAAGGGAACTGTCAGGGATGGTCTCCCGGGGTGGCTCCGCCGTCGTCGGCGCCGCCGTCGCGCCCTTGTTTTCCCTGGCTGGTCTGACGGGGCCTGCCCGATCCGCCCTGCAGACCACAGGGTCAATTTCGGGCGCGAGCGGGCTGTGCCATGGCTGTGCCTCCACCGCCGCCCCCCCCTCGCGCGTCGTCACCGTTTTCGGAGGGAGCTGGCGGTTTGTGTTTCGCCCTGGCGATTGGCCAGCCCCCCGCGCAGGCGTGTTGCATGCTAGCATATTCATGAGTGGGCCAAGCACCGCCCGGCTGTCCGTCCGCCTCCTTACTAACGTGGCGGGGGGGGAGTGCTGGCGTCGTTGTCGTCGTGCTGTTGCCGTGCCGCGCTGTGGCGTGGGTGCTGTGCTGTGTCGTGGGTGCCGTCGTTGAGGCCTGCCGTCGCCGCGGGGCGCCGCGCCGTGCCGCGTCGCGCCGCGCCGTCGGGCCCCCCGGCCTTTGGCGGGCGCGGCTGCTGGAGTTGAGATTGTCGTCTTTTCCTGGTGGGCCCGCCCGTGGAATGAGGCCCAGCATGTTGGACTGGCGTCGTGCGACCACGTTGGCGCCTTGTCTCCCGCCGCGCCGTGCCGTGCCGCGCTGCCGCGCCGTCCTGCGCGTGTTATGTCGCCGCCGTGTGATGTCGCGTTACTATCATCCCGCCAGCTGTCTCTCGGGCAGCCCACGGCTGGCCCGGGAGGGAGCGGGCGTCATCGATGACGTTTCCTCCGCTGTTCGTCTCGTCTCCACCCGCCTTGTCTTGCTCGCCTTCTCTCCTCTTGCTTGCCGCTCCCCCGCCAGCGCGGCTGGGCGTGCCCGCGCGCTGCCGTGGCGTTGTCGCAGGTTGGGAGGATGTCGGCGCCACCCCCTGCACGCACGTGCCATTGCCGCCTTGTCGGCAGCCGCGGGGCTCAACGCCGGGAAATGGCGAGGGGCCGCAGTCGCTCCCGGGGCCAGGGCCGCCGCCGCCGGTCATCTCGGGACCAGCGCAGCCTCGTCAGCCGCCATAGGCGCCGCGCGGACTCGCGATCGCCCAGTCGCCGCAGGCGCCGCGCCAGCCAACGCAGCCCTAGCTCGAGCAGCCCGGAGCCTACAGAGGCGGCTGCCCCGGGCCCCCCCCGACACGTGTCTCCGCCGGGCAGCCCGCCGCCCGGTGACTCGGGCGCTCCGCTGCGTTGGGTCGGCGCATCGCCCCAGCGCGAGCGGCGGGACCAGGCGCCAACGTCCAATTGCCGCCCCCCGAGCGGGAGCCTGCTGCCGCGCTTGGGGGCCCAACGATCGGGCGCGCACCGCAGCTGCTGCCGCCGCTCCCACCGCCGCGGCAGCCGCCGCCCATATTCCACAGTCCGCCGAGGGCGCCGCCCCGCGCCGGGGAGCACCAGCAGCCCTCCCCAGGGTCGCCGCCCGCGAGCCCGCCACCCCTCCCGCTTGGGTGGGAAGCGAGGCGCGCGATGAGTGGGGCGCTTTATTTCACGCAGCGTGCCGCGGGGATCAGCCAGTGGGACCACCCAGGCGAGGCGCGGACCCCGCAGCCAGGCCCAGCAGTTGAGCTTGCGACCAGGTCCACTAGGCAGCCGTCGTTCGAGGAGTTGAAGAGGGAGTTCCAGGAGCTACAGGCCCAGCGCCTGCCTTGGGAGGAGTTCGCGAGCGCCTCTGGCAACCGCGTGTGGACGCACAGCACTTCAACCTCATCGTCCGCGACGCCCCCCAGGAGGTGACCCAGAGGATGAGACGCATCCAGGAGTTACGAGCCCACCTGAACGAGCATGCCATCCGCGCCAAGGCCAGCCCTGCAACGCAACCGCAACACCTTCCGGCGGGACCTCCTCCACTCGCGGCAGCCCACGCACCAGCTGACCCACTTGGACCCATGGCCGCCGCCGCTGATCCTGTGCCGATGTCCCCAGGCCCTGGGGGCGCTCCACCCGCTCTGGTTGCGGCCCCGGCCGGGCACCCTGCCTCGAGCGCGGCGCCAAGAACGCTCGTGCCCTTCCCGGGCGCCGCGGGCGCTCCATCCGTCCTCGCCGGTGCCCCAGCCGCGCCCCTTGCCTCGGGCGCGGCGCGCCCGCCGGTTGGTGCTGTGCGCCCAGGGGCGCCTGTGGACCCCCGTGTGCACGCGCAACTGTCCACCTGGGATGATTCAAGCCGGCTCATACTGCGTGGCTTGCTAAGACCCATGAGGCGGTGGGCGACAAGCGCGCCGTAAAGCTCGTCCCCACCTTCGCTACCTAGTGCCAATCAGAGGTGGATTTACATACAATCATGGTGGCGCTCGGCGTCCGCGCCCTTCCCCGCAAGTCTCGGCCGGCGCCCCTGGCGCCGTGTGGGGTTCCGAGGGGTGGCGCCACGCAGCCCGCGGTTGAAGTCACGTGGAGGCTAAGCCCCAAACAGACCATGATGTTCCAGCTCGTCAACCGTGGAGCGGGGCGGGTCTTGGCAAGGGCTTGCCGCACCGTGATCTCAGAACACATTGAGGAGCTCCTGTACCTCTTCGGCCCCGTACAGACGGTAGTGCCCTGCCCCCCAGAATCTCTCGCAGCGGCGGTGCCCGTCCCCCCGGCAGCCTGCTTGTCGGCCAGGCAGATCCTTGGGGGCCCTGGTTCGGCCTCTAACGCCGCTGACCCCGCAGCGCCCGCCGGCGGGGGCCCTCCCATGCCGCAGTATCAATGAGGTAGTGAAGTTCGGATGGCGTCTGGCCTATGAGTGAGTCCTGCGGCCCTAGTAGTAGTTGGCGTAGTCAGTTTTTTTCCATTCGGCCCCGTGAAGCCTAGGTGCGCGTAGCTGTACGCGCTCGCGCAATTCCACATGCACGCGCTGCCTAACGGATTAGGCTACCGGTGTTGATTGGGCGGACTGCCTTGCATTGCCCGCATGAACCCCACATCGTTTCATGGACTGGGCCCGGCGTTCTGGGCAGTCGGAAAATGAGCGTGCGTCAGCGTTACTCGTCCCATCCGCGCCGTTGCCCCATCTTCCCGCCTACCGTGTTCCTGCCGGTGCTGCGTTCCTCCCTTGTGGGCTCTCGCTGTGCAGGCAAATGGATATGGGTTGCAAGCTCTTGTCCTCCCCATCTGGTGTCGACCCCCTCGTGGCATGCGCACATCACGTGGCCCCGCCCTGGCCCCCTCCCTCTTTTCGCTTCTGCTCCCCCTGCCCCGCGGCCACCCGCGGCGCCTGCTCCGCGCGCGCTTCCTAGGGGTGTAGTGACGCCAGGGCTCTCCAGCTGGCTTCTGCGCTGCTTTTGGCTCAGGCCTGACCATTACCGGCCCGCGCAGGTGCGCCCCCAGGTGCTTGACTGCTGGGGGCCCGATGGAACCTGAGGCGGCACTCTTGGACAGCCTGCGCACGACGGTCACGCGGTGGTTGGGGAGTGAGCAACGCCCCTTGGAGCGCGCCGCGGCCTTGAAGGACGCGCGGGGGCTGCAGGGTTGTGCTCCTGCCCTCTCGCCGGCGCTGGTAAGAAAGACTGGGCCCTCGGCTTGCCACCTGGCCAACATTGCGCGTGCTCTCCGCCGATTCATCAGGGAGGAGGTTGCGACGCCCCTCCACGAGGCGGGCCCTCACGGGCGCCCCATCGCGCCCCCATATGCGGGACCCATTACGGAGATGGAAGCATCAGCGTTTGCAGCGCAAGCTCTGCCTGCTCAGGACCCGAGCCCCCCTTTGTGTTTTGCCGCCCTCAACCCTGGCAGAACGGGCTTCCTTGCGTTAGGCACGGATGCGCTGTTGGACTGGGGGCTGGAAGCCGTGGGCCACGCACTCATCGCGCGCGAGGTGGATATCTGCGTGCTTCCAGGAGCCCGGTTTCCACCTGGCGCGTGTCTCCCACAGGGCTATCCGTGCATGTGGCTGGGGGAACGCCCCACGGAATGGGGGGCCGTTGGAGTTGTTGTCCGTACGGAGCTCTCGCGTGCATTACGGCCGGTTGCGGACCTGTCTGGCCCGCGGTCTCAATGGTTTGCTATTTGGAATGGCAGTGCGTCCGCTGTCGCACCAGTCCTCGTATTTTGTGCTTGCTAATCCGAAAGCTTTTATAACGGATTCGAGGGGACGATCGAAAGCAGTCCCCCGGCACTGCTTTGAACGCGTTCAAAGCAGTCCCCCGGCACTGCTTTGAACGTCTTCACAAGAGGCTGATGATATGACGATGTTGATGATGATTTGTCCTGCGTACACTGTCCGCAACTGCGGCTATCAACGCCATGCTCCACTTGCCCGCAACTGCGGCCATCACCAACGCTGTGCCTCCCAGGTCCACGGGCGGCGCTCGGCCGCTCGCCCGCCCGAGCCCCACTCGACTTCGCGCTGAGGAGGCGAGCCCTCAGGGGCATTGTCCGCAACTGCGGCCTCATCAGAGGGCCACCGCTGCGCGCCATCAGCACCCCATCCGCTCGAGCGCCAGTCCCACCAGCGCGCCTCCCATGCGCCGCTGCCGCTCGCGCCCCAGGACCCAGCCGCCACTGCGGCATCAGAAGGGGTCGCATCGTCGCCGTTGGCAGCTTGCGGCGGTGGCGCGTTCTCTGCTCGCTCAGCCCCAGCGTCTCTCCCCGCAACTGCGGTTTCCATCTGGGGTCGGGCGCCCTTCCCCGCAACTGCGGTGTGTGCGTAGCTGCCCCTCTTGCCGCCCTTCCTGCCGTCTTCTTTGGCCCCCTTGCCCCTCTTCCGTGCGTGCCTTTCCAACCTCGCGGCGAGTCTTTCAGGTGACCTGCGGCACGTATTGTGCGTGAAAGCCACCAGGGGGAAGTGCGCTCCGCGCCTCGCCCTGCCGGAGGCGCCATGCCATATCTTGTCGTCGAGGTTGCCCTGCTTCACTCTGAAGGGATGACGCACAAACTCCTCGCGTGCCCTGCGCGCCACCCTTTCCTCGAAATCCGTAACTGCGGTTAAGGATTCGCCAGATGGCGTCAGGAAGGCGCGCATCTTGTCTTCTACGGCCTCAGCCTTGGGAACGTAAGTCTGAAGCATCTTCCCAGGGCCATTCGTGTAGTCGAAGACACGGAAAGACGGATCATGCTGGGTCGTCAAGAACCCGCCCTCGCGGTCGTGCAGAACACTCAGGCCATGGTGAAGCTTGTACTGCCCAGGACAGCTTATGAACAGAATCGCCATGCTGTCTGCCCTGGGCTGGCCGCCTGTTGTCTTCCAGGGGGTCCACGCGGCGACGTCCACAGTCAGGCCGCAGCTGCGGCACCAGGACACAAGCTGGAACATGCACATGTTGAAGTCCCCCATGCAGACCTTCACGTTCCACTCCCTGACGTAGGCGACGAACCAGTTGTAGAACTCATGGAGCTTCGTGACGCCCCAGTCTTGGTTGGCCAAGCTGTGGTGGACGTGCACCGCCATGACATTGAAGGAACCCCCCAGATGGGGCACGGCCTGGTCCAGGTGGACGCGCACCACCATCGCCCTGGAGTACTTGTTGTGCCACTTTGGCGCAGGAACATCCGCAACTGCGGACTTGTTCTTTTTCTTCTTCGTTTTGGACTTCTCCTGCTTGTGGAAGAGCATCCCGAAGTCGACGTGTTCAATGTGGCCGCCACTGCGGTCCCTGATGCCAACGAGGAGGGTCCCTGATGGCTCGCCGCCCTTAATGCACAGGTAGTTGTAGTGAGTCCGATTCCGAAACGTATCGTCCGCAACTGCGGCTGCACTGTCCCTCGCGTCGCGCTCCCCACTGAGTACCGCGCAGGTCTCGTCGTCGCACTCGCACAGGGCGATGATCTGGGCAGGGTTCGCGCGGAGCTGCGCCCACTCGCCCGCGCGTTGCGGCAGTCAGGGCGGCTTGCTCGCGCGACCGCAATTGCGGGCAACAGGCCGGAGGGGAGGACGCAGGCGTGACCGTTGTTGCGGAGCGGTCCTGTAGTTTGCAGTATCGCTGCTTCTGTTAGGTGTCGCCGCAGTAGCGGATCGCTGACGATCGAGCACGGAGGTTCGAAACAGAACTCCTCCCTCCCTCCTCCCTCTCCTCCCTCGCCCCTCCTCCACTTCCCCCCTCTCTCCTCCTCCTTCCCTCCCTCCTCCCAAGTTCGAAGCCGACGCTACTCATTCCCTCCCTCCCTCCCTCCCTCCCGTCGATGTTCTCTGCATCCTGCTGCGGCCATCCTGGTGCCGACTCCCCCTCTTGCCAGTTCCCGCGCCGCGTGCGCGGGACCTCCTCGGCGGCTCATCCGGCCCCAAGGCCCTCGAGGGCCTCGCGGGGATCGCAGGGGCCGAGGGATTCATTCGCCTCGCCATTTGGCCCAACGGCGCGCGGCCCCACTGCCCGCACCACCGCCTTGCCCGCAGTTGCGGCTGTGCTCAGCGCAGTAGCAAACATGCCGACTTCGAGCGACTGGAGCCCTGCGTGCGCGGAGAAGGTCTTGTGCATCCGTGGAGGTTGGCTTGCGCAGACCACCCCCATCCCCGAAAAGGATATCAAGGTGCTCCACGCAGGGCCCCTCGGAGAGATAAGCTTCGTGCACGTGAACATGCAAAAGTCTTGGCTGCTCACGGTGTGCACGAAAGGTAAACCGACCGCAGGCGCCTTGAAGGCGTCCAAGGTCTGGGACGCGCTGAAGAAAGAGCTCGCGAAGCAGGGCGGCGCCGCAGTTGCGGACGACGAGAGCGACGGCGACGCGGGGGACGAAGCAGATGATCCCACGTCGGCCCTGGTCAGCTCCTCCAGCGACGCGAAGAAGCTGGCCGCGACCCCGAGCAAGAAGCAGAAGACTGGAACGCGTTCGGCGAGTACCGGCCTGCTGAGGGGAGAGGCCACGGAGCCGGCCACTGCCACTGTGCACTCCGTACAGATGCCCGCCAAGAGCCGCTTGAAGCATCCTGGCGGCAAGGCCATTCGACACGTGCGGGTGGCCAGCTTCAAGCGGAGGAAGTTGTGGCTCGACGCTGCAGACCTTGGGTGGTTGATCGAGATGATCGTGGACGACGTGAGCCTCGGCGGTGTCCCCGACATCGACGACGGCGACAAGGGCGAGGCCGCAGTGGCGGACAAAGAATGGGCAACGGCGGTTGACCCTGACACCCCGCTGGCGAAGCACAGGGAGCTCGGCTCCCCCATGGCACAGGGGGGCGGGTCTGGCTTCACCGTCGTTTGGGACTTCAAGGGCGCCTGGGTCGCGACGATCACGCGAGAGTGTGCCAGCGAGGGCAAAACGATCGAGATGGATGTGAAGAAACTTACCAAGAAGAAGTGGCAGTCGGCGCAGTCGTCGAAGGGCTATGACTACGAGTGGGAGGGCACGACGCAGCAACAGCGCAAGCAAGCGGCTCTGGATTACCTCGAGCTCCAAGTCCCCAATCTGTTCGACTGAGGCCCGAAGCCGCATGGCCCGCAGTTGCGGTGGGGCTACTGAGTGCCCGCATTTGCGGGGCGGCTGGGTGCGAGCGGAAGCGCGGAGGGCGAGGCGGTGTGAGGAGGCAGGCGGAAGGCGAAGGGGCGCCGTCGCGTTTTTGTCTAGGGTGCTCCACGGGTGCACGCCTAAGTGCGCCAACTTGTGCGGGCGAGCGTGTTTCTTAGAGAAGCATTGAGCGAAGCATCGAGACCCTGTGCGCGCGATGATTGGGGCTTCCGCGCGGGCGTACTTCAACGGTAGCTCCTCCCTCCTCCCCTCCTTCTTCGCCCCTCCGCATCGTCTGCAGTTGCTCCTCCCTCCTCTCCTCCCTCTTCCTAGTTCTGTATCCCGCAGCCGCGTGCCCCGCCCGAGTCGTTCGCCACGCGACCGCGCATGAATGTTCCCGTGGGGCGGACATGGCGTGGCGAGGAGGACGGAACGCATTTCGAGGTGGAGTGGCTGCCTTACGACAGCGGCCGCGCACCGAGGACAAGGGGGAGGAGGAGGAGGAGGGAGAGGAAAAGGGGGGGGAGGAGGAGGAGGAAGCAGGGGGGAGGAGGAGGAGGAGGAGGACGAGGAGGAGGAGAAGGAGGACAGGGAGAAGGGGGAGGGGGATAGGAGGACGAGGACGGATAAATAGGACAAATGAGGAGGAGGAGGCGGAGGAGGAGGAGGACGAGGAGGAGAAGCAGGAAGAGGAGGAGGAGGAGAGGGGGGAGGAAGAGTGCGCATGAGACGGAGAGAACGAGGTAGAGAGGGAACGGGGGAGGAGGGAGGACAAGGAAGAGGATACAGCGACGAGAAGAGGAGAAGGAACAGGCGAAGGCTCCTGCTGATCGCATTTCCGCATCGTTCAAAGCAGTGCCGGGGCACTGCTTTGAACGACTGGCGTTGTTCAAAGCAGTTCCCCGGCACTGTGGTCGTCGACGCCATTATAAAGGCTTTCGGATTATCCAGCTCCGGGTGGTAATGTAACCACATGGTTGTCTATTTTGCATTCATTGCAGGAGGTTCGGGCGCGCTATCCAAGCTCGCTTTACTTCATGTGTGGCGATGCTAGTATCCACTTGTCCTGCGTCCTCCGGCATGAGCCGGAGTGCGCGCGCGCGCGCTGTGCCCCATCAGCTGAGGACCGAGCAATTGAAGCCATGATAGGCTCTGCTCAACTTCTGGCCTGGACCCCCCCCCGGTGCCCACGCATTCGTCCGGCACCTGCATAGATCTGGTGCTGGCGCCCAATCGCCAGGAGGTGCAGCCAGTTCATGCGTCGAAGGCGCCGGGCGTTTTTTCCGATCATAGCCTTGTGGCGTGGTCAATGCCTGTCTCATGTCCGTGTCCGCCACGCCATGACGCTGGCTTCGGCAGGGCTGCGTGGCGCACGGGGCCCCAGTGGGACGCGGCCCTCGATAGCGCGGCCCCGCTCCTGCATTCGCTTGCCGCGTCCATTGAACCCCTCATCGGTCAGCCGTGGCTGCGCCCATGCTGGTTCGGAGGTGGAACCTCTAAGGCAGAGAGACGCATTTTCGTGAATGCGGCAGCTTGGGCACGGGACGCATTGCACGTTATATTAAGCCATACTGCGGGAGCCACGCGTGCCGCAATGCCTGGAGCTGCCCAGCTGCGGACTGCGAGGGACCTGATCAACCCGCTGGCTTTTTATGGGCATGAGGACTTTAAACAGGCGGCGGCTGATGCGGCGTGGGCCCAATGGCACCGTGCTGCAATGCATTATGCGCGTTTGCGGTCGCAGGACCCCGGCTCGGCGGAGCGGTTCGTGTCGCGTTTTTTTGCAGAACAGCGTGCGTTCCAGATTGCACTTGCGGGTGCGGAGACAGGCCGTGCCTTTGACCCCTGCGGCATGCTGACGCGGATTAAGGAGGACCTCTTTGCGCGAGTCCGCAATGACTTTCCATTTGACGAGGCCGCTGCTTTTGCGCAGAAGGATTTGGTCACTTCCATTCGAGCTGCCGGGGGCGGCCCAGAATTATTGTCTCCGCTTGGCACGCAGGAGCAGTTGTACAATGCGCGAGGTGAATGACATGATTGATGCCCTGAAGCCCACGTCGGCTGCTTTGAAGGGGTGTTACGCATCCTTGAAGTCACGTGTACCAGTGGGCCGGCGGCTTACTAGGGCGGTGGCGAATCTATCTCGACATTGCGGTCTCACCAGTAATCTGTGGTCCGCCCGTCAGATCTCGCCCCTGCATAAGTCGGGCCCCCGCGTGGTGCGCCAACTCGCCTGCCTGCGACCTATCTCAATCTCCACCGTGATGGCATCGGTGGTGGATGGCCCATGGACCTCCCGGAATAGACGTCGGCCCGAGGCCTACTGTGGGGTGGCCCAACAAGGTGGGTTTGGCGACCCGCTGGTTCTCCGTTTTACCCCCCTCCTTCATGCCCAATGCCGGGTGGCACAGGGCCTACCCGTGTATTGGGCGGTCACCGACTTGCAGTGGGCTTTTGATGTGGCGTCCCATCTGGCCATGCCCATCAACGCCCACTCGGCGGGCGTGCGAGGTACCGACTGGCTACTGCTAGATGACTTCATTGCTTCCGACCGTCAATTCGTGGCTTTGCAAGGCCTTGCGCCGTTGCCTTTTGAACTAGGGGGCGGCGCTGCCCAAGGCCGGCGGTTTAGCATCCCCGTCTTCAACGCCCAGCTGAAATGGCTCTACCACGAGGTTGAACAACGACTGCCGCATGGATCGGCAGCATGGGCCCCCCCGCGCTTCCGTCTGGCGGTGCCCCTCGGCGCGCCGTTAACGCGTCGGCTGAACTCCATGCGGCGGCGGCGGGGGCGGCGGCGGCGGGTGCTGCGGAGCCCACGCCTCACGCTATGTTGCGCGAGGATCCGGGAATTGGCGACTCGGTTGCCGTCGGAAGCCGACCGCGCTTACCTAGTGGACTTGTCAGGGGAGTGGCATTTGCCTCCATTGCAATTTGTGGGCGACTTGACCTTCGCGTGCTCCTCCCCCGGTGCCCTGCGCGCGATCGCGTCGTCGAAGCCAGAAACGGCTTGCTCACGGTGCGCTTGCCGCACCCGGGCGCACTTCAACTATGCCTCAGGGAAGACCGCGGCTCTTGCCATGTGTGGCAGCGCCCCGCCTGGGGATGTCGGTTGCCCCGTGGTCTCTCAGAAGGCAATCTTGGGCGTCCTTTTTGGCGATGCCCTGTCGTTCGCCCCCCTGTTCAAGGCAACGATAGCCAGGGGGCGCAGTCTTTCTGAGAGCGTCCTCTTTGCGGGGGAGACGGGCGGCTTTGCCTTGCCTGTCTTGTGTGCAATGGTGCCAACCCGCGTTGAGTCGGCAAAAATATATCCTGCCCCTTTCCTGTTCTGCGCGGCACGCGCGCAGTGGAAGCTTAACTCCACGCAGGCAGCATGGGCCCGCCGCCTGTTGGGATGCGCTTGCGGCCCCCCTATTCCGTCTGAGGTCGTATTTGCCCAGTGTGGCTGGTGCCTGCGGCTGGGGGCCAAAATTGTGGAACGCACCATCATGGCCTTCGCCCGCGCTCAGCTCCAGCAGGAGGGGCACCCCGCGCGCGCCACGTTGGCTCTCGCGGATGGGCTAACAGCCAGCACTTGGGCAAGGAGTGCGTGCTCGCACATGGCTGCTTTCTCTCCACCCATCCCGCGGGTCACTGAACGCCCACTCTTTGGGGCATGCCCTCTAAATGCAGCGCGGGCGGACCCAGGGGTGCGTAGGACAGTTCTGCGGCACTATAAACTTCGGTTTGTTCGACCCGCCGTGATGGCGGCTGACTTGGCGGCGTTTCAGCAGGCGGCCTCGGCGGTTCTGCCAGTGCTCGAACGCCCTTCTTCTGGACTGCAGTCTTCGCCTGCCCAGCGCCCCGCGGAATTCCTAAACCTGGATTTTGGCCCGCCCACGTGGCAAATGGTGCGGCTGTGGGCTGTTGTGCGTATGTCTGGGTGTTGGCCTTCCCCGCTGTTTGGTGCGCCGATCCTACCCCAGCGCTTGGCGCGGCGTGCTGCATGTGGGGCTGACGATGTTGACGTGTCTCACGCCCTCCCCCAGTGTCCCGCCTTAGCTGGTCACCGGGCAGTTTCGTGGCCAACGATTGCTCTTCCTGCCCCCTCTGCCCGCGCCCTCGCATTGTTCCAGCTGTTCAGGGAAGGGGTGCCTGAGGAGACGCGCGTGGCTCGAATTCGCTATGTTGCTGTAGCGATTTGCAGGGCGCACTTGGGATAAGCTGGGTATGCGCGTGTGGCTTGCGTTCTTTCCTCTAGGTGCTGCCGCTCTGCCGCCCTCCCTTTGCTTCCGCCATCCTTAGCCCTCGCGATGCCTCTGGGGTGCAAAGGGCGCGCGCCGCATCTAATCCCAGTCCTGGGTGTTCGGTTGGGCAAACCTGCTTCCGCCCTCGCTCTTTCCCCTCCTCCTCCGCTTCGCACTGGGGCGCCAGGGGCGTTCGCCGCACCTAGGCATGGTCCAGTGGGTGGGGGGGGGCCCCCGGTCGTTGCCCAGGGGGCGGCGCTGTGCGTTGAGGTGGAAACATTCGCGCGGCAGCCGCTAGCACTAGGCCACCGCGAGCGGACAGCTGTCCGGGTGCTGCTGCCAGCTGCGCGCCTCGTCAGCCCCCCGCGCCATGTGTCAGCGCGCTTTGCCCCCTACTGTTGCTCCCGCTCTCCCTGTTGTCTCTCGGTTGCGGACCAGGCAGGGGGTCTGCGCGCTCGCCGTGCCGGGGCATTGGCCCCAGCATGCAGGAGAGGGTATGGAGCTCTGCCATTCGCTGCTTCTGCTAGCCTTCTCCCCGCGATGCTGCTCGTGCGTTGCTGGCCAGGCCCCGGGGCGACGCATGGGTGCCCCTGGCGCGAGCGGGGCCCGTGGGCGGCCTGGGCTGGCGAGCACTCGCACTCCTTTGGGGGGGCCAACGATGGGGAGTGAAAGACCTTTACGAAACCGGGGCCACCAGCGCCCGCGGCGTCCAGGCGAGGGCTGAGTGAGCTGCCGCGGGGGCTAACGGCACGGCGCGACGCGCCCGCGGGCGTGGGCGTGGGCCGCCCGACAGGACGTCGCCGCAAGCGGTATGGAATGAAATGAAATGAATTGTTCTTGCGGCTGCTGCCCTTCTGGAGTTCCCGGTGCCCTCCTGGAGCCCTCTTGGTAACCCGGGGGAACTTCTTGGGATCATCGTGGAGGCCATCGATTACAGGATGGGGGGGTCCCGAACTCAGCTCCCCCCTGAGGCGCCAGCAAACCGCTTCTGGGGGCTCGTTTGGCGCGCTCCTGGGCGCTCTTGGAGCGGTCTTGGGGCAGTTTGGAGCATCTTGGGGGCCGTCTTGAGCCAGCCTGGGCCATTTGAGCCATATTGGAGGTCATCCTGGGCTGTCTGAGGCCGCTCGGGTACCTCTTGGGGCCCTCTTGGGACCCTCTTGGAGCCCTCTTGGGGCTCTGTTGAGGCTCCCGTGGGAGTCCTGGAGCGCCTCTTGGGGCCATCTTCGAGGCTATCGATCAAAGGAGGGGGGGCCCCGATCGGCCCCACTCCTCGGGGGCCGCGTTCCTCGAGAGAGGAGCGCCACCACGACTGCGACCAGCAGCACCACGACTGCGGCCAGCAGCAGCACCACCACCACCACGACCACGACCAGCAGCACCAACACGACTGCGACCAGCAGCGCCACGACTACAACCAACAGCAGAACCGCCACCAGCACCACCACCACGACTGCGACCCGCAGCACCGCCACGACCACGACCAGAAGCACCACGAGCACGACGACCAGCAACACCACAATTGCGACCACCTTGTGGGAGTCCCTACCGGTGCCGACGTCAGGTCCAGCCATGGGCGGCTTCTGCCTCGCGCCACAGGCTTCTGGCGAGGCTGCCGCTGTGCCGGCCGCGGGGCGCAGCAGATCGGGCCGCTGGCCACGGCAGGTCGCGCCGGCGGCGTGCCGCTGGCAGCGGCGACAGTCATTGCGACTTGCATGCCTGTCGGGCTGGCGGCGCTGGTCTTCGCCTTGCTGGGGGCTTCAGAGGGCGGGGTCGCAGCGGGCGCGGCGGTGGCGGTGCGCGCAGCCGACGAGGTCGCGACTAGCACCGCGATAGCCACATCCGCGACACTCTCGGTCGTGGCGTCAGCGCTGCTGGGGCTGACCGTGGCCGCAGCAATTGCAGGATCCTGCATTGTGGGCCCCGTCTGCGCCAAGCTGTCGGGAAAGCCGATGGCGGGACTCGTCGCGTTGGCAATGACGTTCGTACCGTCTGTCTTCGTCGCTGGGTATCTTGGCTCGCTGGCTTGCGGTGGCGTGCACTTGTGGGCTTCCGACGGCCTCAATACGACAGCGTTCTTCGTGTCCACAGCCGGGTCCTTTGGCTTCGGTGTGGTGGCTGGGTCCGGCTCGCTGCGGCACGAGGTGGTCACGGCGGCCAACTCGCTGTGCGCTGTTCCTCGGAGGCAAGCCCCGGCTACGACCAGCCCCGAGGTTCAGTCGCTGGAAGACATGAAGCCAGCGTGGCCGCCGCAGCAGGGCGAAGCCCCGAAGCTCTTCCACGTCGAGGGCCGATCACGTCAGGCACGGGCAGTGGTGCCTCTTTGGCGAGGATCGAACAGCTGATCATCGACGACTTGCGTCTGGCCATGCGCCGCTTGGGACACAGCGACGGGATTGATCGCATCGAGGCCCAGGTGGGAGACGTCGTGGGCTGGTTGAGGCACTCCTCGCAGACAGGGCCGCCCAGCTCGACGGAGACGAGCGTGCCCCGATGCGTCGGCCGGGGAGGATGGTGACGTTCGCCGAACGCAGTCCAGAGCAGGCGACGGCAGCCGGCGCAGCTGGCGGCGCAGGCAAGCGTCGGCGAGCTCCAGATGACGGCAAGCGCGCGGGCGATGCCGAGCTTGCCGCACCTCTGGGCGGCGAGCGCTCCAGGACACCGTCGGGCAGCGCCGTCGACCAAGCGGCCGGCGTCGCAGCGGCGGCAGCCCAGGGTGGCGCGACCAGGGCAACCAGCACCCCGGGGAGCAGTGCAGGTGACGTTTCAGGTGCTTCGGCGGAGAGCGGGGAGGAACCAACAGACGACAGCCACGACGGGACAAGCGCAGACGAGCAGGTCATCGAATGCCCTCGCGACGCTGAAAGCAACCGCCGCCGCGTCGGCAGCGGACAGGAGCTCCGTCGCAGGCGGCCGGCAAGGGTCGGGGCAAGAGAGGGGCCGGCGACGACAACGGCTGGTCTGCCGTCGGAGCCGCGAGGGCCATGGCGCAGATGGCAAGTGCAGCGGCCCGGGCGAATCGCATCGGGCTCGTAGCGCAAGGCTTCTCGAACACCACGGGCCGCCCGAATGGCACTCGCGGGGGGGGTGCGCGGAAGACCAGAGGGGGCACCGTGCTCGAACCCAGCCAGCAAGCGAAGGAGCCTGGCCACGATCCGAGGCGGCGGCCAGTCTTTGACGCAGATGCTATCCTCGCTGCGCTCGCAGAGCCGTGGAAAGTCGATGTGCAGGCCAACCAGAGCGCCCCGGCACCGGTGCCAGCTGAGCAGTGGCCCGTGCAGCCTCGGCGGCCACCGATGCCAATGCCGCCCCCGTTTCAGCCCATGCCGATGCAGCCGTTCGGGATGCAGACGCTTGTCGTGCCACCGTGGGCGATGCGCAGCGACCCCGAAACGATGAGCGACGGAGGCGTCACAGCATCAGACCTTGCGAAGCGCGACTGGGCCGGTCCCGCAGCTGGCACCTGGGGAGCGGTGCAGATTGGCATGGGCCACGGGAGTTGAGCAGCCTGGAGGCGATGGCCAATGCCAGCGCTCGCGAGGAAGAGAGCTCTGCGACGACGCGGCCGTGACGCGCTCGAAGAGGCGGCGCGGGTCATTTCAGCTTTGGTCAGGACGCGAGGTGGTGCTCTCAAGCACAGTGAGGCAGCAAAGAACATGTAAAAACTAGTCGCGAGCACCCAGCGTCGACACTGCACGTTTCACTACTAAAGTGACACATGTATGTTACTTGCTTTGATTATCCCAGCGACTGTGGGCACATGTTGCCGCCAAAACAACCGTCGCCGCCATCGACACCGCTGCCATTTTGACCGCTACTGCCCCAGACAACGCAAGACGCGCACGCCGTTAACCGGGGCCGCATTTCTCTTACGGGGGGGGGGGCGGCTGCCCCATCGTGGCTTGAGCCATTTTAGTTCCAGCGCGGCTCGAGACCCCCTGGGCGCGCAGCGCGGCCCATTCCTGAGCGCAGGGCGCAGGGCGCGGCCCCTTCCTGGGAGCGGGGTGCGACGGCTTGCTGGCGGCGCGGGTGGCGCGGGGCGCCCCGGCGGAGCGGGCGCGGCAGGTGGGCGCGCCGCGCCCCTCCGCTTGCTTCGCCGCCCCGCATTAGTAATAGGTTCGCGCGGCAGGCTGGCTCGCCGCGCCCCGTTCCGCTGCTCCACCCGCATCCTGCAAGGAATGGGCGCGCATTGCAGGGGGGCGCACCGCGCCCCTTTTCCCTTGCCTCGCCGCGCCCCGGCAGGCGCGGGCAAGCGTGGCAGGAGGGCGCTCGGCGTCCTGCCCAGGAATGAGGTCGGGGGCGCGCCGCGCCCCCCCCCCGCCGCCCCGCCGCGACCTTTCATTTGCGGGGGCGAAGAAGAACAGCGCCCATGTCGGCTTGGGAACGAAACTGAAGCTCTAGCGATGATCGGTCCGAGCTCAAACATTAATTGTGGTTCTCTACTCTGGAGAATGCGCCACTCTGCGCGCGCGCCGCGGCGCGCGATCGCGCGCGCGGGGCTTTCTGTGTTGTTCACAACAGAAGATTCACCACGTTGGCCTGGAAAGCGCAGTGGGCCTTCTGCGGCGGCCGGTTTGAACTCCAAGCTCAAATCGGGCACGATGCATGCTCTCGGCGACGGATGATGCAGAACTCTCCGCGCGCGCGTGGGGAGTTCTGTTATGTCAACCATAGAAGAGTTGCCGCGTTGGCTTGGGGACTGAAGTTGGCCCTTGGCTGTGGCCAGTCGATCACAACATGTGCATTGAGTTTGGTGCGCGCGTCTTGCGATGGCAATGCCGAGCAATAGAACTAACTTAATGTTTGCTTCGGAACTTCGCCGAGCCCCTAGCGGTAACCAGCTTCATTTACAAGTAAGATTGGGTTATGATGTTCGGGGGCGCGGGGAGGAATTCAGCGTTCAGTCACATGAAAGAATTGTTGGCTTCAAATTCAATGTTGTCCCTTCACCGTTACCGATCTGACTTGCAAGTTAACGCGTGATTTCGCATTCTCACCAGTCTGTGCACCGCGACGCGACGCGCGCGCGTGTCAGTGGAGGGCCCCCCTATTGTTTACGTGAGACTGGTCGCCGCGCGGGCTTGCACAATAAAATAATCCCTCAGTGGTTACCGATTGGGTTTCCAAGTTGACATGAGGATCCACGCGTTAATTGCGCGGTGCAGCGCGCGACGCGCGCGGGCGGGCGGCGAGTTCCGTAGCGCCCATGGTGGAAAAATAGCCATGCTGGTATGAAAACTAAACTGGAGCCTGGGCGGCCACCGATGATATGTCTTTGCCAAAACGTATTTCCAATATCGATTTCGCGGTGCAGCGCTCGACGCGCGCTGGTGGAGAGATCTGTAGAGTTCACATTTGAGACAAGTCGCCACGTTGGCCTGTGAACTACACTCGTCCTTTAGCGATCGGCTACCGGAGCTCCAAATCATCACGCGTTTTCGCATATCAGCCTTACGGTGAAGAGTACGACGCGCACGCGGGTGGGCAGCTCAGTATTTGAAACTAGCCATGCTGGCGTGGAGACTAAAGTGACTATTAAGTAGTGGTCGATCGGTTTTCCGAGTTAGTATTTGTTTTTTATCTAAGCCAGGCAGTGCAGTCTTGGAGCGTCTAGGGTGTTTCTTAGTCCGTCTTGGGGCCCTCTTGTGACGTCCCGTGGCCCTTTCGGGGCCTCAGGGCCATCCGGGGATGATATGAGAGGCCTCCTGGGCCGTCTTGGACGCCGCGAAGGTCGAATACTTGCAGATGCTACATATGTATATTTTCCCACGGGAATGGGACGGCTTGTGCCTTCTGGAGCTCTGCGGGCGTGGTTCCTGCAGGCCTTCTGGATGTTCTGGGGGCCTCTTAGGCGGTCAGGGGGCCATTTGGAGCATCTTGGACCAATCGCTTGGCGAGCCAGGGCCATCTTAGACCCTTTGACAAGGCCCCTCGGGGCCCTCTTGGCTCGTCCTGGGGTTCTCGTGGAGGGGTCTGGGGCCGTTTTGGGCCCTCCAGGGGCGCCCCGGACCCAGCCTCGCGGGATCGCCCGAGATGAAACCATACCATTTTCTGATTATATATATATATACACAATTGCTCACTGAAGTAGTGCAGTTGCCTGCGTACGATTACATGTATATATAAACACATATACACATACGTATGTATGTATGTATGTATGTATGTATGTATGTATGTATGTATACATGCATTCATGAATACGTACATGCATACATACATGCATACATTGTTTCGTTACATGTGTATACAGAACCACCTAATCATATACATACATGTATGTGTAGTTGAACATATGAGGCGCACACATAACTGAATATACCATGTATGTGTGGTTGAACGTATGAGGCGCACGCATGACTGTAGATGTGCGTGTGGACACATATGAAGATGCATAGATGTGTGTATATATAAATAAATAAATATTTGGATATATAAATGTATATATGCGTATGTGCATGCGGTATGCCTCCCACTCTCTCTCTCTCGCTCTCTCGTTGTGCGCGTTCCTTCTCTCAGTTGCTCCTATCTGGCGTTATCTGCGCGGCACCTCGGCTAGTCATCTTGCAATTGGCAGTAAGACCCGGCGCAGCGTGGATCTGCACGCATGACTGGTCTACGAGGTTACGGTGGGACGGGTCGGTATGTTCATGTTGGGTGGGGCTCTCTTGGAATGGTGATTCGACGCGGTAGCATGGTCGTGGCCTCAAGATTGCATTTGCGTCGTTTTGTTTCTTAGGGTGTGTGTCTTGGCGGACTGGGGGCTTCGCGAGATCTCGAATGTTTGTTGGTGTTTGTTTGGGCGCTGTCGCTTAGTGAAGGGAGCTGGTTGGTTGTGCCCGGTTTTCGGCTGGTGCCGGGTTGGTGGGCGCCCGTGGGTTTCTCGTGGGCGCCTCGTGTTGGGTGGTATGTTGAGATTTCTCCCGGTGCTCGCCCGTGGGCGCATCGCGGGCGCCTCGTGCGTTGGGTGGGTCTGCCAAGGTTTCGCCTGATGGTCGCCCGTGGGCGCCTCTTGCGCGGGGTGAGTGTGCCGAGGCTTCGCCTAGCATTCGCCTCGTGGGCGCCTCTTGGGCGCGTCGTCGTACTCGCGTGGTTTCGCCTGGGGCCCGCCCGTGGGCGCCTGCTGGGCGCCTCGTGCGCTGGATGGGCGTGCCGAAGTTTCGCCTGGTAGCCGCACTTGGCCACCCGTGGGCGCCACGTGGGCGCCTCTTGCGCTCGGCGGCCGCATAGAGTACACGTCATAGTTGTAACCAGATAGGTCGCACCACCTAGCTGACACCACTTAGCTACACACCAAGTAGCCGAAATAGTTTACACCACGCAGCTTGCACCACACAGCTTGCAGCACATAGGCTGCACCGTGCAGTCCACACCACATAGCGCATCGCGGAGGCGACGTGCTAGCGAGGTTTCGCTTGGTGCCCGCCCGTGGGCGCCTTGTGGGCGCCGCGTGCGTTGTGTGGGTGCGACGAGAGCTCGCATGGTGCCCGCCCGTGGTCACCTCGTTCGTTGGGCGGCCGCATGGGTTGCACTTCGTGGTGTTTACCACGTAGCTTGTGCCGCGCCACTTACGCCGCGCAGCTTGCTAGAACGTCATACCGCTTAAGCCACGTAGTTTGCACCACGTAGCCTACATAACACAATTTGCGCCACACAGCTTGCACCATACATATATATATGTGCATATAGGTGTACACAACTATAGCAAATACTGAACCGCGCACTTTGCTCACATCACATTGATTGCACCACATCACCTGCACCACATAGCTTGCAGGGCATAGCTTACTCCATATAGGCTGGAACAAAGTGCATCATGCAGTACGCACTACTTATCCACCGTGCAATGATTTACTGGTTGGGACCCGTGCTGGCAACCATATCTGCCGCTTCTTAAGGTCAGAGCAAACCCTAGTGTTCATCAACATGCCATAAAGCCCAGCGCGGAGCACATATATGATCCAGGGGTTACCCCCCCTCCGCCCCCTGCCGTGAGCCTCACGAAAGCCTCGCGAATGGGATCGTCCCCCACCCCCCTGTGGGCGCCGTGTGGGCGTGGCGTGGTAGAGGGTGCCGGTGCACGCCCCGTTCTCCCCCTGTAGGTGTGGGGTGGTTCGTCGTCCTCGTTGTCGTCGTCGTCGGCGGCATCAGCGTCGGCGTCGGCGTCGGCGTCGGCGTTGGCGGCGTCGTCGTCGTCGTCGTCGTTGCCGTCGTCGTCGACGTCGTCGTCGTCGTCCTCGGCGTCGGCGTTGGCGTCGGTGTCGGCGTCGGTGTCGGCGTCGGCGTCGGCGGTGGCGTCGGCGTCGGCGTCGTCTGTTCCACCACATTCCATCTGGGGATGGGCGAGGTGGCCTGTGGAATCCTGGCACATATCCCATCTGGGGCTAGGGAGCTGTGAACCATCGACCCGGGATCATATAATAAGTACTGGTTTGGCGGTTGCTGTCAGCTTTCTTCGGTGCTAGCACGTACAGACGGACGTTCTGATATGCGAGCGAGTGTTTGCAAAAACGGTGGCCCACACGTGTGGCACCGCGTCCCGCGCTTGCGACGCGCTGTGTTCCATCCCCGAGGGTCCCCGGCCAGAGCAGTTGGAACACTACGTGTGTCACAATCCTAGGCGCCCCGAGCGCAACGGCCTAACTAGCCGTAGCGGTGGCGCCACAAGGCATCGCGATCCTCAGGGCACAATGCCAACGCAAACATACGATCCGCGTTGTCCCACCAACGTCTGCCATCCGGTATGGGGGCAGAGTCTTGAGCAGGGCAAGCAAGTGCTGCATCAGTTGACGGGGACTTACAGGCGTCTCGATACATTGGGTGCATGTTTTCATCTTCGGACGTCGCAAGTTGTTCGTGACGTGGGTCCAGGGGGCTTTCGACTGGTTCCCTAGGGCTGTTGTGTCACGCCAGGCCGGTTTGTTCACGCCCTCTTTCCCGAAGTGCGTTTTTGGAGGCCAACGCTACTGAAGACAGTGCCGCTTGGATGTTGTAACACCGCAGACATCCCGGCTGTAATGCGATTTCTTTATGTTTCTCTCACG
The DNA here is from genome assembly GCA_963575745.1 of Prorocentrum cordatum. Classification (NCBI taxonomy): domain Eukaryota; class Dinophyceae; order Prorocentrales; family Prorocentraceae; genus Prorocentrum; species Prorocentrum cordatum. The sequence continues at coordinate 45,167 of CAUYUJ010014656.1, read as the reverse complement.
CAGCAGTAGCATTTTTATCTCCAACAGTTGCACGCGTAGCGCGCCCCAGGTACCCTCTCGGACGCCGACCGCAGGCGCCCACCGGGGAAACCATGCTCTCCATGGACGAACAGGAAGAGAGTGCGATGTATTCTCGAACCTCCGACGGACTGAAAGCAACATCACTGCGGAATTGTTGTGCGAATGTTTTGCGTCCGGAGACAGTCTTCAAGGCTGGGACTTAATACGCATCCACCGCCTTGGGAAGTGAGCTTCCTGGACCTGGGGAGGCGGTGGATATGTTCAGATTCGAGCTCCCTGGAGCCCAGATATATCCACATCCACCGCACCCTGGGGTTCTAGGAGATCGATTCCCCAGGCGGTGGATCTGTAGAAGCCCCTGACTTCTCAACCGTTCTTGTTCCGGGACCGTCAGCGACAACTCTCCGCACGACGTGCCGATCGCGGGGAAAGGGCCGAGAGGTCCAGGGGGCACGCAGTGCAATATACAGTTGTGGACGTCGGTTAATGGAGAGGAAGCTTGCTGCCATATAATTTCCAGATGTCAAAACATGTTCGAACATGTTTTAAACTGTGCAAAAACATGTTTGAAACATGTTTAGAACATGCTTTTGCACATTGTAAACACTTTGAGTTCAGTGTTAGGACTGGTAGAGTGCCCATGATCATGGCACCCACAAATATACAGCGCGGGAGGCTTCGGTCAACGACGCGAGGTGGGGAAGGAAGGACTGACGGTGCAGGGCTTGTCGGGCAAGTCCTGCCCCAGAGCGAGCCGCGCAGGCGGTGCTGCCACCGCGACCCTGCGCCCTGCCGGCCCGCTCCTGCCGAGGGGGCCGCCCGGCGGCGCCCCGCGCCTCGAGCCTCGGTGTGGCGAGCCGGGCTTCGGCTCCGTCTGGGGTCGGCGCGTCGCCGCGGGGTGCAGCGCGGCCCCTCTGGTTCAATCCAAGGGTTCTCCCCCTCCTTCTCCTCCGCCTCCTCCTCCCTCTCCTCCTCCTCCTCCTCCTCCTCCTCCTCCTCCTCCTCCTCCTCCTCCTCCTCCTCCTCTCCTCCTCCTCCTCCTCCTCCTCCTCCTCCTCCCCCTCCTTCTCCTCGCCAAGGCGGTCCCGATCTGCGCCCGAGGCGGCATCGCTCCGCGCACCGGCGAGAGAGGCGCGCGGCCGCGATAGGACCTCCGGAACCAGCGGCGGACTTGGTTTCCGATGGAGGGTAGGGGGGAGGCAGAGAGAGCCCCGTGCGTCCACTCTTGCCCCCCGAGGCTCGAAACAGCCATAAAATGACGAACGCGTCCATTCTTGCCCCCCGAGGCTCGCAAGTCGAGGAAGAAAAGACGCCATATACATAAACTTTTGGCGCTCCGCGCGGGTTTCTTGGATCCGCGCTCGGGCCCCCCTGGCGGCGCCTCCGGCGCCGCCCCTCGCGCGCTCCGCGCGCCAGAAAGGGTGGTCTAGCGCAGATCCAAGACTTCCGCGCAGAGCGTCAAAAGTTTATGTTTATGGTATTCGTTTTTCTTCGGATGAAGTAAAATGGTTTGAGCGGTTGGACCATGCAGGGGATGTTGCCGCCCCAGGGTTTGTCGTAGACGCGGCATCTTGCCAGGAACGTGGTGCACCGCGTAGCCTTGTCTGTATCTGACCGCCCTCAATCCGTGAATCTCTTGAAAGTTTTGAAACGCATGTGCGCGGCGCTAAGGCGAGAGCCACATGTTCAAAACGAGCCGCCCCCAATCCGTGAAACTCTTGCATCTGTTAAACGAAAGTACGCGGCGTTAAGGCGAGAGCCACAGTTTGGAAAGAAACCGCCCTCAATCCGCAAAAAAAAATGTTTGAAACGAAAGTGCGCGGCGCTAAGGCGAGAGCCACATTTTGAAAACGACCCGCCCTCAATCCGTGAAGCTCTTGCACATGTTTAAAACGAATGCGCGCGGCGCTAAGGCGAGTGCCACATTTTGAAAACGACCCGCCCTCAATCCGTGAAACTCTGGCAAAGTTTTAAAACGAATGTGCGTGGCGCAAGGCGAGAGCCGCATTTTGAAAGCGACCCGCCATCCATCTGTGAAACTGTTGTGAAACTGTTGTCACTGTTTAGGCTTCAGAGTCATAAGTGGTGAGGAAGTCTCAGGCGAAACGCCCAGAGCGCCCTAAACATTGGCCTCGGAGTGCGACAGGTATAAGGAAAAGGACTGGAGGAGGAGGAGGAGGAGGAGGAGGAGGAGGAGGATGCTGATGGCAAGCGATCCGGATCGGAATGCCCATCGCGCCGCAGTGGTGTCGAACGCGCCCAAGGAACCCTCGAGGCCGTTGTGGCGCCGCTGGAGCTTGAGCCCGATAGTTCGGACGCCCCACCTTGGTCGTTGCTGTGCGTTCCCATGTATCTCAGCTTGGTCTGGTAGTGCGGCTCGGTCTGGCAGCCTGGCTTGTTCTGTTGGCCCTCGGAGCTCTGCTGCTGGTGGTCCAATATAGCTCCGCAGGTGGCCTTTCTAGCTCTACGCGTTGCCTTCGAAGCTCTGCCTGTGGCATTCGTAGCTCAGCTGGTGGTCGTCGTAGCTCTGCTAGTGGTCCTCGCACGCCGCTGGCGCTCCTCGTAGTTCTGCGCGTTGCCCTTGCAGTGCTGCTTGTGGCTGTTGCAGCTCTGCCGCTGGTTCAAATAGCTCCGCAGGAGACCCTCGTAGCTCTGCGCGTTGCCTTCCTGGTTCTGCCTGTGTCTCTCGAAGTTATAGCAGCGTTTGTTTCCCGGCCTTCGGTGGTTGCATTGTTCGCAAGTTGCCCAGGGGCTCTTCTTGGGGCACGTGCAGCTGACGACGGTCGTCGGGCCACAGGCTTTACAGAGAGAAGCTTTGAAAATACGACATGTCATGTGGTGGGTGTGGGGGTGGCTTCGGTCGCCTTCAGATCTGCCAGTGGTCCTCGTAGGTCCGCTGGTGGTCCTCGTAGCTCTGCTGGAGGTCCTCGTAGGTCCGCTGCTGATCCTCGTAGTCTCGCGGGCGTTGTGGCTCTCTTAGCACTGCGGGTGGCTCAAGTAGCTCCGCAGGTGCCCTCGTAGCTCTGCGCGTTGCCTTCTTGCTTCTGCTTGTGGCACTCGTAGCCCAGCTGGTGGTGTAGAAGGACGGCTCCTGGCTATCGAAGCTCTGCTCGTGACCCTCGCAGCTCTGATGGTGGCCCGTCCAGCTCTGCCGGTGATAGTTCAGCTGGTGGTTCTCGTAGCTCTGCTGGTGGTCCTCGTAGGTCCGCTGGTGGACCTGGTAGTTCTGCGCGTTGTCCTTGCAGTTCTGCTTGTGGCTCTTGGAACTCTGCGGTTCATCTGGTAGTGGCACTCATAGCTCAGCTGGTGGTCGTCGAAGCTGTGTTGGTGGCCCTGCCGGTGGCCCTCGTAGCTTCGCAAGCGGCCCTCGTAGCTCTGCTTGCGGCCCTCGTATACAGCTCCGCCGTTGGTCCTCGTAGCTCTGCGTGTTGCCCCGCTTCGAAGCGCACCCAGCCCTTCTTCTGTTCTTCCCCGCGGTCCAAGTCGGAGTCGTCGGCTGCCAAGACGTAGTGCTCCGCTCTCCAGTTGCCCCCCGTAGTTTTGCTAGGCCTCCGTGGTCTGGTTGGCGGCGCTTTCCTCGTTTTTTGTTTCTCGTGATCTTTCTCCTTGTGGCCTCCGTCGTAGGTGACGCCCATCTCAATGCCCAGGCCAGGCAGGGTCATCGCGCAAGAGAGCTGGGCGTAGCTAGACCCGTCGTGGTACTTCAGCAGCCGTAGTGGTCGGAGGGGGTAGGTGGAGTCTGGCGTCGCCCTCGTAGACGCGCGGCTCAGGGACGACGGTCTGGGCAGTGGGGTTCCAGCCGAAGCCATGTTACTTCTTCTCCTCCTCCTCCTCCTCCTCCTCCTCCTCCGTCTCCTTCTCTCCACCTCCACCACAACTTCCTTTTCTGAGTTCGCCTGAGTCTGCCCCCGTTTTGCACCCCACTCCTCCTCCTCCTCCTTCTCCTCCTCGTCCTCCTCCTCCTCTTCCTCCTTCTCCTGCTCCTCCTCCTCCTCCTCTCATTCCAACCTCGGACGCCCACGCAATCAAGGAGTACCTGGCCTCCTATGGGATGTTCGCCGGCTTCTAGGAATGCGAGACGCTCCTTTAGAGCAGGCAGTTCCTTGGGATTGCGAAGAAGTGAGCTACCTCATAGCCTCCTCGGCCCCTCGTGGCTGCCTCACGCGTCGGTGGCTGCATGGGCAAGGCTGGCCCTGCTCACGGCCCCAGCTGCGGCCCTGGCGCGTACAGAACATGGCATTTAGACTTTCCCCTCAAAGAGAGGCACACCGCTCCAACTGCCATCCACAGTTGTGCGATCAGCAGGACATGCAGTCGCGCGCTTTTTGCAATCAGTTGTATGGTGAACCCTCACCATGGCAAGGACAGTGTTGGCGGTGAAGATTGGCTGATCGTTTCGTATCATTATCTAATCAGTCGGGTACCTCGGTCCGGCCTGCAAAGAACGCCATCATGAATGTGGTTGTGGCGCTGATCATCATGTTGCTGGAGTGTGGTTGTAGCCCGTGTCTGATTGGGTATCCCGCTCGCTTTCGAGCCGCATATACTCTCTCTCATGTCTTTATGACCGTATCGTGTCTTGGAGATGTGTTGGTAACTATCCACGTAGAGTAGGTTGGGATCGTAAGTCTTTGGCTTCTGCAGATGTAGAGGCGTCACGTCGGTTCTGATGGTGTTCGTGATGTCTACTACGTTGGTCTCGGTGATGCTCCCGCAGATCGTGATGCGTTTCGCGTGGATCGTGGCGTATTTGGTCGCGAGCGTATCGCACGGCATGCCGTCCGCCGCGTGGCGGACAGCGCGCTCGGGCCGGCCCCCGATTCCGCGGGGGCCGGCCCCCACTTCCGCGGGTGGGGAGCACGCGGGCAGAGGGGTCAGAGCGGCCCTCCTACCCCCCCTGCTCCTCCCTCTTCCTCCTCCTCCTCCTCCTCCTCCTCCTCCTCCTCCTCCTCCTCCTCCTCCTCCTCCCTCTCCTCCTCCCTCTTCCTCCCTCTCTCGTCCCTCTTCTTCCTCCTCCTCCTCCTCCTCCTCCTCTCCTCCTCCCGCTCCTCCTCTCTCCTCCTCCTCCTCCTCCCTCCTCCTTCTCCTCCCTCTCCTCCTCCCTCTTGCTCCTCCTCCTCCCCCTCCTCCTCCTTTCTCCTCCTCC
>CAUYUJ010014656.1:15000-20000 GCA_963575745.1 Prorocentrum cordatum | reverse complement strand
GACGTCCAGGACGACGTTACGACGCCCACGACGACGACGACGATGACGAAGGCCCTCGAAAGCGATGTGTTTCTTCCTAGAGAGTCCAGCCAGAACGCGCCCAATGCTTGGCCGTGGGGCAGTTCGGAGGCCCAGATCCTGGATCTCCGTCCTCGTGCTGTTTGCTTTGGTCGTGGTGTTTTTTGTGTTCGGGCAACCCCTGGGCCATCAGTGGTGGATCCAGCGGCAGGGACAGAAAGCTGCCCCCAAGGAATGGGTCGAGGGGCCCGCGCATGTAAAGACATCAGAATCAGCATTGTCTTCCGCTACTCGCAAGCCCCTCCCTACCCGGTTCGAGCCGGGGGAGGGGGGCCTTCCATTCCGATCTGGGGGGGGGGCGGAGGGATTGAGATGCCACCCCCCCCACTCCGGCTTCGGACCAGAGGGGGGGGATCCTATTACGGCTGGATCCAGAGCGAGTAGGAGTCGAATCGAGCTGGATTTAGCTTTTTTTTAATAGATTTTGTTTAAACTGGGTCGAGGCCTAGTAGGTTTCCGTTCAGGCGGAACCCATCCCTAACATAATTGCATGGGAGTTGCATTTTGTCCGTACCAGGACCCTATCAGAGTTGGATCGAACACTATTATGTTTTCCCATATTTGCAGTTATTCACAATCTATATATATATATATATATATATATATGAGTTGGATCCAGCCCATCGTAGATACCTAGTAAAGTTGGACCGGGTCCTAGTAGCATTCATTTTTTCTTACAGATCTAGACCAGCCTTTGTAGGAATCTATTAGAGCTTGATCGAGCCATAGTAGGTTTGCAGAAGAGTTGGATCCAGTCCGAGCGTCAGGATTCGATCAAGGCCCGTTCGAGCCGAGCCCCTTTTCCTTCCCTCCGGTTCGAACCGGGGACGGAGGGGGGATTCTGCCACCCCCCATGTCCCCCCCATTTTGGTTTCTCGGGAGGAGGGGAGCTCCGTCTTCTCCCCCCCGTTTCCCAGGGAAGGGAGGGGGGGTTTTACCCCTCACCCCCCCGTTCTCCCAGAACGGCGAGGGGGGAAGGTCCAGTCAAGCGACGGTAGATCGCGTTCACAGCATCGGATGTCCCGGGATGATGTCCGAGGAGGAGGATGAGGAAGGGCTCCTTGCACCGAGCAGGAGCGCGAGGAGGCTGGCGATCGTTTTCTTATTCATTGTTTTGTCGCTCGGCGCCGGCCCTCGCACACCTTCCCCCCCCCCTCTGGAGTGGATCTTGGCTGTTTTTTGGCGCCTGTTTTGAGCAGCAGGGGCCTCCCCCATAGGACGCACCGTCCCAAACCGTCGCCCTAATTAGGCAGAGGTCCAGAGCCAGACCCCCCCCCTTCCCCCCCCCCCTCCCGACCAATGTCGAAACGCCGACTAAGAAAACGTTCGCATGAGTTGGCGCAGGTCCGCGCGGATTCTTGGGTCCGGCGCTGGGCCTCCCCCTGGCCGCGCCTGAATCGCTACCCCTGGCGCGCTCCGCACCCACGCAATCCACGCGGAGCTTCGCAAGCTTACGCCCATGCTGCTTGATGATCCACCTGTTCGATGTCCCCGCTCCAGGCCGCACGCCTGGGAGGGAAGTGAGAGGGGGCAGGCCTCCTCGGAAAAAGCGGCGGGGCCTCTCAGAAGCCCCCTCCCGCCCTCTGAGAAGCCGTCCTCTGCCTTCCGGAGAAGGCTGCGGAGACTGCTCCGAAGGCCTGATGGGGTTTCTGAGAAGCCCTTGGCATCGCTCGGACGTGTGGATTTTTCTTTCGGCGAGGACAATCGAGGAGCATCCTTGATCATTTGGCGAAAAAGCCACGCACGAAACCGAAAAAAACACAGGGAATGGACGTCCGAGCGATGGCGAGAGCCCTGCTGCCCTCTGAAGAAGGCCTCTCGCCTCCGCACTTCCCCCCCAGGCTCACCGCTGATCCTCCGCCTTTTTCGCGGGCGCGCCGCCGGGGCGAGGGCGGCGGCGATCGACGGGACCAGGACGACGACGACGACGACGACGACGACGATGACGACGAGGACGATGGGTGATGGGCGATGGCGACGGCGACGGCGACGGCGACGGCGACGGCGACGGCGACGAGGACGACGACGAGGACGAGGACGACGACGACGACGCTTTCTGATGGTGCCGCGAGCGCTCCGCTCGCGGCGGGCGCTCCGCGCGTGGCAGCCGCGCGTTGCCGGCCTCGTCCTCCTCCGCCTGGCCGGCCTGCCTCGCAGGCGGCCCCCCTCTCCACCTGTTGCTCGGCGCTCCCGCGCCGCGTCGCCAACGTGGCATCGCTCGGACGTGTGACCATCGAGGACCATTCTGGATTATCGGGCAAAAAAACACACACGCACGAAACCGAACAATGCACGGGAAATGGACGTCCGAGCGACGGCAAGCCAGGGCCCTCCTCCCCGAGGTGCTCCACAGAACGCCGCCCCGTCCTGCAAGTGGAAGCCCATGCAAACAAAACCACACCCTGCTTGCCTCCAGGGTGCCCTGGGTTTCTTGGGCTCCGATGGTTCTGCGATGGGAAGCGTGACGAGACCGGATGGACGCCCTGGGATCTCAGGGTCGGGTTCTTTTGTGGAGGGTTTCACGTGGTCGAGCTCCCACTGTAGAGGCCGCCGTCGGGCGCACGGCTGCACCCGCGGCGGCGCGGCCTCGGCGCTCCGTCCCGAGCTCGGCGGGCAGGCCCCTCCACCCCCACGCCGTCGCTGCCCTCGACCTCCGACTCGAGGTCCTCGTCCTCCAGGCCGCCTTCCGACGGGACGCCTTCCTGATCCAGGCCCTCGTCCACGCATCTTCCCAACTCCCCGAAGCCGTCGAAGCTGTCATCCGAGGAGGAGAAGAAGGAGGAGGAGCAGCAGGAGCAGCAGGAGGAGGAGGAGGAGGAGGAGGAGGAGGAGGAGGAGCAGGAGCAGGAGCAGGAGCAGGAGCAGGAGCAGGAGCAGGAGCAGGAGGAGCAGGAGGAGCAGGAGGAGCAGGAGGAGCAGGAGGAGCAGGAGGAGCAGGAGGAGCAGGAGGAGCACGAGGAGGAGGAGGAGGAGGAGGAGGAGGAGGAGCTTGAGGAGGAGGAGGAGCATGAGGAGGAGGAGGAGGGGATCCGCGATCGCTGCTCCTGGGACTCCCCTCTGGCGCTGCCCTCCCCGCCGCCCTCCTCTCCGGGGTCCTCGTCCTCCGTCTGCTCCGCGCCGTGCTCCTCGCACGGGGGCCCGCCTCCGCGGGCCCGGGCGCCTCCAGCAGCTCGTCCGGCGTCTCTCCACGCCCTCCTCTGGCAAGACGTGCTCGGCCGCGCCCTGCACGAAGGTCGTCGTCGTCGCCGTCGTCGCCGTCGCCGTCGTCGTCGTCGTCGCCGTCGTCGTCGTCGTCGTCGTCGTCGCCGTCGCCGTCGTCGTCGTTGTCGCCGTCGCCGTCGTCGTTGTCGCCGTCGCCGTCGCCGTCGTTGTCGCCGTCGCCGTCGTCGTCGTCGTCGTCGCCGTCGCCGTCGACCGATCGAAGAAGGGGGGGGGCGCCAGGCTCCAGCACCAGCCGACGTCCACGGGCAGCACCTTTCGCGGCGCTCCTGGCGCACTTCCAAGCGGTCCTCCTTCGGCAGCCTGCGCAGCAGCGTGCGGTTCGCCGAGGCTATGCGCTGCCCCTCTGCCGTCCGCTTGCAGCGCCACGTTCCTCCTCAGGGCCTCCACCGACGGGGCTATGCCCCGCAGCAGGGCCCAGAGGGCTGGGACGAGCGCCGCGACGCGGTCAGCCAGCTCCGGCTCCCCCGCGATGGCCGCGCAGCTGTTCCGCACTGCATTCGGCTCGCTGCGCAGCGTCTGGACCGCCGACTTGGCGGCAGCCAGGCCGTGGTCTGCCGCCGGTATAGCGCCCGCCGCCGCGCCGCCGTCCGCTCCGCCCGTGTCTTCCTCGACGCCGGTCGCCCCCCCGGATCGCTGCCAGGCAACCCCGCCGGCGCCTCCGTGCTCTCGCCGCGCGCCCGCCGATCCGGGGGCAGCGATGGGGGCGGCGTGAGCCCCAACGGCCAGTGACGGCGGCAAGGGCGGACGACCGCGACGGACGACCGACGACGGACGACCGACGACGACGACGACGACGACGACGACGACGACGACGACGACGACGACGGCGATAGCGGCGGCGGCGGCGTCGTCGGCGGCGGGCGGGAGAGCACTGTGCTTCCAAGGTGTCGTCTTGAGTCATGCGTGGCAGGATACCCCTATGGTGGACTGGTCTACACGTTCGGGAGAGATTTCTCCTAACGCCAAACACTGGGCCAATGCCGCGAGAAGATGCGGGTTTATTCACATGGCTTGCACCACGCAGCTTCCACCGTATGCGTTGTAGCATATGTATTGCACCTTATAACTTGCGACGACGTGGGCTTGCACCATAACTTTCACCACATACCTTGCATCACATAGCTTACGCCGCCTCACTTGCGACTATGTGGGTTACAGCTTGGTCAGCACAGCTTCTACCACATAGTTTACACCACATACCTTGCGTCACATAGCTTGCGGCGATTTGGGTTTGCACCACAACCAGGGGAATCGTGAGCAGGCTTCACGCGAAATCGCACCATCACCAAACCAAACTATGCGAATTGTGAGGGCGCCTCAGGCGAAACTGCGTCGAAGCCATGCAAAACCAGGCTCAAGCGAAACCGCGCCGAAGCCAATCCAAACCAAGCACAGTATAGCTGGCGAAACCGGCCCAGCTCAGGCCACACCAGTGGCCAAACCAGGCTAATGTTGAGGATGTCCCAGGCGGGGCGCCCCGCCGAACCAGGTGCCAAACCAGGGAAATTCTGAGGATGTGTTGGGCGAAAAGCCCAAACAATGCTCCACCCACTGACCTTAATATCGAAGACGCCTACGGCGAATCACCGCCGCCCCCTGCCTTTTTGGAAGCGCCTATGTGGCCGAACGTTGAGGCCAGACCTGCCAAGCTATCGGACCACGTGTTCCCCGAATCGGTTTGGAAAGCCTTCGGGGAACAC
>CAUYUJ010014656.1:0-10000 GCA_963575745.1 Prorocentrum cordatum | reverse complement strand
GGGCGCCTAAACGGCCCAAGGGGAGCCCCAAACGGTCCCCCCCCCCACACACACCCACCAGTCGCCCGAAGACGGCCCCCAAAAAACCCAAGAGGCTTTCGAAATCCATAAAACAACAAATTGCCAGTTGGTTTGTATACAATTTTCAGATGATCGTTTCTTCGGTTCCCTGGGCCTCCGAGACCGCCCGAGCGGCCTCCCAGATCGCCCCAAGACTTACCAGGAAGGCGTCAAGCCGGTCCAAGAGACCCACATATTGCCCAGCAGGCCCAAAGATGGTTCCAAGAAAACCGTCAAACGGCCCAAGATGGCCTCGGGACCCGCTCGTTGAGGGAAGCCGCGACGAGCAGCATGATGGCCCTAAGAAGCCCGCCAGAGGTAGCACAAATACATTCAGGAGGCCTCCAGAAGCTTCCAAGTAGCCGCAATAAGCTCTCGAGGAGGGGGTTCCGCCAAATGAGAACGGGTGCGCACAACAATGATGAAGGGGAAGGGTTCGCAGAGAATGGTGAGAACGAGGAAAAAGAAAAGGAAAGAGGAATAACGGGAGCAGGAGGAAAGACACGGAGACAAGGACACATCACATCATTCATGTGTTTTGTCCTCTCGCTCTCTCTCTCTCTCTCTCTTCCTCCATCGCTCTCAATATTTCATTCCGCCCGTGCGAAACTTGAAGGACCAAGGTGCATGGCGCGAAGCGCCGCTGCAGACTTGAAAATACATATCCAACATGTGCTCCATGGGTTGCGTTTCACATGGTAATCTGCGCCTGGCACTCGGTCCACGGTTATTCCACATTTCACAGCATGATCAGTACTTCTGGAGATTATGGCACCACGCGAATGCACTACACCATGACATCTCGCGACACCGCGCGCCATCCCACACAGCCGCGACACCACGTAACGCCACAAGACACCACGCGAGGGCCCATGACACCACATGCCACCACATGGCCCCACACGGCCTCACGCACATAAACACGGACGGCACTTCACACACGACGGAAATACGACATTGGAAATGCATTGCTCGCGCAATGGAATTTAGTACGGAAGTGCCCGCCTCAACCTCCACGCTGCCAGATTGTCGAAGCCAAATGTTGCCATTGGGTGGCACTTACGGGGCAACGCTGCGTGATCATATTGGGACTACGGTAATCTTGTCGGCCATGACTTCCAGCTTGTCTTGGGCGACGATGCCGCCTAAGGCACGACACTAAAGTACCCACGAACAGCCTTTTTCGACCTTCTTTCCACCGCCCGAGATGAGAATCCTCGAAAGCATTTAAGGCTTCAGCCCTGGAGCATCTGACAGAAAAACAGAGGGGTAAAGATGGAACCCCACTCAGCACTTTGGTCAATAAGCAATGTGATCCGACATCTCACGTTCGTCCCGTCTCTTCCCCTTCACTTGCCAGCATTCCCCTCCTTTCCTCTCCTCATTGCTTCTCCACGCCGCCCCCTAGATGGTTGCTAATCGCGACGCGTCGATGACCATGACGAATGGTGAGGGCTGGTGATAAAGGGGGACCCAGCGTGACGGACGATGCTACAGTCAAGACGAGGACATGAGAACCCCTTCGGGCTCAGAAGGGGCTGGGAATTTTGGGCCGTTCCTCAGAGTCCAGGCCGGCGAACCTCTTCGTGGCCGAAGTTGGCCGTGGCCCGACAGCCCTTTCCGTTCTGCATGGAGCGACGCGCGCGCTCTGACATCACACAGGGTATGATGCTCGGTGGCGGGCGTTGTCTGGCCATGCCGCCTGGTTAAGGATCTGTCACAGTATGTTTGGACTGCACATTCGGTTCGGACCTGCGCTTCCAACGGAGACGCATAGTACTACAGTCGGCCCGGAGTAGTAGGTCGACGCTGGCAATTCAAGGGTATTCTTGTGTCCTGTGTCTCGCGACCCATGCCTCGCACATTCCTGTGGCAATGTAGCCCTCGGAAGGGTCTTGTGTCCTCTCGCGTGTCCTGTCCAATCAAGTCCGACTGTTGTATCTTCTGCGCCCTAGTAGATGCGGCTGGTTGGCGATCGGCACGGATGGAAGCGCGTGGGTCAGCGACGGGCCTCGCTTCCGTACAGAATCGGCGCGCTCCGTCGCCAAACATCCGGCGGCACTGGTCTCGTGCTTCGGGTGTGTGTGTGTGTGTGTGTGTGTGTGTGTGTGTGTCTGTGTTTGGCCGATCTGTGGGTTTTTGGCGCCCACGTGCCAGACCCACGGGCTCATACAGTTGGGGCGCTGAAGAGGAAACCTATGCCGTTGGGGAGGGGCTCGGTGTTCCTTGATTGTGGTGCAGTTTGCCTTTGGTTTTCCTTTGGTTTTCCATAGGAAATCAAAACTTAACTTATGGGAGCAAGGGGCCTCGTTCCTTGTTTAGAGTTCCTTTGTCAACGCCCCGGCTGTAATGCATTGCGGAGACACAAGGAAAAGGACACTTTGCGGACGGATCCTCCTTGGGAGGACATTGGTGTTGTAGCAGCGACCCCTGTCTCACCGGAACGAGATAGAGACAGAGAGAGAGAGAGAGACAATGGGGGAGCTTTCTGGCTCGGGCCGGCCCCGGACGCTTCCGAGGTCAATGGGCCGTGTCCACGTCTTCGTCGTCCGAAGGGGTGTGTGGGGCCAGCGCGGGGTTGTCTCTGAGCCGACGCCTAGCGCCCCCGTGCCGTTCTCCTGTCTGCGCCCGCCGGAGTTGGAGGCCGCGGCGTCTGCCGCGCCTCCAGGGCGAGGGGCCTCAGAGGCGCACTTCTGCACCGCCTCGGTGCTACCCGCGGCATCGGGCTTCTTTGCAACCGCTGCACTGCGGGAGTGCGCAGTGCAGTCCCACGCATCCATCACTCGCAGGACGTCGAAAGCGCGCAGTGCGGTCCCGCGCATCCGTGATCCGTCGGCCGTTCAAAGCGCGCAGTGCAGTCCCGCGCAGCCGTTACTCACCGGCCGTTGGAAGTAGGTGGTTTTGGATCCTCTGCATCCAATCAATTTCAGGCGCCTTCTTGCTTCAGTGATCAAGTGGCCTCCCCTTTTCCTTTATCAGGGTGCCCTATGTTTATTTGGCTTGCGTTCGGCGTGGAAGGTTGTAGCAGTCTCGAAGAATCTGCAAATGATACGGCACCCAAGCTTTCGTCGGCGTCGGCGCGTTGGGTATCTCGATGGTACACTGCTTGACGCAAGCGGTCAAGAAACCGCGCGGGTCAGGGGGCCCTGGGTTTCTCTGTTTGCAGCCGAAGTGTAAGAAGCGCAACCCTATAGATCAAGAAACCCCGGCGGACTGCAAGGCTGAGTTTCTTGCGGTGGGTGTCTTGTGTGTTAGCTCCCGCTGTACAGTCGGGGCGCTGCAGAAGGAAGCCTGTTCATCTGGGAGGCGCTCCGTGTCCCTCAGTTGTTTCGCAGTCTGCCTTGGGTTTTCCTCCGGCTTTCGATGGGACGTCGACGCTTAGTCTAGTCGGGGGTGGACAGGACCCCCAACAGTGACACGTCGATTAGTGAATTGTCCGTTTTCGGTTCTCGAGAGGGCGCCGCGGCCGTTATTTTCCAGGCTTGCGCCCGCTAGGTTTGGGCCTCAGGTCGTTTTCACTAAACCACGTTTTACTGAAGGGAGATCTGTCCATCCCCCGATTTAGGGCTCCGTGGGTCAACGCCCCGACTGTCCCAGCACTGCCGCCCTGCCAGCGGCGGCGGGCTTCGCCGATCGGGCGGAGGCCGAGCAGCGCGGGCGAGCAGCCGTGGCGCGGCACGCGGACGAGGACCCCGCTGCCCAGGAGCCCCGAGCAGCCTGCGGTGCTCCCGTGGGCTCTTGCCTGCACGAGTCTTCGAATTCTTGTTCCTTGTAATGGTTTTGTCGGCAAAATGCCCTCGCCGTAGCTCGAAGAGGACCCCATGCCGCTGTTTGCGCGGCGTGGGGGACCTGCATGAGTTTTTGAATCATTGTTCCGTCATGGTTGCTTCGGCCAAAAAGAAAAACGCCCCGACTGTGTGCTCCTGCCCACTTCCTGGCACCCCTGCGCCCGGCGGGGTCGGCGATCGGCAGAGAGGGGTACGCTGGGTGGGCAGACAGCAGCCCGACGCCACCCGCCCGCGGCACTGCGTGCAGCGCAGCATCGTGGTGCGCCCGCCGCCCCGCCGCCGCCCGCCGCCGCCGCTCTCTCTCTCTCTCTCTCTCTCTCTCTCTCTCTCTCTCTCTCTCTCCCCCCTAGGGAAAACCTCTTCGAGCCATGGAAAAAATCACGACGGGAGGTTTTTCGCTGCTTTCGGCCTCCGGGGGCCCTTGCCGGCCCTCGGGACCGTCAAAGAACGACTCGGGATGAGAAACCGGTCCCGGGGCGTGGGTCCAGGCCTTGCGGGGCGTCGCGCCATGACAAAATCATGACGCCGCACGAGGCGGCATTTTACAAGCGGCCGGACTAGTAGGTCGACCCTGCCAGATCAAGGGTGCCCTCGTGCCCTGTGTCTTGCGACCCATGCCTCCTGCATTTCTGTGGCAGCGTGGCCCTCGGAGGGGTCTCGTGTCCTCTCGCGTGCCCTCTCCAATCAAGTCCGACTGTACAGTCGGGGCCCTGAAGAAGGAACCCTTTTCGCTGGGGAGGGGCTCGGTGTTCCTTGATTGCCTGAGGTTTTCCATAGGAAATCGAGGTTGAACTTATGGGGAAAAGGGGCCTCGTTCCTTGTTTAGGATTCCTTAGGTCAACGCCCCGACTGCATGGTGCATGCTGTAAGGACCGCGGGCCCGGGGGCCTCGGAGGAGCGCGTCGATGAGCTGAGGCCCCTCCGGAGCCCTGGAGGGGGTCACAAGCAAGCGTCGTGCGCCCGCCGCCCCCGCCGCCCACTTGCCGGTCCTTCCCCCCCCAGACTCAAAAATCATACGAGGATCGTATGGGAACGACTTGTTTTGTACTTATGTTTGTGTCTTTTCTGATGATTTTTTACTTTTATGACTATTTGTTATTTGTTATTCTTCGTCCCAAATTCGTCTGTAGGAGGACACGCCGAAACCGCAGACTGAAAAGTCATGACCACGATACCAGGCGTGCCAAAGAGGGCCTTGCCCTCGAGGATCGAGGGGGCGTTGCCACCTCTTCCTCCGCGGACGGCGGCGGAAGGGCAGCGAGAGGCGGCGGAAGCAAAACTGCGCTCCCGAGAGATGATGACATTTTTGGGTTCACTTGGCACCGCTCGGACGTATGCATTTTTCTTTCTGCGAGGACCATCGAGGAGCATCCTTGATCATTTGGCTTGGCGAAAAAACCACGCACTAAACCGGAAAAAAACACAGGGAATGGACGTCCGAGCGATGGCCAGTTCAGGGTCTCCGGAATCCGCCGCATGTTTCGAAGAACAAATGACGGCATGAGCACAATCTCTCGGAGTTCCGCGCGGAGTTCTTGGACTGGCGTTGGGCCCCCCCCTGCTGGCGTCTCCGGCGCCGCTCAGGGCGCGCTCCGCGCGCCAGCGAGGGGGGCCTGGTGCAGATCCAGGAGCTCCGCGCGGACCGTCGAAAGTTTATCCTTAAGCCGTGTTTTTGTTTTCTAGTGTGCCCAGATTGTCTGGATTTCCAGCAGGATTCCCTACGTCTTCTGATGCTCCGTACGGGTTGCAGGAACAAGGGCCTCCAGATGGGGCGTTCCAAAAACGACCTTGCATTCGAGGGTCGAAGGAGTTTCCATCTCTTCCGCGGCGGAAGGCGGTGGAAGGTCGGCGGAAGTGAGACGAGGCCGCCACTTCCGGCGGAAGCCGGCGAAAGCTCGTCGGACGGCGGCGGAAGTAAACAAAAAAATGCGCCCCCAAGAGATGAAAACGTTTTTCTCTTTGGGCACAGGGTCTTCGGAATTGGACAGATACTCCGGAATTCCCGGAACGGGTCCTCTCGGAGGTGGATCGACCTCCTACCCTGACACGTGGATTCAGGAATTGGCCGCTTTCGGTTCGCGAGAGGGCGTCGCGGCCGTCATGTCCTGCGGGCTCAGATCCGTCGGTTTCGGTCCCGGGCCGTTCTCGCTGTGGGGAGGTGTGCGAGAGGGAGGTCTGTCCACCGCCGGCCCTCCGCCAAGCGCACCACGGCGCCATCCTCGTCCGAGAGAGAGAGAGGGGGCGCCTCCGCGCTGCAGCTGCCCGCCGCCCCCGCCCTCGCTCTGCCGGGCGAGGGCCGCCGAGAGTTCAATGGGGAGGAAGGCATTCGGGGGAGCGTAAGGCCCGGGTTTTTGCCAGGGCTCGGGTTCGCCATCGTTTTTTGACGCCAGGACTACATAGACATACCCCAACCTGGGGGTACCGCACAGGGCCCTGCCTTCTCTGACGACACCGTGCGGCTTATCAAACGCAAGCACCACTGGCAGAGGCAGCTTGCGGTGCTGCCGTCGGGCTCACGCTGGCTCTACCAATACTTCTTGCAGCAGTTCCATGAGGCCGCGAAGAATGCCACAAAAGCGAAAAGTTTTGCCAGGGCTCGGGTTCGCCATCGTTTTTTGACGGCCGCGTCTCGGATTTTGACGAGGAGGAGTTCCGTGGGATGTCTGCAGCGGGAGGCCTCGTCAAAATGCAGGCTCGGCCTCGTCATTTTTTGACGACCTCGTCGGGGATCTCCGAGTCCCCTGTACCCAGGTCTTACGTCCCCCTGAGACATGCCGCTCCTGCAGCAGGAAGACATAAAAGAGGGGGCGCGCATCAAGAAACCATATGCTTTTCGTCAGGGAGCCCTGGGTTTCTTCGCTCCGCGCGCTGCGCGGCGACTGCCCGCGGTCGTTGAAGGGGCTGCTGCGTTCAGGGTGCTCCAGGTTTCCCCTCAGGTGCACCTCGCGCACGGATTCTCAGGGTTGGGTTTCTTGCCAGGGTTTCTTGCGGCCGCGCCCGCACTGTACCGATTTCTGCGCGCGGGGGGTCATGTTTTGCGCCGTATGGATTCAGTTGGGATGTTGGCGTAGCCAGCGAAACTGACCGAATCCATACATTGGCGCATTGATGAGATATAAAACCACATGTGGTAGAAACATACAAAGAACACTACAATCGGGGCCCTGAAGAAGGAACCCTTTTCGTTGGGAAGGGGCTCCGCGTTCCTTAAGTGTTTCACAGCTTGCCTCAGGCTTTCCTTATGTCTTCGGCAGGAAATCGAAGGTTAACTTATGGAAAAAGGGGCCTCGTTCCTTATGAAGGGTTCCTTAGGTCAACGCCCCGACTGTATATTGATGTCTTCCGAGCAGGCCATCCCGCCTCCCTCGAACTGGCCCTGAACAGGGCTAAGAAGAGCCTCCCGTGCAACTCAGCAGCCCTGCTGCCCTGCCCTCGTCGCCGAGGCAGGACTCGCCGTGGTGGTGCCCAGCGTCGTCGGCCAGGTGCACGTCGACGACGGCGACGATGTCTTGAGGCTCGAGGTTCGAGGACCAAGGGCTGCTTGGTGGCCTGGGCGCCGTTTGGGGGGCCTCCTGGAGGCTTCTCGTCACCACGGCCGGAGTCGCCTCAAATTTTTTGGGCAGGGCGTGCCCCCTTGGTGGCTTGGGCGCTGTTCGGGGGCCTCCTGGAGGCTTCTTGTCACCACGGCTGGAGTCGCCTCGAACGTCTGGACAGGGCGTACCCCTGGAGAGACCCAGTGAGTGGCGGTGTGGGTACCGGTTGCCCTGACCTTCCAGAGTGCTAAAAGATAGCCCTCCAGACCTATAGACCTATCTGGGCTGCCTAAAACCTCGACAGGGATTAGGATATCGAGGTCCCGGTGCTATTTTTTAGCCCTCCTGCAAGGTCAGGGTGGTCTCCCCCCGGGATGCCGTGCGCGAGAGTCATCGGGAAGGGTGCGTGGCGGCCAGAGGCGTGCGCGGTGCGGTCGGCTCGGCTCCCGGCTGCGTCGCAGTCGGGTGGCCTTCGGTCGGTTCGCTTCGGCCGTGTGGCGTGTCGTTGGCGCGTCGCCGCGCCCCTCTGGGCTGCCTGCGGTCTGTCGGTTTTGGTCGGTTTCGGTCTCGTTGTCGGTTCGGCCGGTGTTCGGCTTTGTTGCGGTGGCTCCAAGACGGGGTCCTGGGGGATAGGGTCCGTAGGACGAGGGGCCTCGAACAGTGTAAACCCACCCGTCGGTCCCTCCCTATCCCGAGGACCCCGTCCCCGAGGACCCCGTCCTTGGGCCACCGACTGTTGCCGCCGTGGACGCCTTGGGGTGCGTGGCGGCCGGGAGTTGCGGCGCAGGCCGCGCCCCTGACTTTGCCCCGCCGTTTGTGTGTTTGTTGGCCCCTCCACCGGCCCTGCCTT
Organism: Prorocentrum cordatum; assembly: GCA_963575745.1. Classification (NCBI taxonomy): domain Eukaryota; class Dinophyceae; order Prorocentrales; family Prorocentraceae; genus Prorocentrum; species Prorocentrum cordatum. The sequence continues at coordinate 1,769 of CAUYUJ010014656.1, read as the reverse complement.
CGCTGCCGGTCCCTCCTCTTGCAGGTTCGAGCCCTTCTCTCTGGACGCCCGAGATGGGCACGGAAAGAATGGGTACTATGCCCAACAGCGGTTCCTGTTCATTCTGAACAGGGCTCGCTGTCCGCGCCGCCGCGGCCTGTGTCCATTCGAGACAGGAGGCCGCCCGCCCAACAGCGGCCGCTGTTAGCTTGGGACAACATTTGTTGTTGGGCATTGTACCCATTCTTTCGGTACCCATTTCGGGTGTCCAAATTCTCGGCGCGGCGGCGACGCTTGCGCAGGCCCCCAGCGGCCCGAAGCAAACTAGGCTTGAACGATCTCCGCTGCCGGATATCGAAGATCGGTCGAGGTGGAGCGATCTGCACGGAGTCAGAGACCATTGTGCACGTCGTGACGGCAGGAGCAGCCCGTGTCCATGCCCATGTCCATGCCTTCATCCTCCTCCCCCTCCTCCTCGTCCTCCTCGTCCCCCTCCTCCTCCTCCTCCTCCCTCTCCTCCTCCTCCTCCTCCTCCTCCGCCTCCCCTCCCTCTCCCCTTCTCCTCTCCTCGTACTTTCTCCCCCTTCCCTCTCCTTCCTCTCTACTCCTCCTCCTCCTCCTTCCTCTCCTCTTCCTCCTCCTCCCTCCTCCTCCTCCTCCTCCTCCTCCTCCTCCTCCTCCTCCTCCTCCTCCTCCCTTGTGTGGTTAATTCTGGCAGAGCAAGTCCAGAAGGGGACCGTGATTGCACGGTCGGGTAAGCCCCGCTTGCTTGGATTGTTGTCCAGTTGTATTGTCTCGCGGTCGGGGCGGTGGGAGGTGGGGGGTGGGTTGGGCGCCGAAAAGGTTGGGAGGTCACCATGCCACTTGGTGTTCATTGGCTCGATACGCCCATCGCCTGTTCTTGATCGCCTTCAAAGCTCTGGTTCATACTCATCTCTATTCCGCATCAAGCCAGTTTTCTCCCCTTGTTCTACTTCTCCCTCCTTCTGCATATCTGTCTCCTCTTCTCTTCGCCCTCCCCTACTTGCGCAGTGACTGCTTGAGCAACAATTGGCGGCCTCCGTACGCTTCCGCTCGCCCCCCCCGAGATTGTATCACAGCATGGCCTGGTGTCCTTCTTCTCGAAGGCCATGCGCCATGTAGGACAGAAGGGATCGGGGGGCGCGTCGACTTGATAGCCAGGACAGAATGAGGTAGCTACATTTGCTTGCACTTGCGTTTTGGTTGGCCATGCATTCAGGATGTGGCTCGTCGCCGCGATCGGTGCCAGCGTAGAACAAGAGTTAGGACGACGCATAATTAGAAGCAGTTCTGGTTTTGATTCGAGGAATAGCCAAGAGAAAGCGATTGGATGTATTCTGCTGCAGATGCGTCAAGCTGTTCCGGGGCAGTGAGGCCTAGAGGAGCTTGCAACTCTGGTGCGTCACTCGCAGTCCGTCCTGTGGTCCTTTCCAGCCTTCGCTCGCAGTCCTCGACCCCAATGCGCATCTCCAGATGTTTCCGCTCGCGGTTCCACGTCGACCTCGCTATGCAGCGGACAAGTTGCCAGGGCTGGCCTCCCAAGTTTTCATCCAGCGCAGCAGAATCCCATTCAGCTTTTTCCACGCTGCTCTGCTGAACCCTTTCGAACTAGTCGGATACGCCTTCCCAGATTTGGTGGGTCCCCAGGCCCCCGTCCCCCCCCCCCCCCCCCCTCTCGTCGAGCCACGGATACGCCATGATACGCCGCCCAGAACGCCGGAAATTGCTTCGTAGACTCTCTAGAGGATTTCCTTGCAGCCCAGCAGCCC
>CAUYUJ010014655.1:362407-386849 GCA_963575745.1 Prorocentrum cordatum | reverse complement strand
CATCATCGTCATCATCATCATCGTCATCAACATCGGCATCATCATCATCATCATCATCGTCATCATGAACCGCCTCTTCGTGTTCCTCCTCCTCTTCTTCCTCCTTCTCTTCCTCCTCCTCCTCAGCCTCAGTTTCCGCCTCCTCCTTCCTCCTCCGCCTCCTCCTAATGTATCCTTCCTCATTCGTCCTTCATCCTTCATCCTCGTTCCTTACTCCTCCCTCCTTCCTCTCCTCTCCGTCCTCCTTCATCCATCCTCCTTTCGCATCCTTCCTCCTGCCTCCTCCTCCTCCCGCTTTCTTCCTTCCTCCGTCCTCCTTTCTCCTTCCTCCATCCTCCGTCCTCCGACCTCCTTCCTCCGTCTTCCATCCTCTTTCTCCTCCTCCTTCCTCCTTCCCCCATCATAATTCCATATTCCTCCTTGTTCCTGTCTCCTTCCTCCTTCTTCCTCCTTACTCCCTCCTCATTCCCCCTTCCTCCCCCCTCCTCCATCCTCCCTCATCCCTCCTCCTTGCCTCCCTCCTCCCTCCTTACTCCTCTTCCTTCGCCTCCTCCCTCCTCCCTCCTCCTCCTCCTCCTCCCTCCTCCTCCGCTCCTCCTCCTCCCCCTCCTCCCCCTCCTCATCCTCCTCCTCCTTCCTCCTTCCAACTCCTCTCCTCCTCATCCTCCTCCTCCTCCTTCCTCCCCATCCGCCTTCCCTCCTCCTCTCCTCCTTCCTCCTCCTCCTCCTCTCGCCTCCTTTCCTCCCCTCCTCCTCCTGTCCTCCTCTCCTCATTCATCCCCCCCATCCTCCTCAGCCTCAGCCCGCCCCCGCTCCGCCCCGCCTCCGCCTCTTCTCAGCCCTCCTCCTCAGCTCCTTCCTCGGCCTACGCCTCCGCCTCCGCCTACGGCCTCCGCTCCGCCTTCCGCTCAGCCCCGCCTCGCCTCCCTCCTCCTCCTCCTCCTCCTCCTTCCTCATCCGGCCTCTTCCTTCCCCTCCTCTCCCTCTTCCTCCTTTCTCGTCCTCCTCCTCGCCTCCCCTTTCCTTCCTCGGCCCCGCCCCCGGCCCCCGCCCCGCCCCGCCCCCGCCTCCGCCTCCGCCTCCGCCTCCGCCTCCTCCTCCTCCCTCCGACTCCGCCTCCGCCTCCGCCCTCACCCATGCTCCTCCACTCCTCCTCCTCCTCCTCCTCCCTCCTCTTCCACCCTCTTCCTCCTCCTCCTCCTCCTCCTCGGCCTCCGCCCCGGCCCCCGCATCCGCCCCCGCCTCCGCCTCCACCTCTTCATCAGCCTCCTCCTCTTTTTTTGCCGTCCACGGCCATGCCTCAGGAATGATCTGAACCTGACAGAGCGAGACACCCCTGGCAGGTTTAAACGGGGCTCAGTCCGAATCGCTCGAAAACCGAGACGGGACACCAATCTGAGGGCCTCGTCATCTTCGCGAGCGAGCCCCCTTCTGACCTCCTGAAGCGCATCACTCCTGGAGGACCCCGAAAAAAGGAAACGCGCGGCCTCATCCTCCTCCACCCACTCCTCCGAAGCAGCGAGGGCCCCGCCTGGCGGGGCGCGCTGCACAGGCCGGCCTCCAGCGGCTGGGACCTGACCTGACCTCGCCCCTGAGGGGGGGGGGGGTCGAGGGCGGGAGGGGGAGGGAGGGGAAGCTCACGAGGGGGAGAGGAAGAGGCGAGCCGACCGAGCGACGCCGAGACAGGCAACGAGTAGCCAGTCTCCACCACCACGTGTGGTTTGTCTGGATGGCTGCCCTTCTGGATCTTTCTCCAGTTCTTGTGACCTGTGACCGTCGGCGGCTGACACACCTGACCCAGCTTCTTGACCTGGGCCCCTGAGCTGTAACTCCTGCAGTGCAGGCAGGTGAACAAAAATGAATTATCGGAGCAGGCCAGCGCGATGACTTTATGCCCTAACCTGTCCAACGCAGCTGAATCAAGCCTGGAGTGGCCCCTGCACCCCCCAGGCTCAGGCTGGCACTTAGAGAGAGACCCTAGGAGGCAAACTCTGCACCTCCAGACCGAACTGATGAGTTCCCATTGGTGCTGCAGCCGATACACGGCAGGGGCAGGAGGCCGAGAAACACGCTCCACCCCAAGAAACTCCACACGAGGCCAGAGGGGGAGGAGGGCAGCACCAAGGGACATCACCGTCTTAGACACTTTAATTTTCCAGTCGAGCTCCTGTGACAGACTGGGGTCAAAAGCGGGGTGTCGGGCGACTGCACGCTTGGCTCCAGCATCAGCTAGCTCGTTGCCCTTCCTCAAAAATCTTTCACCCGCAGAGAGGCCAGGGGCATCGGGATCGAGGTGGGCATCGACTTTGGCCAGAGAGCGCAGCTTCCCTTTCCCCAAAGACAGACCTTGCAGCATGAGCCCAGAATAAACCCTCTTGGGAGACTTGCACACATCGAGGCCTAGGGAGAACTGATTGACGACATTAGCACAGTAACTGTAGGCATCAGCCTGGCCCCCCACACACACGCCAATGCCACAAAAGGCGGAATACTCAGCAGCCTGGGGCGACTGAGCGTAGGGGGGCCGAAATGGGGCAGAAACTTCACAGACTAGATTGGCCTCGGGGTCCACCATGGCAACACACCGGGCGCCCCTGCAGAGTTCGGAAACAGGGTGGCGGATGCACGAGCCATCAATAAACAGAGACCCCCAGACACCTAAGTCAGGAAAGGCAGGCGTGGGACCCAGGGACCCAGGGATAGTGACTTCAGGGGCCATCCAGTTGACCAAGACTTCTCCGTTGCTCTCGGGCCGTGGGAAGTAATCGCCAGGGTGCCGAAAGGCTCCATATATCCAGAGAGTGACCTCGTAACCTTCCGTTTCAGTGCCGAGAGCACTGGCAATAATATCTGCATCAGCAATTTCTTCACGCACAGAAGAGCACGACGGGCACTCCCACAGACGGTGCCACAAGGTGTCCACCTCGGAGTGGCACAGCTGGCAGATGTCGCTAATCTGGTAGCCAGCTAGCTTCGCAGAACTGGCGGTCCATATAGCATTGCAGGCCAAAGCTCGCGTCGCCGATCGATCCTTAGGGCTGGCGCGCTTGGACCTGATTCTGGATTTGGCAACGTCCCAGCAGAGCCTGTGCTCAACCCCCAGCTTTTCTCCCGAAGACCGTTCGAGCCCCCTCAACACGGCAGCCCGACACACAGCCCCCACAAGGCGGGGGGACAGCAAAAAGAGCTGGAGGGTCTCACCCATATCAGTGATGATGGTGCAGAAGTCGGTCATCTGCCACCCAACGCGATATAAGGACATCCTTAAGGCATGACAGGACCCTTCACCTTGGCCCAGGACCAGTCATCCCTGCTGAAGGTGACTTCCCAGGCCGAGCGCATCGCAGCAAAAGACAGGGCCCCATCAAAAGCTTTCGTCTGCACAAGCCACAGCTCTTTGCACCAACGAATGATAGGGGCCACACTCGCCCTCCAGGGGGGGTCTCCTTCAAGAAGCGAGAGGGTGGTGAAGGAACGGTGCTGAGACTTGGGAGAGATAGTGGCCATGCCCTTGCTCCTGAGCGAGTGGAGCCCACGGTCCGGAACGCCCCAGATTTCAGACCCAAAGGTGGCGCCCGCCAGCGGACCCAGCGCAAAAATCCTGACAGCGGCCCTGCCCAGGTTGCTTTTGCGTTTGTCGAGGCGCCTGCACTGACGGAAAAACTTGGCTTGACGGGCCTTAAGTTTTGCTGGTTTACCCTTTTTGGAGCCTGGGGTCGCGGTGCGCAGTGAGCGGCCTGCCGTGTAGTCAGTACCCAAGTTAACCACCGAGGCCGAGGGCTTGCCGCACAACTCCCCCAGTCGCTCCTCGAGCTGAATTGCTATTGACTTGTGGCTGCACACGCAGCCCACTTTGTCAAGCGCCAGCGTGCATCCGAGCTCCTGGGTGACAGCCTTGTGTAAGCTGACCGAGGAAGAAACTAGTGCCTCCACGACTTCGGGGACCGTGCCCGTGTGCGAGAGGCACGTATCATCAATGTAGGCGTCGAAATCAGTGCCACAATCCAGTACATTGCACAGCTTATCGAAGGCCTGAAAGGCGAAAACGCGGACGGACGACGCGGCCATCGAGCAGCCGGCAACGACCCCAGAGCTGACCCAGAACGGCCCCTCGATGATGCCCCCTAGGCTGAGAAACCTGCACGAGCGATCCTGGTGATCACAACAGGAAAGTCGAGGCTGTGGCACTGATTCTCGAGAAAATCGAGGGAGATGCTCTCGTAGTACTTCTGAAGGTCGTAGAAAACTGACCCTGAAGCGAGGCCCTTGGTGACACCAGCTTCGGCCTTGAAGCTCTGCCTCCAGACTACATCGGTGGCACCCCTGTTGGCTCCAGCAGCCCAATAGGGCCTCGCGAACCTCTTTTCCCAATCGAGAGCAAAAGGCCTCCTGGCACGGCCCCAGAGCCGATACCACGAGACGAAAACCCCGATGGGCCTGAAGCCCCCGACAGGTTTGGGCAAGAGGGCAAAAAGCACAACCATCAACTGATTAGGAAGCCTCCCCGTGGCTTCAATGACGTACAGGAGCCCAGAGAGGGCTATGAGGGCGGCATCACACAAGACCGAAAAATGCCGAAGGTGGAATCCGTCAACCGAAACCGCACTCTGCTTACGGTAGGCCTTGCAGACCTGGCGAATATCAGCTGGGGACAGACGGGGCAGGGGGGTGACCAGCCGCACAGGGCCCACAGGAGGCCCGCTCCCCTCTCCCCACCACGCCTGAAAGCGCTTCCCTTCGGCAGACAGAAGGGCCCTGGGATCCGCAACAATTTGCCCATTCGCCGCAAGAGTGACCGAGGGGGCCCATGGGGTGGGGTCTCTAAGAACTTGATGGGCCCGTCTACCCCCTTTGCCCAAACCTGTTTGGAGCCATTCTCGCCAGCGGCGCTTGTTAGCCTTAGCAAAATCCGTAGCGGCCTCCTCGAGGCATGGCGCAAGAGAGGCGAGCAGCTGATCAACATCAGCCACGAAATCCGAGATAGCAGGCGGGGACCGAGCGTCCAGATCCGCCTTGTCCTGACACTGACTATCGAGCGCGACGGGCAAAACGGGGGGGGAGGGGCTCCAGAAGGAGCCGAGTACGCCGACGAGCACTTGCGGCCAGCCAGTCGATCAGCACAGGAGGCGGCTAAGCTGGCGGCGCGTAGAAAGAGTCCAGCATGACAGGCGCGAGCCGTGCCAGCGCACGACGGCGTAGAGCACAAGGCCTTGATGCACCGCTGTGGAACGCTGTGTGCTAAGACTTCAGATCTCAAGGCCTTGAGCTGGGTCTCCAACCACTTCAGACCGCGGGCAACGGGGTCCTTAGGAGGAGAGCACGCCTGACAGATGGGCTTCCAAAAAGTCTCGACAGCTTTGCCGCGGGACCCATAGACAGGGAGATCGCCCCCCCAGGACCCTCGCAAGATCAAGTTCGGCTCTATTCGCCCAAATACCGCACCCGTCAGAGAGCAGGGGCGCGGCCCCGTCACCGTCCCCAAGAGACACTCTGTCCACAGCAGTATTGACCAGATCCAGCCAGATCCCAATCAGTGCTGCACTCCTGCGGCCTGGGGCCGAACGGGGGGTCCACAGGCAGGGGCGGCGGCTTGCGAAAGGCGAGAGCCTTCAGTTGAAGCAGACGAGGGTGGAAAATAAGCGACACAGGGCGGTGGGGGCTGAGCGTCGTGTCGAGTCGAACTTTGGCCTCAGTGAGGCCCTTGGCCAGCGGGGGCGAGACCACGAAGTAGTCAAACTTGGACGGATCACCCGAGGAAGGGTAATGGGCGTGGTCGGGGGTAGTGATGAGAAGACCCCCCACAGCTTTAGCAAATCCCATGCCTTCCAGTAAGTCTGGCCCGAAGTTAAAGCCCCCACCTATAATGTATTCTTCCGACTGGCTGCTCACGAACTCCCCCAGGTCGCTGAGGATGCCCCCGTTGGAGGCGTCGAGCCCCACGGAGTGGTGGAGATAAAGAGAGGCCAGCAGCAGCGCTGGGCTGTCGGGAGCGTGACACTTGCAGGCTAGGCAGCGGCCCCGAGCAATGGCTGGGGATGGCACAGAGTAGAGCCCGAGCCATGACCTGGCAAAAACGGCCACACCAGCACTGTCGCCATCTTGCGGACCTGGAACTGCAGCCAGCCAAATGGATTTCCAGCCCGCTCGAATCGCAGAGGCGGAGGCACGGTCATCGACTCAGGGTCCCTAATACGATGCTCTTGGCATAGGATGATGTGTGCCGAACAGTCGGGGTCCTCCAAGAAGTCTTTCATCGTGCCCCACTTGTTGCAGTTGACAGTCCAAACCTCCAAGGCCACACTGACGACGCCCCTTGAGTCCACTCATGGGCCCTGGGCCCTGGCCAGATTGGGAGGAGAGATGCAGTTGGCCCTGCCGACGGGCCACAGAGAAATAGGCTGCGCTTCGAAGGGCGAGGCAGCCAAGAATGTGCAATACTCCCGTTTCAGCCTCCTGCTGGTGGCAGGTGTGCAAAAGCTCCTGGGAACATCGCTGGGAACACTCAACCAGGCGTGTATCTCCAAGAGGAAGTTGTCGAGCTCAGCAAAGCTGCGATTCATGAGCGGCAAAATCTCTCGCACATCCATGGAGTTACTGCCCCCCTCCCTTCCCAGGGAGGGGGAGAGGATTGGAAAGCTCGCCTGCAACCGGTGTGCGAACGTCAGGCTCAGGAGGCTCAGGCCGTGAAGCCGAAGCGGAGGCTCCCGACGACCCAGCCCCTGCAGCCTGAGCAGGCCCTTCTCCTGCTGCAGCTGCCTCGCCTCCCAGCGCAGCGGCGTCTGAGACGTTGCCAGCTCCAGTCTTGCGCTTCTTGCCGAGCCTCTCGAGGCGCTTGGGGTGCTGCTCCTTTGCCTCTTTGATCTTCGATAAAGCGTCTTGGAACAACGACTTGGCTGCATCACGCACCTTCCCAGCCAGCTCATCCTTACGCTGCTGAATCTCCTTGCGGTCTTGCTCCTCAAGGTCGTAGGCGTCATCAGCAACTTCGAGCACGTCAGTCGAGATGATCTTGTCAATGGAGACGGTGCCGTCCACCAGCTGCTCGAGAGTGACCTGGGCCACAGCTGCGGGTGCTGGCTCAGAGGGCACCTGCTGCTGCAGCTCCAAAACGACTTTCTTGTATGCGGCGTCTGCCTCGCCCAACTCAGAATGAAGCTCAGCCACTTTCTTACGCTGCTCCTCAAGCTCAGCCCGCCAACGATTGAGCTTCGAGAACTCGATCTGGAGTGCCCGCTCCTTGCGACGGACAGCGGCGTGGGCGGACTGAACCTGCTGCTGCAGAGACGGCGCAGGGGCGCGCTCCGACTTGTCGAGGGAGACGGCGATGGCACGGTACTTGGCTGCCAACTGCTCTTCTCCACCTTTAGCGTGCAACTCGGCGAGCTGCTTGGCTTCGACGGCGGACAAGCGGGGCACTGGTCCAGGCGGAAGCGCTCCTTGTGGAACGTCCGGAGGAGCCACTGCCCGAGCGCCTTTGCCTGCAGCTGCAAGCTCAGAGCCCTTGCCCTTGCCCTTCTTGCCTCGGCCCTTGCGCCCTCCCTTGCCCATGCCGTCCATGCGAACAAGCGCCTCGACCTCCTCTTCAGCAGACGCGAAACCTCGCGCCCATGCACCCGAAGCCGGCTGGACTGGGGCACCTTGAACCTTCGGCAGATCGGAATGGCAGTGCTTGCACCACTTGAAGTGCGGCTTGTTGCGACGACAACCGCAGGAAGGACATGCACTCTTGGACTGCGGAGTGTGGTGATGCACAGAGCCGCCGCCTCCCCCCTGCCGAACCCACGGGTGATAAACCCAAGCGTCAGCACCGAGAGAAGAAGCATTATGCGCCATCGCACACGAGTACTGAGAGTGCCTGAAATGAACGTGTTGGTAGAAATGGTGGGGACAAGCCCCAATAAGAGTATCAGAAAAGCACTGAAGTTCGAGGTGGGGCCGCAAATCCCCTTGCCACAAAAAACTCTAAGTCCCTCTGAGCCACCGCTACGGACTTGAGCCAAAATGGCTACGGAGCCTCAGCCTCCTCCTCCTCCTCCTCCTCCTCCTCCCCCTCCTCCTCCTCCTCCTCCTCCTCCTCCTCCTCCTCCTCCTCCTCCTCCTCCTCTCCTCCTCCCCCTCCCCTCCCCCTCAGGAGGAGGAAGCGAAGCGGAGCCCTGCGGACATACTGAGGGGCAACGCCAGGGCGGGGGCAGCTCAGGGGGGGGAAGCATCGACCTCGAATCGGCGACACATCACCGACATGTCGGCGGTGGGTCCCCGAAAGCAAACCCGCACGTTCCTCGGCAGGCTGGGGCTATCGGGCCCCTGCTGGGAATCAGTGGACGATTTGGGGGGCGATGCGTCCCCCGTGAGCCTCATCTCCCCCCCCCAACGCTGCCCGTGACACACCGTGATGGGGCGCTTCAGGCTGCCCCGGCCGTGCCGACTGGCGGCTGCGTTGGAATCAGCGCCCACAGAGCCGCCACAAGGTGCAGCGGGCGCGCCCGAGGCTGACGCCCTGCGGGCGGGACAACGCGGGCAACCGCGCGCGCTCCTCCGGGGAGCGCGCCCGTGCCCATCAGAGCATGGCGCGGAGGCTGTGGCCTCGACAATGTTATATGCAAGCGGACTCACATCGCAACCACCTCGGGAATCGGCGTTTCGGAGGACTTCGGAAGTGGTCGCAGGTTTTCGCGATCGAGGCTTGAGGAGGGGGAGGAGGATCGAGGAAAATCGAGAAGGGCAGACCCTACTGTCGCGAAAGGTTTGGGATCCCCGGCCGATACTCCTTGCCCCTGTGGACACCAGATGGGTCTGTTGCCGGGGCCGCGGCTTTCGGAGTCCGGAGGAGGGGGCTCGAGGAGGAGGAAGAGGACCGAGGATCGAGGAGGACGATCCAGGTTCGAGGCTCGAGGGGTAGCTTCCGTCGGCTGCGCCGTGTCGGGGGCGCTCTGAGGAGGCTGGGCTCGCCCCGAACGGCCGCCTGTGGGCCGAGATGTGGCCCGAGATCAGGCTGGAGGCCCTGGGCGGTCGAGGGAGGCCCCCTCCTCGACCGCCCCTGTTTTAAGAATGGTGTCGGATGGGTCCTGCTCGAAGCCCGCCCTCCGTGCGCTCCAGCGAGCAGCGTGGGCGATGGCGGTGCTCCCACCGAGCGGGTCCGATCCTGTTCCAGTATGTGTGATGCGTGGAGGTGTCCACGGCAGTTTTCCTCAGACGCCTGCGATGTCTGAGCACGTAGGTGTGGCGCTGTGCGGTCAGGTGGCAAATAGACCAGCTCAGCTTGGCGTCGATTGCATGTCTGCGGTAAAGCTCGCGCAAAAAGATTTGGCTCAGCAGGTCTCAGTGCGCAGCAAGTCTGCAGGGATAAGGAAATTCGCCCACACGCTTGAGGGCACAGCATTCATACAGGAGGTGCGGCATGTCAAGGCGCATCGGACTCAGGATATGATTGACTCGTTGGAGCAGAAAGAGGCCGTCCGTTCTCACCCGTCTGCCGACCCATCCTTCTTGCAGGAGTTAGAGGTGGCAGTGGAACGAGCTGTCAGCTTCTGTAAGCTGGCTGCTGCCGTCCTGCCGCTGTTTGAGGTCACGCCTCGGTGGAATAGGAGCACCGACGTCTACCACCGCAGGCGACGGACACATCGAGTGCAATAGGAATGGCATGTTTGGGTCGATGGACCTGCAGGCCTCCGCTGTGCTAAGTGTTTCAGTCTCGGGGGTGAGGACAAAACTGAGCGTCCCCTCAATGGCTGCAAGGGGGTCCCCCCCACCATCAGACCGCTCCTCAAGGATCTCAAGGGGAAACTCGTCGTCGCGGCTGGGCTGTCGGCTCGAGCTTCGGGTGGTGCTGATCGAAAGGTCCTTGAGAAGCAATTCTGGATCTGTTTAAGATGTGGGGGGTGGTCCCAGGGTAGAGCCCTAAAGCTTGCTCAGCCGTGTCTTTTTCCTGGTGAACACCCCACTAAGAAAGGTCAGGAGGTTATAAACCGCTATGCCCAGGGGAAGCCACCGAACCGTAAGGTCAGAGCCCTCCTCGGTCGTAGCGTCTTCCTCCCGCGTTACCCCACGGTTGAGATGTTGGCCCCCTCGGAGTCTTTTGCGGTCCCTGACTCGACTGAGGTGTCCAGGTCGTTCTCAGCCTCAGGGGCTCCCTCTTATGAGCAGCGCATGGCTGCTCTGGTCGAGAGGATTCGTTCGAAGGAGGCCTCTGCAGGCCAGTAATTCCAGCTCGTTTCGTTTTTGGTGCCGTGCACGTTCCCTTCGGGTCTTTCCATTCCATTCCATTCCTCCTCCTCCTCCTCCTCCTCCTCCTCCTCCTCCGCCTCCCCTCCTCCCTCCTCCCTCCTCCTCCCTCCTCCTCCCCTCCTCTCCTCCTCCTCCTCCTCCTCCTCCCCCTCCTCTCCTCTCCTCCTCCTCCTCCTCCTCCTCCTCCTCCTCCTCCCCTCCTCCTCCTCCTCCTCCGCCTCCTCCTCCTCCTCCTCCTCCTCCTCCTCCTCCTTACTTCTCCTCCTCCTCCTCCTCCTCCTCCTCCTCCTACTTCCTCCTCCCTTTTCTTCCTCCGTCTTCCTCCTCCTCCTCCTCCTCCTCCTCATATTTCTCCTCCTCGTCGTCATCATCATCATCATCATCATCATCAGCAGCAGCAGCATCATCATCATCATCTTCATCATCAGAATCATCATCATCATCATCATCATCCGCATCATCATCATCATCATCATCATCATCATCATCATCATCATCATCATCATCAGCACCGTCATCATCATCAGCATCATCCTCATCGTCATCAACATCAGCATCATCATCATCATCATCAACATCATCATCATCAATCATCATCAGCATCATCATCAGCATCATCATCATCAATCATCATCATCATCATCATCATCATCATCAGCATCATCATCACCATCATCATCACCATCATCATCGTCATCATCATCAGCATCATCATCAGCATCATCAGCATCGTCATGATGATCATCATCATCATCATTATCGTCAGCCTCATCAGAATCATCATCATACTCAGGATCAGCATCATCATAAGCATCGTCATCATCATCATCAGCATCATAATCATCATCATCGCCATCATCATCATCATCATCACCATCACCATCATCATCATCATCGTCATCATCATCATCACCATCATCATCATCAGCATCATTAGCATCATCATCATCAGCATCATCATCAGCATCATCATCATCACCATCATCAGCATCCGCATCATCGTCAGCATCATCAGCATCATCATCAACATCGTCATCCTCATCCTCATCATCATCATCATCATCATCAGCATCATCATCATCATCATCATCATCATCATCATCATCATCATCTATCGCCATAATCGCCATCATTGATCAGCATGATCATCGTCATCATCATCATCACCATCATCAGCACCATCATCATCATCATCATCAACGTCATCATCATCATCGTCATCAGCCTCATCAGCAGCAGCAACATCCTCAGCATCATCAGCATCATCATTATTACCGTCAGCAGCATCATCGTTATCTTGATCATGATCATGATCATCATCAACATCATCGTCATCATCAGCAGCAGCACCATCATCCTAATCATCATCACTATCAGTATCATCATCATCATCATCAGCTGCATCGTCATCAACGTCAGCATCGCCATCACGATCATCATCATCATCATCATCAGCTTCATCACCATCAGCATCATCAGTATCGTCATCATCATCAGCAGCATCGCCATCGACATCATCATCGGTATCAGTATCGCCATCATCAATTGCATCATCATATCCAGCATCAGCATCAGCATCATCAGCATCGTCATCATCATCATCATCATCAGCATCAGCATCCTCATCATTATCAGCATCATTATCGACATCACCATCATCATCATCATCATCATCATCATCATCATCAGCAGCAGCATCCTTCTCAGCATTATCATCAGCATCAGCATGTCATTATCATCGTCATCATCAGCATCAGCATCATCCTCATCATCAGCATCATCATCCGCATCGTCAACATCATCACCACCAGCACCAGAATTATCATCCTCGCAATCAGCATCAACAACAGCAGCATCAGCATCAGCATCCTCAGCATCCGCATCAGCATCAGCAGCATCAGTACCATCATCAGCATCATCAGCATCGACCTCAGCATCAACATCAGCATCAACATCACCATCATCATCATCATCATCATCATCATCATCATCATCATCATCATCATCATCATCATCAGCGTCAACACCACCGTCGTCATCATCATCAGCAGCATCATCAACATCATCGTCAGTAGCAGCATCCGCATCAGCATCAGCATCAGCATCAGCGTCATCATCAGCATTAGCATCAGCATCAGCATCATCACCTCCTCCTCCTCCTCCTCGCCCCCATCCCCCCTCCTACTTCTCTCTTCTCCTCGCCCCCTCCTGCTCCCCTACCCACCCCTACGCGCGGGCTCTCCCGCCGCCCCGCCGCGCGCTGGCCTCGAGGAGGCGGAGGTGGTAATCGCCGCCCTGCGCTCGGGAGAAGCATCGCCTCCTTCCGATCCTCGACCCCTTCCTCCCTCCCCCTCCTTCGCCTCCTCTTCCTCCCCCTCACCCATCATCTCCCTCTTCCTCACCCTCGCCCTCCCCCTCATTCGCCTCCTCATCCTCTTTCCCCCGCCCCCCCTCCCACTCCTCCTCCTCCTCCTCTTCCTCCTCCTCTTCCTCCTCCTCCTCCTCCTCTTCCTCCTCCTCCTCTCCCCTCTCCTCTTCACCGTCTCCCTTCCCATCCTTGGCCCCCTCCTCCCTCTCCCTTTCCTCCTCCTCATCCTCCTCCTCCTCCTGATCCACCTGATCAACCTCATGGTCTCCCCTCCCTCGTTATCCTCCTCCTGCTCCTGCGCCTCTTCCTCCTCGTCCTCCTCCTCCTCCTCGTCCTCATCCTCCTTCTCTTCATCCTCCTCCTCCTCCTCCTCCTCCTCCTCCTCCTCCTCCTCCTCCTCCTCATCATCATCATCATCATCATCATCATCATCATCATCATCATCATCATCATCATCATCATCATCATCATCATCATCATCATCGTGATCATCCTCATCCTCATCCTCATCCTCATCATCATCCTCCTCCTCCTCCTGCTCATCATCATCATCATCATCATCATCATCATCATCATCATCAGCATCATCATCATCATCATCATCATCATCATCATCATCAGCATCATCATCGTTATCATCATCGTCATCATCATCATCATCAACATCATCATCATTCAACTTTTCGTGTCCAAAACAAGAAAAACGGCAACCCAAAACAGAAAGAAAACGACACCCGCCGGCCCCAAAACAAAAAAAACGGAAAGCGAAAACAGATTGAAAACGGAGAGCCAAACCAGAGAAAAAACAAAAAAAAACACGGCGCGCCAGGACAGCCGTCTTGCAGGCTGGCTTTCGCATGGCTGTGGGCTTGCTTGGTGCATGTGGTCAATCGGAAACCATTGCTCGTGATTGGACAAATGCACACTCTGCTCCCACGCCGCTACGAAAACGAAAACAAAACGGCAGCTAAAAACAGTAAAACACGGATCGCACAACGCACCGAAAACGGCGAGACGGCAATCCTAAAACGGAAAAACGGAGCCCAAAACAGAAAAAAACGTCGATCTTGAAAACGGGGGAAAAAAACGCCCCCAGCGTTCTTAAGAACATCCCTCCTCCTCCTCCTCCTCCTCCTCCTCCTCTTCCTCCTCCTCCTCCTCCTCCTCCTCCTCCCGCTCCCCCTCCTCCTCCTGCTCCTCCTTCTCCTCCTCCTCCTCCTCCTCCTCCTCCTCCTCCTCCTTCCTCTTCCGTATGAATAACTTCTCCCTGTCGCACCCCGAGGCAAGATTTTAGGGCGGGCCGGGCATTTCACCTGAGACGTCTCACCATGTGTGACCCTGACGCTTAAAAACGGCAACAGCTTCATAGATGGAGGGCGGGTGGTTTTCAAAATGTGGCTCTCGCCGTAGCGGCGCGCACATTCGTTTAAAGCAACTTGCAAGAGCTTCACGGATTGAGGGCGGGTGGCTTCTAAAATGCGGTTATTGCCTTATCGCCGCGCACACCCGTTTGAAAATTAGCCTGGCGAAGGACCCAACCCTATGCAGTAATGAATGCCGCAATTGTGAATACCATCTTCGCCCGCTCTCCCTATGTGGCCACGGCTTTCCGCCAGAGACCGGCAAGCTCAGGAACACGTTCGTGGCAGTCTTCGCGGGCGCCGACGACGACAATGACGGCGTCCCTCTGACCGAGGAGCAAAAGCAGGAGAGGGTTTTGAGAGCCATGAGGGAGGAGGTGGCGTTGCACGTCGACAAGGCGGAGTACGACGCCCAGGCGCGGTTGTTGAAGCAGCACAACTATGGGGCCACGATCCTCGTGAGGGGTGTGCCACAATGGCCCGAGGCCGCCATGCGAACTTTGCTACTGGCGCCTTTGGTGGAGCTCCTATGGGGCCACGATCCTCGTGAGGGGTGTGCCGAAATGCCCCGAGGCAACCATGCGAACCTTGCCACTGGCGCCTTCGCTGGAGCTCCTATGGGGCCACGATCCTCGTGAGAGATGTGCCGAAATGGCCTGAGGTCACCATGCGAACCCTGCCACTGGCGCCTTCGGTGAAGCTCCCCATGTGGCCACGATCCTCGTGAGGGGTGTGCCGAAATGGCCCGAGGCCGCCATGTGAACCCTGCCACTGGGGCCGTTAGCTCATATGGAACCACGATCCTCGTGAAGGGTGTGCCGAAATGGCCCGAGGCCGCCATGCGAACCCTGCCACTAGGGCCTTCGGTGGAGCTTCTATGGGGCCACGATCCTCGTGAGGGGTGTGCCGACATGGCCCGAGGCCGCCATGCCAACTTTGCTACTGGCGCCTTCGGTGGAGCTCATATGAGGCCACGATCCTCGTGAGAGGTGTGCCGACATGGCCCGAGGCGCCACGATCCTCGTGAGGGGTGTGCCGAAATGGCCCGAGGCCGCCATGTGAACCCTGCCACTGGGGCCGTTAGCTCATATGGAACCACGATCCTCGTGAAGGGTGTGCCGAAATGGCCCGAGGCCGCCATGCGAACCCTGCCGCTAGGGCCTTCGGTGGAGCTTCTATGGGGCCACGATCCTCGTGAGGGGTGTGCCGACATGGCCCGAGGCCGCCATGCCAACTTTGCTACTGGCGCCTTCGGTGGAGCTCATATGAGGCCACGATCCTCGTGAGAGGTGTGCCGACATGGCCCGAGGCGCCACGATCCTCGTGAGGGGTGTGCCGAAATGGCCCGAGGCCGCCATGCGAACTTTGCCACTGGCGCCTTCGGTGGAGCTCCTATGGGGCCACGATCCTCGTGAGGGGTGTGCCGACATGGCCCGAGGCCGCCATGCCAACTTTGCTACTGGCGCCTTCGGTGGAGCTCCTATGGGGCCACGATCCTCGTGAGGGGTGTGCCGAAATGGCCCGAGGCCGCCAAGCCAACTTTGCTACTGGCGCCTTCGGTGGAGCTCATGTGGGGCCACGATCCTCGTGAGGGGTGTGCCGACATGGCCCGAGGCCGCCATGCCAATTTTGCTACTGGCTCCTTCGGTGGAGCTCCTATGGGGCCACGATCCTCGTGAGGGGTGTGCCGAAATGGCCCGAGGCCGCCAAGCCAACTTTGCTACTGGCGCCTTCGGTGGAGCTCATATGGGGCCACGATCCTCGCGAGGGGTGTGCCGAAATGGCCCGAGGCCGCCATGCCAACTTTGCTACTGGCGCCTTCGGTGGAGCTCCTATGGGGGCACGATCCTCGTGAGGGGTGTGCCGAAATGGCCCGAGGCCGCCATGCGAACTTTGCCACTGGCGCCTTCGGTGGAGCTCCTATAGGGCCACGGTCCTCTGCCAAAATGGGGCGGTACCGAGATCGGTGATGATGATGACTATGCTGATGATGCTGATGATGATGATGATGATGATGATGGCGATGAAGATGATGATGATGATGATGATGATGATGATGATGATGATGATGATGATGCTGATGATGATGATGATGATGCTGCTGCTGCTGTTGCTGATGATGATGATGATGATGATGATGATAGTGATGATGATGATGATGACGATGATGGTGGTGATGACGATGATGGTGATGATGGTGATGATGATTATGAGCATTATGAGTACTATTATTTTGATGCTCATAAAGATCATGGTGATGATGATGACGATGATGCAAGGAGGAGGGAGGGGGCAGCGGGAGGAGGAAGGAACGCGGGGCGCTGTCTCCTCAAAACGAGGATCCAACACCACAGGATGGTTGGGAAAAATGTGCAAGGGTTTTACGGTCCCATGATCAACGTACCAGAAGTGGTGTTTTGGAAAGGTTCAGCATTATGCGGGTGCAACAGTTATGTTGGTTGGTTCGCGGTGTCGAAATCCCACACATGGCGTTCTGGCACGATTCCGGATAGTCAAGACGCAGCAGTCACTTTGATCCGCGGCGTTGAAATCCCCAGAACAATGTTTTGGCATGCTTCAGGGTCTTCAAACGGTTGCCTTCCAACGAGGCAGCTCCCTCAATGGAAATGAACCGTTGTAGGGGCCTATGGCGAGTGAGCTTGAAGAGAGGGTGAATTCCAACATCGTTGATGACTTTACACTGGTCCGCCTCATCCTCCTCGTCCTCCTCCTCCTTCCCCTCATCTTCCCACTCCTCGGTTGTGAGACCCTTGAGCTGGCGCTCGTCTGTACAGCGTCCGCGGTAAGTTTAATCTCTCCAAGCTGGGGTCTTGATTCGGGCAATTCCACTTGTGCAGCCCTACCCCGAAACTTTACCTATGCGGGCAAAACCTCTTGAACCCCACTATGAATCCGTGCTAGTCCTCCTTTTCCTCCTCCTCCTCCTCCTCCTCCTCCTCCTCCTTCTCGTCCTCCTTCTCCTCCTCCTTCTCCTCCTCCTCCTCCTCCTCCTCCTCCTCCTCCTCCTCCTCCTCCCCTTCCTCCCCACGCGCCGGGCTCTGACGGGCCAGTCTTGGGCCAGATGTAGTGGGCTGGCTTGGCGCTGTTTTTAGCCGCCTCTGAGATGCCTCGGGGCCGTCTACGAAGTCTGACGGTCTTTGGAAGTCGTGGGGCCATCTGGAGAGGTAACCGGGCCGCCTAGGACAATCTTGGAGCCGCCTCGGAACATCCTGGAGCCGGCTCGAGGTCTTGGATCGTTTAGGACCTGTCTTGGGGATGGTCCATGGCGGCCCCAAAATGGGCCCAAGAGAGGGAACACGAACCGAAAATCCCGGCCTTCCGCCCCAAGAGGCCCCCAAAAGGCCCCAAGGCTCGCCAAGAGGCATTTTTGAAACACCCCTCCCCCCAGTACAGTTGTCCTGCCATGGGGGGCAGCTACGGCAGCGCGAAGCACCTCGACTCAGCCCACGTCGCACTGGTACCAGTGCTCCCCGACGTGGTCCACCTCAAGGTCGCTGTCCACCGCCTCGTCGTTGTCCACCACCCCGCCCACGCTGTACTGGTTCCAGTACGGCTGGAAGTGGTCGTCCCGTTTGCGGATGTTCACCCCTCAGCAGCCTGTCTCGCCGCTTTCGCTTGGTGTCGGCACCCGAACACACCCCTCGCCTTGGCAGCGGTCCAGGACACGCTTTGTTCATCCCGTCCCTCCGCTGCGCCGCATACGCCCCACATTCTCGGCAGACGACATAGGGCCCGCAGATCTGCACCACATGCTGCCGCCGAGCGTCGGGTACGTCAGGTGGTGCCTCTTCAAGCCTCGGCTGCCTCCTCGGGGAACGCGATCTCGCCGCTGATGCACCACTCACCTGGCCCTGGCCCCTGTGGGCCGTGCGAGCTCCTCCAGCTGCCAGCTGGGAAGCCCCACCAGGCTCTGCATCATCAGCTGCACCTCGCTCTCCTGCGGCCGAACACGCCACGGCGGCCCCCACGACGATGGTTGCCGCCACAGGCCCAACGCCCGTGACCCCCGTAGCCGCCGGCGTAGCCGCACGCTGACGCACTCCTCGTGCAGTTCCAACACAAGCCTCGAGCGAACCCGCGTCGGCTGTCCCGTTCACCACATCCACCATGCGCCACGGAGGTGGGCGGCATTCCGCCTCCCACAGCTTCTTCCTCATGCGTGCCGTGGCCGCACGCCGCCCACACCGCGCACGCACTTGCCAGCGCCCACGCTGCTCCACCTCGTGCTTTGTCAACTGGATGTGAGGCTGCTGCTGTCGCCTGCGCCTGGGCCCAGGCGGCGGCGGGAGGACGTCAGGCCACTCTCCGTTCAGCTGCTGGTGCCACCAACCGACGTTATGGATGGCCCACCTCACCTTCTCTCCGAGCCTATCGAGCACCTCCTGCCTGCCGTAGCCGTAGTCGTCCTCGGCGCCACTCTTCGCCAAGAGGTCAACGGCTGCGTTACCCCTGGCAATGGCCTGCTGGCACCCCTCGAGTCTGTCAATCGTGGTCTTCGATCGATGCGCCTTGACGCGCCCCACACAGCTGCGGTCCAAACCCACGTCGACCACCTTGTGCCAGATCCTCCGCCACAAATCTGCACGTGGCCGCTTCCAGGAGAGGCACCATCGAGCACCTCGAATCAGGCCGTCGACGATCCCCTGGTGATCGGTGTAGATCCTGCATGGTGGCATCACCACCTCCAGCACCTTGAGGAAGGCCCACATCTCCGAACGCTTCACTGTCTTCTGCACACTGTACTGGCGCGGCAACGGGCCCCAGAGCTGGACAGTTGGCGCACCTTCGCCGTTGATCGCCATAGCTGCCCACCCAGCCTGCGCCCACTCGCTGCCGCCCATCTTCGACCCGTCGCACATGATGTCACCCGTGAGGTGGGCCTCGGAACCCTCGTTCACCACGAAGTGGTACTGCTCCTCCGCAATGGCGCGAAACTGCCAGTCCACCGGCGGGTCCCTCACCAGCCCCCTCGTCCACAATAAACTGTCGACCTGCTGCTCCGCCACGTGCTGCCAGTCCGCCTGCCCCTTGTTCCGCACGTCGCGCAGCTTCGGGCAGACGTAGCACCTGTGGTGCGGCGTGCCCACGGCCTCGCCACACGCCAAGCAGATGTCCGTCGGCGTGATGTTGTGCTCACATAGCTTACTCATGGCCCAGGAGTCGCATAAGAGCACCTTCCTCGCTGCGTTCTTCGCATGCTTCGGGAAATTCCTGGCCACCACCAGCGCCCTAGCGGGCTGCAAGAAGGGTGCTGGTGCCAAGCTCTCGTGCCCAGGCTCTGCTGCCCACTGCGCCCACAGCTGTGCCTCCAGGTCCTGCTGCAATAACATCCCGACGTCGTTGGGGCAGGTCTCCAAGAGGTTGAGCTGTTCCCCGTTGCGCATCAGGAAAGTGTGCCACTTCGACCACGTCCAGCCAGCTCTGCGTATGGACATGATGACGGCACCTGCGTTGCCTTTGACACGCCCCCACTGCGGCTGCATGCCCACTGCGATTTGCTGCTGCTTCCACGCCCTCTGTAGTTGCTCTTGCAGATCGTCACGTTCGCTGAGGCCCCGCCGTCGTTCGCTGACCCGCTCCTCCGAGATGGCCGACTGCCGTCCCACCTGCACGAAGAGATCCAGAAGCTCGCCGAGACTACCGATGTTGTGGCACCCGCTGCCCGCCTCCAGCTGCCTTTCACCGTCGTCAGGTACTCGTCGCAGCCTGTCACCGAGCAGCCGTCGGAGTACCTGCCGCACCGCGACTCGCTCGTACCTGCATTGCTTCAGCACCTCAACCCGGTCCACGTAATCCAGGTTGCTGATGTACCTGATCGCCGCCGCCCGCCTCCATCGCGCACGCGCCCACGATCGCCTGCACGTAGCTGCGATTTCTGCCTGCGTGGCCCCCTCGTACCTCACCCCCACAAGCACGGTCGCCCACTCAAGCCAGGCGCCGACGTCTTGGTAGCCCACCCCTCGCAGGTCGGTGATCCACAACGCCGCCCAGACACCCAGCGCTTCATCCAGGGCAGCAACATCATCTACAGCACCTCTCCCCGCGAGCAAGGTGCCATTGATGAAAGGGCGAGCGGGGGTCTGCACACCAGCCTCTGGCCGCGTGTCTTGCCGCTCAGGTCGTTCATGATGCTCGTGCTGGGCCTCCCACTGCGCTGCTCTCGTCGCTTCTTCACCCACTGCCAGCTTCCACACTGCGCGTGACCAGCGCGCACAGGGGCGGCCGTGATCTCGCGCGTGGGCTCCTCCTTCGCGAGTGCCAGCTGCAACGTGAGACTCTTCGCCCCCTTGGGCCCTGGGAGAGGCTTGCCTGCAGCGCGACGAACTTGCTGAAGCTGGTGATCTGGCATGCCCAAGCACTTGCACCCATGCAACACCGACCGCTTCAGCTCACACTTGTACACCAAACCCATACCTCTTGCCATTCCTTTACCTCCTCTCCGCAACTGCAGTAACCTGGCCGTCCGCCTCCGCATCTTGGCGAAACGCTTGCCGCCCTTTGCCTTGGGAGCCGTGCCGCAGGAGACCATGCCGACCCCCAGGCAGGGGTGCGCTCAGACAACTGGTAACCCCCGCTGGCTCATATCGCCCTGCACGGTGTCCCTGAGCCACTTGGCACTAGCCATGACCGCGCACTTGCCCTTTGCACCCACGGAGAACTCCAGGCCCAGTTCAGCGAAACTCGCAAAGCTGTCGTCGATCGCCACCGGGAAGACATCGGCCACCCACTGCTGCGCACCCCTCTGCCTGATGCTGAGGTCACCGACGTGCATGCGCCACGTTGCCAGCGGGTGCTCAACCACCAACCCGCCGACCGCACCCTGAATCACCATCTCGAGGAAACCCTCCGAGAACTTGCTGCCTGCAATGATGGTGCACACCGTGCGCGTCTCGAGCGACACCGCGCCCCCCGTGCTGACACGCCGCGCCATGGCAAAGCAGGAGCAGACCACCGCCAGAACCCCTGTGTGAAAACCCATGCGCTTGCCCCGCTCCCACAGGACGTGCAAACTCACCCTCTCGAAGGCCTGCGCCAGGTCCAGGATCGCCGTGATCGCGGCAGTGACTGCGGGATCAGCGCCCCCAGGAGCGCCAGCTTCGTGAGCCAAAAGAACCTCCCACGCCGCATCCTCAGCCGCGCGCCCGTAGGAAGTGCAGCCCCACGACCTGTGATTCTCCCTCGCCCACGCCTGCAAATACGGCCCCCTCATGATCTCCCAGACCCTCACAAGGGTGGGCAGGAGAGGCCGATAGCACGGTCGACCAGCTCACTCTTGGGGATGAGGAAAAAGATGACCGCGGCCGCGTGCAACGGCCAAACCAGGGTCTTCTCTACCCCACGCAGGATGGCCAGCAACGTCCAGTGCGCGTCGTCCGAAGCACCCTGCAACATAGACGGGTGCCACCTGTCTGACCCCATCGCCGTCTTCTTCTTGAAACTGCGAGCGACCTTCTTCAGCCGATCGAAGTCCCCGTCGTTGAAGCCGTTCAGCTCCATGCGCGGCTCCAGCTCCCAGGGCCTGGGAGCTGTCTGTGCCACTTCTCCCACTCGTCACACTTTGTTCCTCTCGTTGAGCGCGCACTGAGCAGCCTGCAAAGGGTCGGCGGACTGGGCAGCAGATGCCGCCCGCCGTGGTCTCCAGACCTCGGCTGGCTTGCAAGCCTGTGAAGGCCTCCTGCCGTACCTTGCGCCGCCGACTCCAGCTTGGCTGCCCACTCTTTCCTCCTCTCGTTGACCAAATCCTGATCGAAGCGCTTGGACATGGCCCTCGCCTCCTCCAGCAGCGCCTTCAGGATGTGTCGCTTGTCGACCCCGCGCCACAGCCCTTAAGCAATCACCTGGCACCTCGCAGCCCAAAGCACACGATCGGCCTGGCCCACCATCCTCCTGTTGCGAGCCGCGCCGCTGAGGTTGAAGAGCCTCTCCTGTGCAAGAACATCGACCAGCCTCTGGGTGATGGGGCCAGCGTTGGCCGACTTCGAGTGGAACCGATCGTAGGCACCCATCAGGTTGCCCAAAGTCCTTGCAAGCCACCTCCTCCAGAGCGCCGCTCCTGTCGGCTTCGGCAGGTTGCGACCACCCTGCTTGACCTCCATGATCTGCCAAAGTGGTCCCCGCGCCGACCTGCTTGCTGATGCTGTGGGTCCCACGCCATCCCGCGAACACCAAAGGCCTCACGCTCCAGCCTATGCATGAAGTGGCTCCAACTCTTGGTGGCAGTACCTGCCGAATTGAAAGCCTCCACCTTGCGTAACTCGGCGGCTCGGGGGCGCAACCAATGATGACATCGTCCAGGTCCCTCGGCTTCTGCAGGGCCCTGGCACGCTTCACCTGGACGCTCAAGCCCAGGGTGAGGCCGACCGGCTTGCGCGGCGCCGAAGCCCACCCTTCCTGCAGCACGACCTTGACCACCTTGTCGCGCAAGCCCTTGGGACACAACGAAGTAGTCGATGGTCGAGCTACCTCCAGCTGCGCGGCGCGTCCCGCACACCGTCGTGGGCGCCACCAGCATGGCCTCCGCCTGCTTGATGGCCTTCACCTCCGCCAGGACGCCAGGAGGATCCTGGACATCGCCGCGTATCACCCACGGCATGCCCAGGCTCTCCATAAACTCCACGACGCCCGTGACAATGGCAATGTTGCGGTTGGACAGGCCCTCCGCCGCCCACAGGTAGACCGTCGCGATCAACATGCCTCCACGCCCCGCTGCTATCCAGGCAGTAGCTGCCCGTCCAGCCGAGCCCTTGGGCGAGGCGTCCCACTTGGTCTGGCCGAAGGGGTAGGCCGCGCCCATGTCCTTCGGCACTGCAAAGCCTACGCCCGCCGAGGTACCTGGTTCGCCTTCACGCCCGACTGTGGGAACGGCTGCGGCGCCTCCGATCTGACAACCGCAAGCCTTCATGCTGCCAGTGACTCCAGCCCACGCCTCGTCCAGCAGCCGATGTTCCTGGAAAGCGTGGACATGCCGCGCCCGCCGTCTCGCACCGTCGTCGCAGTTCTCCTCGAGCACCTTCTCTTTAATTAATCGTACCCCAGCTGGAGCCATTGAAGGTCCACCGGGTGATGTCCTTCCTCCTACTGACCTCGATCGGCCGTGGGATCAGAAGGTGCCGCTCCGTCGGGTCCTGCAGGATCTGCGCGTACCCTGCCCAACCAGCGCCCGTGGTGTTCACCTCGGCGCCGCGCGCCCTCTCGCTGCCCTCGGACAGCGGGATCCACCCCTCGGAGGTCCACTGACTGCCTGGCCAGCCAGGGACCCGCTGCTGTCGCCGTAGATGATCGACCACGGCTGCACGCCACGGGGAGACGCCGTACCCGAGGTCGGCGCCGTTGAGCACGAAGTAGAGGAGACTGCTACCCCATTCGCATCTTCTTCGCCACCTGGGACGCGTGCACCCCGACCAACACTTCCTTTCCTGGAAACGCTTGTACCGCTCAGGCTGCTGCACGGGGTCTGGGGCAGGGGCCAGACCATTGACCCACTGCTTCTCCTCCTCGGTGACTCCATCTGGCATGTCCACGTCGTCGGCGAACCCTCCGCCACTGCCTTCATCGGCTTTGCCCCCACTGCCCCCAGCAGGTTGCCCAGGATGCTCAGCACCAGCATCACCTTCAGCAGCGGCCGTGGTGATGAGGGTCTCGACCTTGGACCAGACGTCGCCAAAGCCCATGTTCTCGAGGGTGTCACCCGCCTTGGTGACCGTTGCCTCGAGCTGGACGCGCAAGACATCAAGGTCGGATGCTGGGGCTGTGGGCTGCTGCGCCGCGATCTTGGCCTGCAGGGCGAGCTCGTTGGCCTTGGCCTCGGCCTTGGCCTGGCGCGCCTCCTGCATTGCCTTCTGCACCGCGGCCAACTCCTTCTGCAGCTTCTCGGCCTGACGAACGAGCACCTCCTCCTGATGCGCTCGCTCGGCCGAGAGAGCCTGAGCCTCGCGCATCTGGGTGACGAGCGGCTTCGCTTGGTCCCTGATGTTGCGAGCCTTGGCAATGTCCCTGTCCAGCTGCGCAATTCCCTCGGTGACATACGGCGGTGGGTCTTCTCCCTCGACCACAGGGAACTCCTGGAGGCACTTACGCTTGCCCAGCAGCACCTCGAGCTCCGTCTGTGGGCGTGCCCACTCCCTCTCGCGCCTTGTCTTGGGCCCAAGGCGGGCGGGTCGTACTCGTCTCCATGGTGTAGCTCTTGTTCTGCACCTTGCCCTTGACCTTGCCGCCCTTGCCCGTCCGCAGCCGTCCGCAAGCACGGCAGCACGTGCGCGTCGGCCAGTTGCTGCCCGTGCCGCAGGCCCCGCATGTCCAGGGTAGGTCGCCCACAGATGGCGTAGCACCATTGTGTCCTCCCCCCCACTGAATGCAGGGCTTCGGGTCCCGCTGCTTCTTCTTCTTGCCACCACCTTTGACCACCCAGCCATCCTCGCCGCCCGCCATCGGTGCGCCCCACGCGCCGATACGAACCCACGAGGGCACT
>CAUYUJ010014655.1:349907-357407 GCA_963575745.1 Prorocentrum cordatum | reverse complement strand
CGCGCGCCGCGCCCGGGCCCCGGCGGTCTCGGCTTTGTGCGGCGACCGGGCGAGCGACTCTCAAGCAAATCTCCTCCTCCTCCCTCCCTCCCACCCTGCTCCTGGGGTGGAGGCGGGCGTGGCGGCCGCCAGCGCGAGGCGGGCGCGGGCAGGCCTGGAGCTGCTCCGCCTCGGGCCCGGGGGGCCCTCCGCCCAGCGCCGAATTTCCCCCTCGAGGTCTCCTGTCTCTGTCCTCCTTCGTCACCTCCTCCTCCTCGACTTCGTCATCCTCCTCATCCACCTCCTCCTCCTCCTCCTCCTCCTCCTCCTCCTCCTCCTCCCTCCTCCTCCTCCTCCTCCTCCCCCTCCTCGTGGCCGTTCTTCCTCCTCCTCCTCCTCCTCCTCCTCCTCCTCCTCCTCCTCCTCCTCCTCCTCCTCCTCCTCCTCCTCCTCCCCCCCTCCTCCTCCTTATCCTCCTCCTCCTCCACCTCCTCCACCTCCTCCTCCTCCTCTTCCCCCTCCTCCTCCCTCCTCCTCCCTCCTCCCTCCTCCTCCTCTCCTCCTCCTCCTCCTCCTCCTCATTCTCCTCCTCCACATCGTCCTCCTCCTCCTCTCCTACCGCTGATCCGCAACCTGGTTGTCGTCGTGCATTATCTAGTCCTCCTCCTCTTTCTTCTCCTCCTCCTCCTCCTCCTCATCCTCCTCCTCCTCCTCCTCCTTCTCCTCCTCCTCCTCCGCATCATCATCATCATCATCATCATCATCATCATCATCATCATCATCATCATCATCATCATCATCATCAGCAGCAGCAGCAGCAGCAGCATCAGCATCAACATTAACAACAACAGCAGCAGCAGCAACAACAACAACATCACCACCATCATCATCAGCAGCATCATCAGCATCATCATCATCATCATCATCATCATCATCAGCATCATCATCATCGTCACCATCATAAGCATTATCATCATCATCAACATCATCATCATCATCATCATCATCGTCACCATTATCCTCAGCAGCAGCTGCATCAGCATCATGATCATCATCCTCACCATCATCATCATCATCATCATCATCATCAGAAGCATCAGCACCATCATCATCATCAGCATCATCATCATCATCATCATCAGCATCAGCATCAACATCCTCATCATCATCACCATCACCACCATCATCATCAACAAAATCATCCTCAGCATCATCATGTCCATCATCATCAGCATAAACATCAGCATCATCAGCATCACCAGAATCGTCATCGTCGTCATCATCGTTATCACCATCATCATCAGAATCATCATCACCATCACCATCAGCAGCATCAATCATCATGATCATCATCAGTAGCATCAACATCATCATTGTCATCATCATCGTCACCATCATCAGCATCAACATCAACATCATCATCATCATCATCATCAGCATCATCATCATCGTCGTCACACACTTCCTCATCAGCTTCCTCGTACTGATCCTTAACATCAGCATCAACATCAGCAAGTTCACCAGCACCAATATTATCATCATCGTCATCATCATCCGCATCTTCAGCATCAGCATCGTCAGTGTTACCACCATCACCATCAGCATAAACAAAATCCGCATCATCATCATCATCATCATCATCATCATCAGCAGCATCGTCAGCATCATCATCATCATCCTCGTCGTCGTCATCATCAGCAGCATCGTCAGCATCGTCATCAGCATTATCAGCATCATCATCATCATCATCATCATCATCATCATCACCATCAGCATCATCATCTCCACCGCCACCATCAACAGCATCATCATCAGCATCATCATAACAATAATAATCATCGTCAGCAGCAGCAGCCTCACCTCCACCAGCAACATCATCATCAGCAGCATCATCACCACCATCCTCATGCTCATCCTCATC
This sequence comes from Prorocentrum cordatum, assembly GCA_963575745.1. Taxonomy (NCBI): domain Eukaryota; class Dinophyceae; order Prorocentrales; family Prorocentraceae; genus Prorocentrum; species Prorocentrum cordatum. Next base: position 355,507 of record CAUYUJ010014655.1, on the reverse strand, counting down.
CTCATACAAATCATCATCATTACAACCAGCATCAGAATCATCATCATAATCCTGACGCTTTCCTCACTTTCATTCCTCCTCCCCCTCCTCCTTCTCCTCCCTCCCTCCCACTCCTCCCCCTCATCCTCCGTCTGCTCCTCGTCATCAGTATCCTCCTTGTTGTTGTCATCCTTGTCTTCCTCCTCCTCCTCTTCCTTCTCCTCGTCCTCATCATCCTCCTCCTCTTGCACCACCTCGTCGCGTCGTCATCTTCATCATCCTGTTGCTCCCAATCATACTCCACCTCCTTGTCGTCGTGGTTTTCGTCCTCGTCCTCGTCCTCGTCGTCGTCGTCGTCATTCACCATGGTCATTATCCTGGTCCTCCTTATCCTGCTTCTCCTCCCTCTCCTTGTCCTTGTCCTCCTCCTCCTCCTCCTCATCCTCCTTCTCCTCTTCCCCCTTCCTCCTCGTTCTCCCTCCGCCTCCTCACGCTTTTTCACAGGCACTTCGCTGGCCCTGCTCGCAAGGCCTGGCGACGTGACAACCTCCCGTCGGAGGTTGCCGCCGCCGCCGCTCGCCTTTCCAAGTGTTCGGTCGAGCTGCAAGAAAGGTTTGCGCGAGGCATCCTTCCTGATCCCTGCCATTTTCTCGAAAGGAAATCCTTGGATCCTTCCACAGAGTGCAGGATTGAAGGAGCGGGTGCGCCGTTCATGCTCCAAGGAGGCCATGTTTTTCGCGATTTGCTCAGGTGTGGATGGACAGTTCCCCTCGCTTCGCGTGGCTGGATGGAGCAGTGACCATGAGCGCCGATGGTAGACGAGCGCGTGCCACTAATCGCAAAGCAACTACTCGCAAATGGCCTGGATCCCCCGCGGGGGATCTACGATAAATTACATCAAAGCAAGCATGTGTGTTTCTGACGTTTGCGAGTAGGCACTTTGCAAGTAGTGGAACGCGCTCGGTGAGATGGGTTGCAGGATGATACGGCTCGGTCCCCCCTACCTCTTGCCCCAATGAGGTGGCTGGGGACGGGGAGGACAGCGCTGTCTTCATGGCCTAGAAGCTTTTAGGTGGAACTTGCACTTTGTACTCGGACTGCCCAGGCACCTTGCAGTGCTGCCACGATCGCGCGCATGCCTGCCGTGCCGCCAACAACCGCGCCCCCTTGTGGGGCCAGATTTGTTGCGACGCTGGCTTCTCAGGAGCAACGTTTAAAAAGGCGATGGCCCACGCCTCGATGGTGGATGTGCGGGAGGGGCGGTTGTCGGAGTTTGAGCGGACGGGAAATCACGAAGCGGACCGCCTTGTAAAGCAGGGGGGCCACCCCCAGTCGCCACGATCCGCAGGAGACCCTGCTGGCGAAAAGAGCGAAGATCATGTTAGTTCTGGCTCGCCTGGCTTTGAACTTTATCACTCGGCCGGAGGGTTTTTACAGCGACGAAGGCCGCTTCGACAAAGTTGGCTCAAGGCCTAAGCTTGATGTCCCTCGAGGGGGACGCCTGTTGGGATGAGGCCCTGGAGGCGGCTCGGCGTGAGGAGGCTGCCGGTGCTGCTGCGTCCTCTGCTCCTCCCTCTGGGCCCCCCCCTCCCGTGTCCGCGCCTGCCTCTTCGTCGTCTGCCCCGCAGATGGACGATTCGTCGTCTGCCCCGCAAATGGACGATGCGTCTCGGGTGCAACGCGAGCTTGGCGAGACCCCCCAAGAGAGAGGGCGGACACCGTCTGTTTCAGCTTCCGGTTTCGTCGGACGGGACCCCGCCGCTTCTGTTTTGTGCCACGCGTGATGACCACGCCACGGCCTCCCAAGGAGCCAGAGGCTCGAGAGGCTCGTGCCTGGGGTCGCAGTGGCCCTTGTCGGGGTCGGCCGCAAAAACAAGTCCAGCATTTCTCGGCTGAGGCATCCCGGCCGACACTTCAGTCTGGGCCAAGGGTGCACCCCTGGGGTCCAGGGGCGGGAGCTGTTCGCGGAGAGGTCCGCGAAACCCGGCGTTGGGGCCCAGCCTGGAGGAGGGAGGCGCGAACCTGCTCCGCGCTGTTGCAATGAGCACGATCTGTGCCGGTCTGGTTGCCTCCAGGCTTCCGGCTTGAGTGAAAGGGAGGCACGTATGACTACCTACCAGGCCACCCCAACCCAACCCGAAGACCCGAATTTCGGGTTGGGGGGGGTACGGGTGTCATATGTGTTTTCTCGAGGTTCCCCGACCCCCCCCAACTGGAAATGGAGGTCAAATCGAGACCTTCGGGTTGGGTTGGGGTGGTTTGGTGGGTGGTGAACGTAACCTCGGCAGCAAACTTCGTGCGAAGCAACAGGCCAACGACGAGCCAGCAGAGGAGGAGAACGATGTTTTTGCCCTCGGGGGGGGGGCCTGTCGCTGGCCCCCCGGGCAAGTTTGGGCCCCCCGGGCACGGTGTCAGAAAAGGTCCTCTCCGGTGCCCCCCCCCCCCCCGTGGGCAACTTGGACTCTTCGGGCCCTATACCTCTTGTTTTTTTTTTTCTCTCTCTCTCTCTCTCTCTCTCTCTCTCTTTCTCTGTTTCTCCTCAGTGGCGTGCGATCCTCCTCCTGCTCCTCCTCCTCCTCCTCCTCATCATCATCATTTTCCTCCTCCTCCTCCTCCTCCTCATATTCCTCCTCATCCTCCTCCTCCTCCTCCTCCGCCTCCTCCGCCTCCTCCTCCTCCGCCTCCTCCTCCTCCTCCTCCTATGCCTCCTCATTCACCAAGTCGCTACCCTCCGCCCACCTCCTCCTCATCCTCCTCCTCTTCTGCCCCCTCCTCCTCGTCCTCCCCTTTTTCTTACTAGTAGTATTAGTCTTCTTCTTCCGATCGATATTAGTCCTCTTTCGTCTTCTTCTGATTCGTATTATAAGTTTTGTTACTACTCTTCCTATGATCTCTTGGGCCAGATGGCTCGCATTTTCGGTTCCTCGTCCCCGTCTTGGGCGCCGACTTGGGGCGTTATTGAGCGCTTTAGGCGTCTCGTGGGCCGTCTTTGCCCCCTCGTGGGCCGTCTTGGAGCCCTCTTGGGGGCATCCTCGACCGTCTTGAGTGCCTCTTGGGCCATCTTGGACGCAGTGGACGCCCAAAAGGCGAACACGCCAAAAATAGTAGTTTCCCCAGAGGAAATCGACGATGGTTGCTTATTGGGGCTCTATTGGAGTGCCCCTTGGGGCGTGTTCGGGGACTCTTTCTATGTTTTTGCGGGTCTCTTGGGGACCTCTTGGGGCTTCTTGGGCGCTTCTTGGGGCCTCTTGAGGTCTCCTGGGGACCTCTTGGGCCAAATGGCTCGCATTTTCGGTTCCTCGTCCCCGTCTTGGGCGCCGACTTGGGGCGTTGTCGAGCGCTTTAGGCGTCTCGTGGGCCGTCTTGGCCCCCTCGTGGGCCGTCTTGGAGCCCTCTTGGAGGCATCCTCGACCGTCTTGAGTGCCTCTTGGGCCGTCTTGGATGCAGTGGAAGCCCAAAAGGCGAACACGCCAAAAATAGTAGTTTCCTTATGGGAAACCGACGATGGTTGCTTATTTGGATCTCTATTGGTGTGCCTCTTGGGAGCCTCCTGGGGGTCTCTTGGGGGCCTCTTGGGGCCTCTGGGGGGCCTCTCGGGGCCTGCGGGGGACATCTTGGGGCCTCCTGGGACCCTCTGGGGCCGAAAGTTCAGAACTTGAATACGGTTGTGCACCTCTGGGACCCCTCTGGGGCTCGTCCTGGGGCTCTCTTGGGCTGTCTTGGGGGCCTCTCAGCCCGTCTTGGGACCCTCTTGGGGTCGTCTTGGGGCCCTCTTGGGAGCCTGTGGGGCAGTCTTGGGGGCCTCTTGGGCCGTCTTGGACGCAGTGGACGCCCAAAAAGCAAACACGCCAAAAATAGAATTTGCCCCATAGGAAATCAGCGACTTTTGCTTATTGGGCCTCTCTCGGGGTGCCTCTGGGGGCGCCTTCGGGGCCTTCGGGGGCCTCCTTGGCGTCATGGGAGCCATCTTGAAAGGCGTCTGGAGCCATCGCTGCGGCCTCCTGGGGCCTCCCTGCAGCCTCTCGCCCCCAGACCCAGTCCCCCGTCATATGCATACGACCTGGGCGGCGACGGGGCGGCAACGGGGCGGCGACGAGGCGGCGACGGGGCGGCGACGAGGCGGCGACGGCGAGCACGGAGCCGCCAGACCGGCCCGCACGCCCAGACGACGGGCGGCGGCGTGGCGGCGACGGCGAGCACGGAGCCACCAGACCGGCCCGCAGGCCCAGTGCCTTAAGAGCACTGCGCGGGGAATACTCATACACATGAAAAACTGAGTGCACACACGCTGGCTGTCCACATGAGGGTGTATAATTTGCGCAGATGCACTATAGCGCGCACGTGCACATAATACATACTTATATATCCGCCGATCCGGCGTGTGAGTTGAAGGGGGGGGGGCCGGGGGGGCTCTGCCGGGGTAGGGGGGGGAGGGGGGGGTCTTCCACAGATTGGGTTCGGTTGGTCGGGGTTCGGTTGGCCCAAACCGGACCCAAACGTTGCCAAGAAGCCGCCAAGACGGGCCAAGACGTTTCTGGATCGCCCAAAAATCGATCCAAGACGCCGAACATGAACCCAAGACAGCCCAAGAGGCCGCCAAGACGCCCCCAGAGGCCCCCAAGAGGTCTTCCAAAAGGGCCCCGACCCGCCAAAACCATCGATTTCCCTTAGGAAAACCTACATGTTTAACATGTTCGCCTCTTGGGCCTTCACAGTGTCCAAAACGGCTCAAGGGGCCCTCAAAAAGGCTCCAAGACGGCCTAAGAAGGGCTTACGCAGGCCCATGAGGCCCCCAAGACGGCGCAAGAGGGCTCCACGACGGGCCCAAAAGGCGCCCAAAAGGGCTCCAAGACGGCCCAAGAAGGGCCCAAGACGGCCCAGGAGGCCCCCAGGAGGCCCCAAAACGCCCCCAAGAGGCCCCAAAAGGCCCCAACTGGCCCCCAAGGACCCCCCAGTGTCCAAAACGGCTCCAGGGGCCCTCAAAAAGGCTCCAAGACGGCCTAAGAAGGGCTTACGCAGGCCCAGGAGGCCCCCAAGCCGGCCCAAGAGGGCTCATCATCATCATCATCATCATCAGCATCATCGTCATCATCATCATCATCATCATCATCATCATCATCATCATCATCATCATCATCATCATCATCATCATCGTCATCGTCATCGTCATCGTCATCGTCATCGTCATCGTCATCGTCATCGTCATCGTCATCGTCATCGTCATCGTCATCGTCATCGTCATCGGTCATCGTCTCGGTCATCGTCATCGTCATCGTCATCGTCATCGTCATCGTCATCGTCATCGTCATCGTCATCGTCATCGTCATCATCGTCATCGTCATCATCGTCATCATCATCATCATCATCATCACCACCATCATCATCATCAACATCATCATCAACATCATCATCATCATCATCGTCATCATCACCATCATCCGAAGCGCCCCGGATCGGCGGCTCTGGCGGGAGGCCATTTCAATATATATATATATATACATATATATATATATGCATATGTATATATATATATACAAAGAGAGACAGTTATGTACACGTCGGCCTTTATAGATGCACGATGCACAGAATACATGTATGTGTATATATAAAAAAAAAGACAC
>CAUYUJ010014655.1:333406-349807 GCA_963575745.1 Prorocentrum cordatum | reverse complement strand
CTGCCTTGTGCTGCTGCAGCCGCGCGCCGGTGGCGGCCATGATGGCGCGCAGGGTCTCGCCGCGGTGGCCCATCACGGACCCTCGCCAAGAGGTCCATTGGGCAAGTGGGCGGGTTCCGAGTGATCCTCTTCAGCATCGTCTTAATCAGCATCAGCATCAGCATCATCATCACCATCATCATCATAATCATCATCATCATCATCATCATCATCATCATCATCATCATCATCACTATCATCATCATCATCATCATCATCATCATCATCATCATCATCATCATCATCATAATCATCATCATCATCATCATCGTCATCATCATCGTCATCGTCATCCGCATCATCATCATCATCATCATCGTCATCATCATCACCATCATCATAATCGTCGTCATCATCGGCATCATCATCATCAGCATCATCACCATTATCAGCATTATCATCACTACCAGCAAATATCATCGTCATCATTATCGTCATCATCACCATCATTAAAAGTATCATCGTCGTCGTCATCCTGATCACCACCACCACCACCACAATCGTCATCGTCGTCATCCGATCCTCATCAACACAACCACATTCCTCGTAACCATCATCATCCGCAACATTGTCAGCATCGTTATCCACATCATTATCATCACCAGCAGCAGCCGCACCAGCAGCATGGTCACCAACAGTATCATCATACTCCTCGTCATAATGACACCCTCAGCAGCACCATTATTACCCTCCTCATCCTCATCCTCTTTCTTCTCCTCCTCCTCATCGTCCTCTTCCTCGTCATCATCATCGTGGCATCACTAGCAGCGTCAACATCAACATCAGCATCACCAAAACAAACATCATGTTCATCGTCGTCACCATCGTCGTCACCATCGTCAAAAATCAGCAACATCATCGTCGCCATCGACATCATCTTATCATCGTCGCCACCATCATCATCAGCACCACCATCATCATCATCAGTAGTAGCAACACCACCGTCATCATCAGCAACAAAACCATCATCATCATCATCATCATCATCATCATCATCATCATCATCATCATCATCATCATCATCTTCATCATCATCATCAGTATCATCATCGTTATCAACACCGTCATCGTCACCATAATCATCTTCGCCATCACATCACCGTCCGCATTGTCAGCAGCATTATCAGCATCAGCACCATTCCGAAGACACGGACCCCTTTCTTCAAACAAAATGAATAAGCATTCAATGCAAGCACAAATTGGGAAATCATTGACCACACTGCAAACGGACTCTGGGGACCCGAACGCGTGCCAGGCTGGGTCGGAGACCCCAAAAAAACTTCCATGCCACATGACACCGTTTCGACTGCACCGCTGGAAAAAATGGCCAACCCTGCCGCTCCCACACGCGTCGCCGCAATCTTTGTCAGCGCACCCCCCGCCGGACGCCATGGCACCATGAGGCCAGGTGGCAGGCCCCCGCTCGGGGAGGACGATCTACAAAAAAAATACGTAGGAGAAAAAAAGACGAGGAGCCGCCTGGTGTCCCTTCTTCTGGGCTCTCTTCCTGGTAATGTTTCTTGTGCTTTTCCTGCTTCTATATCCTCCAGCTCCACCTCCTCATGTTCCAGTGCCGCCCACAGGTGCGTCAAGGCTGATCCAGCAGCTAACAGGATGTAGAGCGGGCGGATCGAACAAAATGTGATTACCTCAACTCGGCGGACATTCGATGTTACATCTTCCACCCGCCACAAGGATGGACGGCGGGGAAGTGGCAAAGCGGTTTTCGCAACAGCGCTTCGCGCACTCGTTTTCGAAGGCGTCCAGCAGCCTCACGGATGTACGGCACCTTGTTTTTTTTTAAATGCTGCTGTCGCGGGGTATTCCTTCAAACACACGGGCATAAAACATCGATACTGCGCAACATATACACGGATGCTCGGCCTGCTCTCATTCAAAATGAACCTTGTTTTCCGCACGACACGTCTTAACGAAACTTGTTGAAATTGCCTCTTGGCATTTATCTTCCTTGCGCGGAAGAGCACAGCTCCTTGTCGAAAGGCTATCGCGCACACAACAGGCCAATGACGGGGCAGTTCCCGAAGTATAGATGATTGCCTGTAGGCACTGTCGGCGGGGGGGGGTGAGGGAGTGCTTGCCAGCATCGCTGATGCATCCTGAAATTTCCCCTCTACCTCCTCCTCCTCCTCCTCCTCTTTTCTCCTCATCCGCCTCCGCCTCCGCCTCCTCCTCCTCCTCCTCCTCCTCCTCCTTCTCCTCCCCATTTCTTTGAGGCGCCGCCACAGCCTGGCGCGTGTGGGCGTTCGCCGGCAGGCTGGCGAACGCCAAATATATATATATATATATACACATCCATATACACATACATACATATAAACAAAAACAAAAAGCAAAAACAAAAACACAAAAAAACGGCTTCCGCGGCCCCGCCAACGACTCATCCCGGGCCCAGGAGTCGCCCACAACAGTGCGACGTGGCCGCGGCGTCGGGCTGGATGCCCATGGGGAATAGTTTCCCCAGCCGCGGCGGGCGTCAGCGGGCAGCGGGCTGGGGGGCCGACGGCGGCGGGGCGCGGGCCGCAGTTGCCAGGGGCGCCCCAGCGGCACCCGCGGGGGCGGCGGGGCGCACGTGTCGGCGGTGTTGGCGGCGCCGCAGCCGGGTGCGCCGCTGCCTCTTGCGCCGCCGACCGAAGCGCGGCGGGCGGCGCCCTGGTGCCGTCGCCAGGGCGGGCCCAGGCGCGCCAACGGCGGGCGCCTCGTTGGTGCGGCGGCGGCTGGAGCCCCTCCGACACGGCGGGCGGCGCCAGCGTCACCGGCTCACGCCGTGCCCGGACCAGCTGCAGCGCCGCCAGCGGAAGCTCCGCCCACGCCGTGCTGCGCGCAAGCTCGCAGGCCGCCTCTTAGGCCTGGCGGCACCCACTTGTCTTCCTCCTCCTCCTCCTCCGCCTCCTCCGCCTCCGCCTCCTCCTCCTCCTCCGCCTCCTCCTCCTCCGCCTCCTCCTCCCGCCTCGGTGTCGTCCTCGTCATCGAATTCGTCGTGGTCCTCGTCCTCGAACTCGTCGCGGTCGTCAGCCTCGTCGTCCTCGCGCGGCACCTCGAGATTCAATGTGCGTCAGATCCACACGTCGGGATCATGTCGGACGTCGGATGTGCATCGGATCCACGTCGAATTCACGTCGGACTTACGTCAGAGTATCGCCGTGCGAACGTCGACCCGTATCTTACGGAGCGGACGTGTGGACTAGGTCTTACAACCCTTGCGCGCCCCGTGATGCTTACTGGATGATCCTCAGATTGGCGGCGCGCACGACGGGGTAGGAGGAGGGGGGAAGGCTCATTAGAAGGTGGCTGGTTCTTAAAGGCGCCAGCACTACATCTACAGACAAGGCCCGCGCATCCTGAGAAGCAGGGGTAAGTCTAAAGAACCTTCCCCCCTCCCCCATACCCCCCTCTGCACGTGGCCGATCAGAAAAACTCGTCGTCCTCGTCTTCGTACTCGTCCTCGTCCTCGTCGTCGCCGTCCCCCAAAAGGGCTGGGCGCCGAAGTCGCGGGTGGGCACCAGCAGCCGCGTCTCCTCGCAGGCCTGCGCCGCCGCGGCCGCTAGCGCGCGCACGCGGGGCGGCAGCGCGACGCCCCCGTCGCAGGCCGCACGACGCACGACGTCCGCGGCCAGCGAAAAGCGGGACGCTTCGTCCGTGGCCGCGGCGTCTCCCCCTCCCTCCCTCCCTCCCTCCCTCCATCTCTCCTCCTCTCCCTCCTCCCTCCCTCCCTCCCTCCATCCATCCGTCCCTCCCTCCCTCTCCTCATCCTCCCTCCCTCCTCCTCCTCCCTCCTGCTCCCTCCTCCTCCTCCCCTCCTCCTCCTCCTCCTCCTCCTCCTCCTCCTCCTCCTCATCCTCCTCCCTCCCTCCCTCCCTCCCTGCCCCTGCCCCGTCCCTCCCTCCCTCCCCTCCACTCCCTCCCTCCCTCCCTCCCTCCTCCCTCCCTCCCTCCTCCTCGTCCTCTTCTCCTCCTCCTCCTCCTCCTCCTCCGCCTCCTCCTTCTCCTCCTCCTCCCTCCTCCTCCTCCTCCTCCTCCTCGCCTCCTCCTCCTCTCCTGCTCCTCCTCACTCCTGCTCCTCCATTTCCTTTCCCTCTCTCCTCCTCTCCTCTCTTCCTCCTCCCTCCTCTCCGCCTCCTCCTCCTCCTCCTCCTCGTCCTCCTCTTGCTCCTCCTCCTACTCTACTCCCACTCCTCCTCCTCCTCCTCCTCCTCCTTCTCCTCCTCCTCCTCCTCCTCCTCCTCCTCATCATCATCATCATCATCATCAGCAGCAGCATACTCATCATCATTATCATCCTCATCCTCATCATCATCATCATCAGCAGCAGCAGCATCATCACCATAATCAGCATCCTCATAATCATCATCAGCAGCATCAGCATCGTCGTCATCAACATCATCCACCTCATACTCCACCTCCTCCTCCTCCTCCTCCTCCTCCTCCTCCTCCACAGAAGCCCTACTTCTGCCTGCGTGGCCACAGGACTGTCGTTCTGTGGCCCGACTGGTTTGGCACACCCTTCACACGTTGCGTGCCCCATCAAGGGTCTGAAAATACTGCCCACATGCACGTAGTCATGGGATGGTGCCGGGAACGGACCGCTTCAATCCATCATTCAGACGTCGAGTGCATCAAAGGGAGCCCCACTACGCCAGACTGTGCTGGTGGAGCCATGTGCTCACAGCATTGCATTGGGGCTTTGAGGCTCAAAGGTTTGGGGCACCTCTCACAGGTCACGTGCCCCGCATAAGGGCCTCAAGTGGGGCCCAAATGGCGACAGGACTACGTTGACGGCGCGAAAAAATGATGAGTGCGAAGATAGGCGTCTAATCAGTGCCCACAGGAGTCTGGCTGGACCAATTTCGCCACCCTCCGCCTGGCCAAGTAAAAAATCACGCATGATGCGCCCACCAGGGGGGGCCCTCGCTAGCACGAACAAAGATTTTGCACGACGTTGGGGTTTGCGCGAGAACGGACATTGTAAAACAACTAAAGACTGTGCGAGCATAGGCCTAGTAATACCGGGTTTGTGCGATCATTCCGACGGACTTGAACAGTCATCAGGTCTGCACGAGAATTGAGCTTTTGGAGTATGATAAAAGGCTGGCTGCGGTGCCGGCGTCACCAAGCCGCGTTCAAGAGGAGGCCTGACGCGCGTACAGTCTGGGTGTGATTAACCACAAGCTGCGCTGCAAATCCGCCTCCGTGCCAGCGGCACAGTGGTCCGTGAGTCCGTACTCCAGATTTCGTGATAAAAGGGAGGGGGTCTGGACCCGCCAAGACAAGCCATTTCAGACCTCCCCCGTGGGAGAACCCTCCAAAACATCGTCCCCAGACCCCCCAGGCCCTCCAAGATAGCCTGGAAGAGACCCCCCCCCGAAATGAGACCCCCCTCCCTTTATTACGAAATCTGGAGTAACCACAAGCTGCACTGCAAATCCGCCTCCGTGCCAGCGGCACAGTGGTCCGTGTCAGAGTGCTCTTCTGTTGTTTGCTAAGGCTTCCTCGGTGCTTCCAGGGCAGATCCCCCCTCCTCGCCGCACGCGCCTCTCGAGAATCGCTTCCCTTGGTAGTGTTTTCTGGCACCCTTTCTGGGATCAAAAACATAAGACCACCTAAATGAGATCAATGATTTCGGCATCTTGGGCCTCTTGAGGGTCAAAGATGGCCCTGGAGGGCTCCAAGGCGGCCCAAGAGGCGACCAAGAGGATCCAATATGGCCTCAAGGCGGCCCGAGGGGCCTACAAGACGCCCAAAAAGGACCCTGCGAGGCAAAAGTCCTCGATGTTCCTTAGGTCCGAGGGTCCCCAAGATGCCCCCAAGAGGCCCCCAGAGAGCTCCAACAGATTCGCCAAAGGCCCCACCTTAAGAGGCCCCCAAGAGGCACTCAAGAAGCCCACGAGAAGCCTCTAATATGCGTTCATGAGAGGGGAGGAAGGAGGGGGAAGAGAACGGGAGGAGGAGGATCGACGGAGGAGGAGGAGGAGGAGGAGGAGCGATGAGTAGGAGGAGGAGGAGGAGCGATGAGGAGCAGAAGGAAGAGGAGGAGGTGGTGGAGGAGGAGGAGGAGAAGGAGGAGGAGGAGGAGGAGGAGGAGCGAGGAGGACGGAAGCGGAGAACGAAGCTGTGGGCTCGGAGGGGGAACTCAAGACCCGCTCCAGCCTAGTGCCCCGTCTGAACCCGAGCAGGCCTCAGAGCAGACTCCCTCCCTGCCCTGCGGCTGCCCTGACTGCTGCGCAGGCACGACGACGGGGGTCTGCCGCAGGCCGCCGGACACCTTCGAGACCGGCACAAAAAAAAAACCTAGCTGGGCCAGCCCGCGCAGGAGCAGCGAGGGCGGGCGAGGCGAGGGAGGGGGGGGGCAGGCGGGCAGGCGGGGACGAGCAGAGGGGGCGGCGCACACCGCCACCGGGCCTCCGCCAGGCTGGCGCCGACCTGGGCCATCGAGCTCGCCCCACCTCCCGCAGAGTGCCTGCTCGCAGATGTCCGAGAAAAAGGCGCATGCTTGCTTCGCTGAGATTTGCCGCAGATCCCCCGCTTCGGATCCAGGCCACCTGCGCGAAGCTGCTCTGCGAGTAGCGGAACACGCTCGTCGACGGGGAGGCCCACGGAGCTCGGCGCAGAAGTGCCGGCAACACCGGCCAGAGGCCAGGAGGGCACACGTGCACCGGAATCCTGGTCCCAGGGAGGGCCCGTGGACGCCTGGTGGCTGCGCAATGCCCTCCCTCTGTGGCACGAAGCGAACCCAGACCACCGACGTCATGATTTCTTCATAACGTGGACCCCCAGAGGTCTCGACACATTCCCTGGGACCCCCCGGAGGCCGAAGATAGCGAGAAAAGCCCTTCCGCCGTGACTGTTTCATCACACGAGGGGGTCTGGGAAGGGGTCCTGAGGGAAACGGGTCCTGGACCTTGGGCTTTTCCCCTGGGCCCAATCCTTTATCCCGAGCCGTTTCTCGACGGGCCTGGCGCCCGTGGGGAGGGCCCCCCTTGAGGCCAAGCCGGCGAGAGACTTCGGGGCCCGTCTCCCTTGGGACCCGCTTGCTTCATGGCGACCCCTGACGCTCCCCGAGGACGAGGAGGGGGAACGTCCCCCCCGCAGCGCGCGCTGGGCGCACGCCAGTGAGCATCGTATAACCGATCCCTACCTCCAGTTGCGTGGCCCGGGCCCGACTGGCCGATCTAGCCCCACCCAAGATTGCGATGCAGGCCGTTCCCTTTGGGCTCCGAGGGGCCTGTCCCCAACCAGGGGGGGGGGGGAGGAGGGCTGAGCTACCATGGCTCAGCCCAGGCATGCGATGTCCCGATGTGTTCACTCCGGGGCCCCTGGAAGTCCCGACCCTTTCAAGGGGGGGGGCAATTCTTCCTCGCGAGCTTTCTTCCGAGCCCCCGGGCCCGGCGAAGGCACCCCGAGGCCGAAGAAAAAGGCGAAAGCTTCCGCCCTGATTCCGATACGATGGATCTCTGGCGATGGGACTCGGATGAACGATGCCGATCGGGAGGAGGAGGAGGAGGAGGAGGAGGAGGAGGAGGAGGAGGAGGAGGAGGAGGAGGCTGAAGAGAAGAAGATCGGTCACGCGGCAAGAGGAGGAGGAGGAGGAGGAGGAGGAGGAGGAGAGGAGGAGGCATGAGGAGGAGGAGGAGGAGGAGGAGGAGGAGGAGGAGGGGGAGGAGGAGGAGGAGGAGGAGGAGGAGGAGGAGGAGGAGGAGGAGGAGGAGGGAAGGAGGAGGAGGAGGCGCAGGGCCCTACGACGCGCTCCCGGACACCGCGTCCCGGGCGAGCAGCGACCTCGACCGGAGGGCGGCGCGCACGCCGAGAGCGCCGGACGCCGCCAACAGCCGCAGGACGCCCACCGTGAGGCGGTAGGGCATGCGCCACGGAGGCCAGGCCTGAGGGGGCACGCACAATCCAAACCGATACTAGGGGGAAAACAAACCTACCTCGCTTTTGACCACCCTCGCTTCCAAGAGATACCAAACGATGCCAAACTACGGCCTGTACTGGTCAGGCCGCTTGACGAGGAGGCGCGTGGTATGGCTTGGTTTTGCCTGGAAGCGAAAGCGGGGTAGGTAATTCACGCTCTGAGATACAGAAGGGGCGTTGACCTAAGGAACCCTAAATAAGGAACGAGGTCCCCATTTTCCAGAAGTTGAACTTCGGCTTCCCGTCGAACACCTAAGGAAAGCAAACCTAAAACAAGCTGCGAGACAATCAAGGAACACGGAGCCCCTCCCCAACGAAAAGGGTTCCTTCTTCAGGGCCCCGCCTGTAAGGATGCGATGGCCTTGGACGCCCATGCCGGCGCGTTTCGAGCGGGGCTGGCCATCGAAAAGGGGTGTCGAGGATGGACCGAAGATGACCGAAGCGGCAAGGATGCATGGGTACCCTTGGGAAGTCGCTCCTCCCTGCTGTCAGCATCGACTGTAGAGGAACAGGGAAACGGCACCGACATAATTTATCGGAGGTCCGCGTGGGTTTCTTGGGTCGGCGCTGCACCATCTCCATGGCGCGCGGAGCGCGCCAGGGGCGGCGCTGGAGGGGCCGCCAGGGGGTAACAAGCGCCGATCCAAACAATCCGCGCGGATCTCCGAGAAAGGATGCTTATGCCATTCTCCAGAGCGTGGATTACCTACCCCGCTTTCGCTTCCAAACAAGACCATATCATACCACGCCGATCCAAACAATCCGCGCGGATCTCCGAGAAAGTATGTTTATGCAATTTTCCAGAGCGTGGATTACCTACCCCGCTCTCGCTTCCAGACAAGACCCGATCACACGGTGGTCCGTTCTTCGAGAACGGTACCCGGACCCCCATCGGGCAATGGTCAGAGACCACGGCGGGAAGTCTTTGGCCGCGTTCAGCCCTTTGGGGGGCCCCCGCCGAACTAAAACCGGGGAGGAGAAGCCGCTCCCGGGGCACGGGCAGAGGTCTGCGGCGGAAGCACGACGCCCGGGGGGTCTGGGTAGGGGGGAGGAGGAGGAGGAGGAGGAGGAGGAGGAGGAGGAGGAGGAGGAGGAGGAGGAGGAGGATGGGGAGGAAAAAAAGAAGGAGGAGGAGGAGGAGGAGGAGGAGGAGGAGGAGGGAGGGGATCCGGCGTTGGGGGGGGGGGAGCATCGCCCTAGACTCGGCGGTACTAATCGCCGACAGGTCGGCGACGGGCACCCGACAGCCTGGGCGGGCTGGGGCCGTCGGGCCCCCGTGTCGCGGATCAGTGGTGCGAGGAAGGGGATTCCTCCACGTCCACTGCCTAGGGAATCGCCGTCCTGGGACCCCAGCGGGATATGGATCCATCTTGGCCCCAGGGCCCAGGGGGCCCAAGGATATCCACATCCACTGCCTGCCGAAGCCCCCGAAGGCCGATCCCCCAGGTGGCGGTCATGGATGAATCCCAGCCGTTGAAGTGGACGATTGGGGACTGGTGCACCCCCCCCCCCGGAGCCTACGGTTGGGAACTTTTGTTCAGCGTGTCGCGGGGGCGGCCCCGCCGACACACTGTGCATTGCAAACGGAAAGCGTGTCGCTCTGCTCCGCCGGTCGGCCTGGAACAGCCCGGGACGTTGACGCCTGTGGCATGGGAGCGGGGATGACGCGTCGCGCCGACGCCTGGTGGGCCAGAACTGGCGGAGCGGCACGCCAAGTCAAAGCTCCTGACCACGTACCGTCGGACCTAGGCCAGAAGAACACACCTCACGAACATGAGACCCCCCGCCGGCCAAAACAGACAGAACAACCCAGGGTTCCCCCCCCCCAGGATGCACAAGAGCATCCAACGAGCAGGAAGAACACTGGGGTACCCTCCCCGAACCAACCTCGATCTCACACCTCGATCCGACCGCCCCGTGCCCGGTGGTTTTCGGGCCATGACTCGGCTCTCAGGCGGCCGTTCGGGACGATCCTGGCACCCCCGGAACGCCCTCGGCGAGGCGCAGCTGCTGGAGAGCGCCCCGAGGCTGGAAAGCCGCCGAGAGCGCAGGAGAGCGCTCGAAAACCTCGAACAAACACCCCGAACCGACCTCGACCTTACACCTCGGTCCGACCGTGCCCCGCCCACCAGCGTTGCCCCCCAAGGGCCATGTACTTCAGCTGCCGGCGGAGCACCAGGCGCCAGGCAGCCCGCGAGGTTCGGAGCACTCCCCGCGGCAGCACGTAGGGCCCCTCCCGCTCCCACTCGCCCCAGTACCGGCAGGCCGCCGCGCTCCGCGGGCCGAAGGACCGCCGCCGCCGCCGCTGGGCCGCGGGCCTCCTGACGAGGAAGAGGGAGTCGAGCAAGCGCGCTCCACTGCTCGCAAAAGCACCCTGCTCGCCAGTGGCCTGGGCCCGCCGCGTGGGACGTGCGATCCACCACGTGGAGGAAGACATCTGTGTTGGGCGCCCGAGTTATCCGGGGTAACTCGGGCCCGGGGTAACTCGGGTTTGGATTCCCGAAAAACGAACCCGAGTTAGCCCTAACCCGAATTATCCCTGATGATTTGGGGCTCTGGACGCCCGAATTATCCGGGGTAACTCGGGCCCGGGGAAACTCGGGCTCGGAGTCCCGAAAAAACGAACCCGAGTGAGCCCTGACCCGAGCTGCCCCTGATGACTCGGGGCTCTGACTGTGCCTCTCGGGCGCCTGCGAGCAGGCACACCGCGAGCAGTGGGAAACGCTCGGTGGAGCACGGCATGGCCACGCACTCTTCGAGCTCCGTGCAGACCTCCGGGATCGGCGCCGGAGACCCCCCCTCCGCCGGCGCGCGGAGCGCGCCCAAGGGCGGCGCGGGCGGCGCCTCCCGCGCCGGGGAAGGCTTCTTTTACACGCTTTTGCGAAGCACCGCGTGCGTGGGAGAGGGGGAGGGAAGGAGGGGAAAGAGAGAAAGGAGAGGAGAGGGAAGGGAAGGAGAGAAGGGGAGAGGGAGAGGAGAGGGAGAGGAGAGGGAGAGAGAGGAGGAGGAGAGGAGAGGAGAGGAAGGGGAGGGAAGGGATGGGGAGAGGAGAGACAGGCCCACCAGCCCGAAGTTCCCGCCAGGGAGCCCCCCCGGCCACCTGAGCCCTCACAAAGGCGGCGAGGGGCGCCACCAAAGGCGGGGGGGGCTGCGGGCTTCGCTCCCTGTGAGCAGCAGTCGCTGCCTCCGAAGATCGGGGATGGACAAACCTCCCTTTAGTAAAACGTGGTTTAGTGAAAACGACCCGAGGCCCAAACCTGGCGGGCGCAAGCCTGGAGAATCACGGCCGCGGCGCCCTCTCGAGAACCGAAAACGGACAATTCACTGATCGACGTGCCACTGCTGGGGGGGTTCTGTCCACCCCCGAGAAACGCGAGAGGGGAGGGGTCCGGCGCCGATCCGAGAGAGCCGCGCGGAGTTTCGGCGAACGCCGTGCTGTTCTCCTCCCTCGGCTCCTGCGCCTCCAGCGCCACGCGGCCCAGCGCGCGGCCAGGAAGTCCACGACCCCGTCGCGCAGCCGCCGCGCCTCCTGGGACACCAGGAAGCTGTGCAGCACCTCGTAGACGTCGACGTCGTAAACGAAGCGTCGCAGCGCCGCGCCCTCCGAGGTCAGCAGCAGCCGCCGCTGCACGCCCTCCTGCGCGCCGAAGCTCGCGGGCTCGGCCTCCTCGGCCTCGTCCGCCGGCAGCACGCAGGAGTCGTCCAACAGCTCGGCGAACGACTCCCAGTTCAGCCTGGCGCCTCCCGCGTGGTGCGCGCTCATTCGGTGTCGCACGCAGGGCTCCTGCTCCATGAGGGCCTCCCGCAGCATCTTCTGCCCCTTCCTGGTGCGAGGGGACAAGAACCTGCTGATGGTGAAGGGGAGGGCCACCTCGTAGATGTTGAACGCATCGGCAAGCTCCGGGTCATCTCCCAGCAGGCCCTCCAGCGTGATGAAGGTCCTGCAGAGCAGGGCGACGTATGGCGGCGTCAGCATCAGGTATCTGCTCGACAGCTTCTTCAGAGAGGTTGCCATCGCCCCAAAACGCGAGATGCCCCCAGACTCGCCCATGAGCGTCTTGCCGAGCTCCTCGGCAAACTCCTCGGTCGAGCACGGCACCTTTTCTGAGGTCTTCTTGCCATCGACGCTCACGAACTTGAGCATGGGCGTGGGCGCGAAGCGGACCTCCTGCATCACGCGCGCCAGATCCAGCCACTCCTGGTTGAGGACGTGCCGGATCCCGGCAGCGAAGCCCTCCATCACTCCGAAGTCCACACGGTCCATGACGGGAGCAACAAGAGAGCACCCCGCCCATCCCCCCGACGGGAGAGGGAGGGGAGGCGGAGAGGAAGAGCGGACCGGGTACGGCAGCTTCGAGTCGTGACTTCCCTGGCGCTGCTTTCCGACACCGCGTGGACCCTGCAACCTGGCACGATCGGCGGCTTTCCGATCGCCAGATCGTTCCAATCTTGGCCGATCCTGGGCAACTGGGAGCGTTCGGCCCTGAACGCGCCCGCGGCGGGGTCGCCGCCGCCGTCGACACGGAGCGAAGCTGCCGTAGGGGGAGGGGGGCGCGCGGTGGGCAGGCGCTCCTTTCCTGCTTGCCCGGCTGAGCCCGAAGTCCAGGAAGACCACGCGCCCGTCGTCGCCCATCCTCAGGTTCCCCTCGTGGGGGTCGGCGTGCACGAACCCGGTCACCAGCAGCTGGACCACGCACGCCTCCACGGCCATCTCCACCAGCTCCTTCCGCTCCTGCCGGGAGAGCTCCGACGGCGCCCTGCTGGGGTACCACTCCATGCAGAGCACCCGCGCGGAGCCCTCCGGCCCCGTGTACTCCGGGACCCAGGAGGGGGAGCTCACGAACGGCAGGAAGGCGTGGCGCACGGCGAACTCCTCCAGGTTGGCTGCCTCGACGTGGTAGTCGACCTCCATCTGGATGCCTGTGGCGACGGTGTCCACGATGAGGCTGTAGTCGTTGTCCCCGCTCGTGAAGTACTTGTAGGCCTTGCAGCCGAGCACGGCCACGGCCCAGTCGTCCCCCAGGGCGTCCCGGACCCCTGGCCTCTGCACCTTCAGCGCTACCGTGCGTCCATCGTGCAGGCGGCCCTTGTAGACCTGCCCCAGCGAGGCGGAGGCCACGTGCTTCGGGTTGAGCTCTGCCAGCAGGGGCGGCAGGGACTCGTCGCAGCCCGCGACGGGAACCTGCGGCGCCAGCGGGCCCTTGTGCCCGAGGTCGTCGGCGATGATCTGGAGAGCGACCTCGTCACTGAAGGGGTCGTTGCGCTCCTGCAGCCCCTTCAGCTCCTGGGCCAGCTCGTCGCCGACCAGGTCAGGGCGCTGAGCGCACGTCTGCCCCATCTTCACGAAGAACACGCCCATGTCAGCGAGGCCAGACCTCAGAGTCTCGCCGCGCGCGGTAGTGGGGCCAGCGCGTGTCAAGGAGGTGGAGTCGTAGGACTTCGCGTCACCTCCGTCTTGGGATGCGGCCGACGCCTCGCCCTGCTTCCACGCAGACCACATCCCGAACGCGATGGACCCCAAATAAAAAGCCCTCTTGATGACCTCCAGCGGCCTTGCGCCGACGTACTCCCAAATCGCATCCTGGTCGAAAGCCAGCATGTCGGTCATCTTCGACTGCTTCCGCACCAGCGAAGGATTGACCCGCGACGACGAGGAGTCGAGCGCGTACTGGTCGGAGATGGAAGCGCGCCGGCAGATAACCCGCCCCGTCGGCGGCCCGTCTCCCTGCATCGGAGTACGCTCGGCGGCGGGCAGAAGGGGCCGGGGCTGGGGGGCGGCATTCTGAGAAGGCCAGGGGCTCCTGACCAGAGCAACGGGCCCCCGGAGCGTCGTGCCCCCCAGGCGCCCTCCGAACCCTGGCTTGACAGAGGCAGCCCCCCCGTCTGGTTCCGCAGCCCAGGGTGGCAGGCAGAGCCCGCCAGACCAGCAGGGACGCGACGTCGTGGCGTTCTCTGTCCGGGACTGCGGGCGCAACTCCTCATTGCGTTCGGGAAGCCTCTGCAGTCGACCCGCACAGTAAGGATGCGCGGTAAGGATGCAAGGGCCTCGGAAGGCCCACGTCCACACTTTTCGAGTGGGGCTGGCCAGCGAAAGCTGCCAGAGATGGGCCGCATGGGCAAGGGTGCAAGGCTGGCCTTGGGAAGGTTGCTCATCCTCACTGCGCGGGTTGACTGCATCCCCCCAGGAGGAGGAGGGAGAAACTCTGGGGAAAGTCCTGGAGGGTGTCGTGGGGCCTCTGACGCTTCTCTGGGGATCTCCGGGAATCTGGGAGGCCATCCAGAGAGGTCGGGAGGAGGACTGGCAGGAGCGCACCCTCTCCGCTCGCACCGGGGCAACCTCGCCCCTTGTGCTTGCCGCCAAGATGCGCCGCGCGCGCTGCAGCCAGACCCTCCCCGCACAGCAGCGGCACCTGGACGACTGAGAAACCGGAAGAAGCCTTCCACACGAGGCTTGTGGATGCCATGACAACGGACACTCTGACGATCCTATCATTGACTTAAAGATGTGTTCAACACGTGTAAAACATGGTCCAAACATGTCTCAAACTTGTTTTTTTACACATTTAAAACATGTTTGAAACATCTGTTCGACATCTGGGAATTATTTGGCAGCACGCTTCCTCTCCAAAATAATCGACTCCCACAGCACGAGGCGCACGGCGGCCCCACGCGGTGGCAGCCGCAGGCCGCCAGGGCGCGGCACGCCGCGCGGACAACGGGGGCGCCTACCTACGCGCGCCCCTGGCGCGAGCAGCCTGCGCGGCAACTGCCCGCGCCATCGCCGCCGCCGCCGCCCGCCCTCGTCGCCGCCCTCGTCGCCCGCCCTCGTCGCCCGTCCTCGCCGCCCGCCCTCGTCGCCCGTCCTCGCCGCCGCCGCCGCCGCCGCCGCCCTCGACGCCGCCGCCCTCGGCGCCGCCGCCCTCGGCGCCGCCGCCCTCGGCGCCGTCCTCCTCGCCGCCGCCGCCGCCGCCGCCGCCCCCCTCGTCGGGGCACCTGCCGGCGGGCGCGGCGCGGCTCCGGCGCCGCCGCGGGGCAGAAGGCCCTCCCGCCCGCCGGGGCCCGCAGCAGCCGCCGGCCCGCGGCCAGCGCCGCGACGGCGGCCCCCGCAGCTGCGGCGAGCAGCGCCGCCCCTCGGACGAGGACAAGGACGAGGAGGACGGGGAGGAGGGGGACGAGGAGGGCAGGGAGGGAGGACGGAGGGAGGGCGGAGGGAGGACGGAGGGAGGGGCAAGGAGAACGAGGAGAACGAGGAGGACGGAGGACGAGGAGGACGAGGAGGACGAGGAGGGAGGACGGAGGGAGGGGGACGAGGAGGACGAGGAGGAGGGGGAAAGAAAGGGAGGATGCAGGAGGAGGGAGGGATGAGGAGGAGGGAGGGATCAGGAGCATGCACGAGGAGGAGGACAAGCAGATGAGACGCATCCCAGCGCAGACGCGAAGACAGGGAGCAGGTGAAGGACACCACCAGGGCACCCACAACCCGCCGGACGGGAGCAGGAGACGCAGTGGCCAAAACCCCCGACCCGCTCGCCAAAGCCAGAGAGGACCATCGCCCCAGCGGCGGCACGGCTCACGCCCTCGGCCGCGCCACGGCGCAGGGGGGGGAGGAAACCCGAGTCCTGCCACTGTGGTTCACCCGTCAAGCAGGGGCGGCGCAAGGATGTGCCTGTAGGCGACGCTGCCTTCTTGGGAGGACCTCGGCGCGGGCCTCATGTTGCTCCCATCGTGCTTGAAGACCACATCCCAGACATGATTTCGAGCACCCGGGAAAAGTGTCGAAAGAGTGTCGAAACAGCGTCGGACGGAGTGTCTCCCAGGGCCCGGCACGTGAAAACCATCGAATTTCGTCTTTTGCTCGGTGCTCGAAAATCTTTCCGGCGATCAAGGCTAAAGCAGGTTGGAACATCATAACGCGGGCCTCCTGTTAGTGACTACCCACCAGACCACCCCAACCCAACCCGAAGACCCGAATTTCGGGTTGGGGGGGGTAAAGGGTTCCACATATGTTTTTTAGATGTTTCCCGACGCCCCCCCCCACTGGAAATCGAGGGTAAATCTGAGCCTTCGGGTTGGGTTGGGGTGGTTTGGTGGGTGGTGAGTCAGACGCGGCGCCCGTCGCAGGGCCGCATCCTGCCTTCGCCAGGGCAGGCCGTGACCAGCGGGCGGCTGGTGCCTGCCGCGGAGCCCATTGGACTCGGCGAGCTCGCCAGCCGACCTGCGCCCCCCAGGCTGGCGAGCCTGCTCTCGAGCTGGTAAGACCTCCGACTTCGAGTCGTCCCGCTCCGGCTGCTCTTCCTGGGGGCCCGAGCTCTATACAGTCGGGGCGTTGACCTAAGGAACCCTAAATAAGGAACGAGGCCCCTTTTTCCCATAAGTTGGACTTCGATTTCCAACTAAAGGAACCAAAGGCGAACCAAACCGAACCAAAGGCAA
>CAUYUJ010014655.1:320906-325906 GCA_963575745.1 Prorocentrum cordatum | reverse complement strand
AAAATGAGGCTCTCACCTTAGCGCCACGCACATTCGCTTTAAAAACTTGCAAGGGCTTCACGGATTGAGGCCTGCTCCTTTTCAAAATGTGGCTCTCGCCTTCGCGCCGCGCACATTCGCTTTCAACATTTGCAAGGGCTTCACGGATTGAGGGCGGCTCGTTTTCAAAATGCGTCTCTCGCCCCAGCGCCGCGCATATTTGTCTTAAGACTGTGCAAGAGATTCACGGATTAAGGGCGGGTCGTTTTCAAAATGTGGCTCTCGCCTTAGCGCCGCGCACGTTCGTTGTTTCGTTTAAAGAATTACTCCGACGGTAGGACCCCACGCGAGAATCTGCTTAGCTTACCCTTTGCCCTTTCCTCCTCCCCCTGGCGGACACCCTCTCCTCTCGCCCTCTGCACTGCCCTCTCTTCCTCATTCTTTTCCTCTTCCTACTTCTCCTCCTCCTCCTCCCTCCCTCTCCTCCTCCTCCTCCTCCTCCTCCTCCTCCCGCGCCACCTCCTCCTCGTCGTCGCCCTCCCCCATGCCCCTTCCCTCCTCATCCTCCTGCTTCTTGTCCATGTGCACCTCCCGTTCCCCCTGGTCGCGGCAAGCAACTCGATATTCCTCGGCGCCGTCGCCGCGTCGGCCAGCACGCGCGCGTTTGCCGACGGCTAGATCGCGAAGCCGCCGGGACAACCCGTCGGGCCAGACCTCTGGGGCAACCTCGCAGGCCGCAGGGGCGCGGGAGCCAGCCGCTGGGACAACCCCGCGGGCCTCTAGGCGCGCGCCGCGGCGCTCAGGCGGGCGGCAGCACGAAGCCCAGCTCTGCCGCGAGCTGCTCCGCCTCAGCCCTGGAATCCACCGCTCTCGCGTCGAACTCCTGGAGCGCCTTCCGCAATGACGCCGGCGGCCCGCGTTCCAGGAACTCTCGCGCGGGCGGCCGCAGGATCAGCATGTCCCGCGCGCACGTGGCGCGGGAGAACATGACGTAGAGGCGCAGCCACCACATCTCGCCCGACATGCCCGTGCGGCCAGCGTCCTCATCCCTGGCGCAGTCGACGGCGACGCCCATGCGCAGCGTCTGGCCCTGCGACAGCGTGGAAGTCAGGAAGGACGCATGCGCCAGGGTGAACCCCGAGCGGCGCACGTGTTGATGAGCGACGAGCGCGCGTGTTGATCCACCTCGCCAGCGTCTCCCAGTAGATGCCCATGCCGTAGCCGAGCCGGAAATTATCGTGCTGGCGCCGTGGGTCCAGGACGCCATGGTTGTCCGAGGCCAACGTCTTCTCCCAGGCAGACCAGACCTCTGGTGGGAAGCGCTTGCCCTCGCGCATGCAGCCCAAGAACGCGATCAGAGGGTCCCCCAGCTCGAAGCGCTTTGTGCCCTTCAGCTCGAAGACGCAGGGGATCTGAGAGAAGACCCTGATGGCGTGCTGGATCTCCACCGTCGGCGGCTCCGCGTACTTGTACGACCCTTTTCCGTCGTCCAGGCGCTCGTTCACGTCCGTCAGGAGCCCTATGCTGCCGGTGGGCTTCAGCTGCAGGAAATCGCCGAGGTGCAGCACGATGAGGACGCGTCCGAAGTGGTGGCGCAGCCGCTTGTAGGTGGACTCCTGCGCGTCGTGCGTGTCACTGCGTCCGTGGCAGGCGCGAAGGTCCAGCGCGTTATACAGAGCTGCCGCCACCATGCTGACCTGCTCGGATTAGTTACATGATCGGATGAGCCCCATCAGGAGGGCGCTCCAGCCTGAGACGTCCTCGCAATTCACTCAGAGACGAGGCTCCCGCCTGATACTTCCTCCATATTCAGGCCTCAAGAGCCCAAAAGTGACGACGGTTACAAGGTTCCGATGACCCGCTCGGATTGGTAACATGTTCTGCGGGCCCCATAGGGAGGGGGCTCCCGCCTGAGACTTCCTCGCAATTCACTCACAGACGAGGCTCCCCCTGATACTTCCTCCATACTCAAGCCTCAGAGGCCCAAAAGTGACGACAGATACAAGGTTCCGATGACCCGCTCGGATTAATAACCTGATCTGCGGGCCCATAGGGAAGGGGCTCCCGCCTGAGACTTCCTCGCAATTCACTCAGAGACGAGGCTCCCGCCTGATACTTCCTCCATATTCAAGCCTCAAGAGCCCAAAAGTGACGACAATTACATGGTTCCGATGACCCGCTCGGATTAGTAACATGATCGGCGGGCCCCATAAGGAGGGGGCTCCCGTCTGAGACTTCCTCGCAATTCACTCAGAAACGAGGCTCCCGCCTGATACTTCCTGCATATTCAAGCCTCAGAGGCCCAAAAGTGACGACAGTTACAAGGTTCCGATGACCCGCTCGGATTGGTAACATGATCTGCGGGCCCCATAAGGAGGGGGCTCCCGTCTGAGACTTCCTCGCAATTCACTCACAGACGAAGCTCCCGCCTGATACTTCCTGCATATTCAAGCCTCAGAGGCCCAAAAATGACGACAGCTACAGGGTTCCGATGACCCGCTCGGATTAGTAACATGATCTGCGGGCCCCATAAGGAGGGGGCTCCCGTCTGAGACTTCCTCGCAATTCACTCACAGACGAGGCTCCCGCCTGATACTTTCTGCATATTCAAGCCTCAGAGGCCCAAAAGTGACGACAGCTACAGGGTTCCGATGACCCGCTCGGATTAGTAACATGATCTGCGGGCCCCATAGGGAGGGGGCTCCCGCCTGAGACTACCTCGCAATTCACTCACTGGCTCCCGCCTGATGACGAAATGATGAGTGAGCGAATGATGATGATGATGATGATGATGATGACGATGATGACGATGATGATGATGATGAGTGTGTGATGAATGAGTGATGATGATGATGATGATGAGGATGAGGACGAGGATGATGATGATGATGGCCACTGAGTGGGTGATCGAGAGATTATGATGGAGATGGTGACGATGATGTTGAGAGTGGCGGCGGTCCTACCGTCGGAGGACCACTGCCTCCGAAGCCTACTGAGGATGAGTGAATAATTGAGTGAGTGAGTGGGTGGTCGAGTGGTGATGATGGTGACGATGATTATGAGGATGATGATGATGATGACTAGTGATGACGGTGATGGTGGTTGATGGTGATGATGATGGTAATGATGATGAGTGTGTGCGTGTGATGACGATGATGGTGGTTGATGGTGATGATGATGGCGATGATGGTGAGTGAGAGAGAGAGAGAGAGAGAGAGAGGAAAGGGAGTGTGTGAGATCCTGCGCGGCGTGTGCAGAGAAAACAAGAACCCCACTTTGGATGTGGGGAAAAAAACATGCAAGAATGTCACAGGTTGAGGGCGGGACGTTTTCAAAATATGGCTCTCGCCTTAGCGCCGCGCACATTCGCTTTCAAACGTGTGCAAGTGCTTCGCGGATTAAGGGCGGTTCCTTTTCAAAACGTGGCTCTCGCCTTAGCGCCGCGCACACTCGTTTTGCAAATGTGCAAAAGTTTCACGGACTCCCATGATCAACGCACCAGAACTTGTGTGTTGGAAAGATTCAGGACTATGCGGGCGCAACAATTATGTTGATCCGCTCTGTTGAAGTCCCAAAAACTGCATTTTGGCACGATTCTGGATCGTCAACACGCAGCAGTCAGGTTGATACGTGGCGTTGAAATTCTGGGAACATTGTTTTGGCATGCTTGAGGATCTTCAAATTGCTATCTTCCAACGGGGCAGTTCCCTCAATGGGAATGAACCGTCGTAGGGGCCTATGAAGAGGGAGCTTGGAGGGAGGGTTAATTTCAACTTCGTTGATGACTCTTGGGTTCCCACTGGTCCTTATCCTCCTCCTGCTCCTCCTGCTCCTCCTGCTCCTCCTCCTCCTCCTCCTCCTCCTCCTCCTCCGTCTCCTCCTCCTCTTCCTTCCTCCTACTCATCCTCCTGCTCCTCCTCCTCCTGCTCCTCCTCCTCCCACTCCTCCTGCTCCTGCTCCTGTTCCTCCTCCTTCTTCTCCTCCTTCTTCTCCTGATCCCCCTCTTCCTCCTCCTCCTCCTCCTCCTGTTCCTCCTCCTCCCTTTTCCTCCTTTTCCTACTCCTCCTCTTCCTCCTCCTCCTCCTCCGCCTCCTCCTCGTCCTTCGCCTCCTCCTCATTCTCCCCTCCTCCTCCTTCTCCTCCTCCTCCTCCTGCTCCTCCTGCTCCTCTTCGTTCTGCTGCTCCTCCTCCTCCTCCTCCTCCGCCCCCTCCTCCATTCCTTCTCCTTGTAGATAACTCCTCTGTGTCGCACCGCGACGCCTGCCGAAAGGGCGGGCCGGGGGCTTCGCGTGAGTTTCAAAACTGGCAACAGTTGCAATGGTGTCGGGCAGGTGGCTTCCAACACGTCGCTCTCGCCTTAGCGCCGCGCACATTGGATTTTTTACATTCGCAAGGGCTTCACGGATTGGGGGCGGGTGGCTTCCAAAATGTGGCTCTCGCCCCAGCGCAGCGCACAATGTGCAAGGGTTTTACTGATGGGGGCGAATGGTTTTCAAACTGTGGTTCTCGCCGTAGCGCCGCGCACACACGATTTATACATTTGCAGGAGCTTCACAAGTGGACGGCGGGCGGTTTTCAAAATGTGGCTCCCGCCTCCGCGCCGCGCACATTCGCTTTAGATAATTGCAGCAGTATTACGGAGTGAAGGCGCCTCGTTTCCAAAATATGGCTCTCGCGCGCACCTTCGTTTTAAACATTCACAACAGTGATAAGAGTTTCACGTACTCCCACGGTCAACGTATCAGAAGGGTGTGTTGGAAAGACGCTGGATTGCGAGGGTGTAACAATTACGCCGATTCGCGGTGTTGAAATCCCAGAATCCGCGTTCTGGCACGATTCAGGATCGTCAAGACGCACCAATCAGGTTGATCCGTGGCGTTGGACCCCCCGAGAATGGTATTTGGGGATGCTTCAGAATCGTCAAACGGTTGTCTCTCAACGGGGCAGCTCCGTCAGTGGAAATGAGCCTCTGTATGGGGCCTAGGAGCTTGCAGAAAAGGTTTATTCAAACAACGTTGGTG
>CAUYUJ010014655.1:160143-318306 GCA_963575745.1 Prorocentrum cordatum | reverse complement strand
CTGGCAAGCACCCCGAGGCGGGACAACTTCTAAAAACCGACGGAAACCTCCAGTGTTGTGTCTCTCCTTTCTCTCTCTCTCTCTCTCTTTCTCTCGCTCTCTCTCTCTCTCTCTCCCTCTCTCTCTCTCTCTCTCCCCCCTCTTGTAGCACACATACGGTCAAACACGCAAGTTGCGGCGGTGCCCCGTACGACACGCTACGCTCTTTAATCCGATCTATGTGGTGTTGCTTCGTGGCGCGGGAAGCTGGGACGGGCTCGGGACGCTGCAGCATGGGAGCTGCCATGTGCTGCGCCGAAGACTGGTGGGCCAGCGCCAGCGGCGCGACACGCTGAGCCCAAACTTCTAACCGTACCCTCCGCTGGGACTGTGCTCCGTGGGGGAGGGGTGGGGTCACAGGGGGAGGGGGGTGGAGAGCTGCGCACCTTGCGTGCAAGTTCGGGCCCCCTTGGGGGGCCCTAGAGGCCTCCTTCCTGCATCCTTCTTATCCCCCTCCATTTGGTCGGTTTCGGAAGCCCTGGGACCAAAACAAGCACTGCCATGCCAGAATGGTGCAACATTTACTTATGGCGCTTTCCGCCAGCCGTCCGTCAACCTCCCCTGGCGGGACCGCCCCCGTTCCACTTCCGACATCTTCCGCCGCGGAAGAGATGCCAACCCCCTCGACCCCTCGAAAGTGAAATCTTTCTTTCTGGGGCGCTTCCAGATCTGGGGAACCCAAGGCAAACCCATGCCGCTACGCCCCAGACCTCTCCCAGGGTGCGGGCTGAGCAGACTTCCGCGGCGGATCCAGCCGTGGCGATGAGGGTCGCCAAGGAAACCCAGAAAAAGAGAGGACGAAGCAAGGGTAGCGCCCACTTGTCGCCCCAATCGCACAACGCCCGATCCGCCGGGCGGGTGCACCCCCGGGTTCCGAGACCGTGTGGTGATGGACCGCTCGGTGACCTCGAAATCCCAAGAGACCCCACTGCGCGGTCCGTCACCGCACGGTCCTGGGACCTCGGAGGCCCTGGTCGCCCAATGCGTCCTGCGAGAACGACCCGGGTCCGCAAACCGTGCGGTGAACCTGAATCCCCATTGTGGGTATCACTGAGGTAACTCAAAAGAATTGGGAATGTGCCCGTCGGTCGGAAGAAGTGGTTAGAAACATGAAATAGGAATTCGTTGGAAGTAGCTTGGGTTTCCGCCCGCCCCCCGAATGAGAGGAGATAAGGAAAACCGCTCGACTCTTCAAGTAGGGAGGCGGCCAGAACTCTCGGCGGGGGACAATACCGACCTCCTCCTCCTCCTCTTCGTCGTCGTCCTCCTCCTCGTCCTCCTCGTCCTCCTCGCCCTCCTCGTCCTCCTCGTCGTCGTCCTCCTCCTCCTCGTCCTCCTCCTCGTCCTCCTCGTCCTCCTCCTCGTCCTCCTTCTACTTCTCCTCCTCCTCCTCCTCTTCCTCCTCTTCCTCGTCCTCCTCGTCCTCCTCGCTTCCTCCTCCGCCATCCATTTTGCTTACGAACAGATCTTCCTTGTCGCGCCCACAAGCTTATCGGTAGGTCGGGCCGGGCGTGTCGCTTGAGTTTTTTTTGATTTGACACTTGATAATTGCAATAGTTTCAAAGGCGGAGGTCGGCCCTTGCTCAAAATGTGTGTTTCGCCTGAAGGCCGCGGAGACTTGCTTTTAACAGTTGTAGCACTTTCAAGTATGGAAGCGGACCCGCTTCCAACATGTGGATTTCGCCTGAGCGCAGCGCACAGTCGTTTCAACAGTTAGCGACAACTCCAAGGATGGAAGGCGGCCCGTTTTTTGAACATGTGCCTTTCCTGTGCGTGCGCCGCGCACATCCTTAAAAAAAAAGTACTTGGTTTCAAGGATTGAATGTGGTTCCTTTTCAAAATGTGGTTTTCGCCTTAGCGCATCGCGCGTTCGTCCTCCGCCTCCTCCTCCTCCTCCTCCTCCTCCTCCTCTCTTCCTCCTCCTCCTCCTCCTTGTTCTCCTCCTCCCCCTCCTCCTCCTCCTCCTCCTCCTTCTCCTCCCCCGTCTCCTCCTCCTCCTCCTCCTCCTCCTCCTCCTCCTCCTCCTCCACTCCCTCCTCGTCCTCCTACTCCTCCTGCTCCTCCTCCTCCTTTTCCTCCTCATCCCCCCCCCGTCCTCCTTCTCCTCCCTCTCCTCCTCTTTCTCCACCTCCTCCCTTTTCTTCCTCCTCCCCCTCCTCATCCTCGTCGTGCCCATCCTCCGATAGAAGCCCATAGAAACCAACGGCGATGAGTCATGCATACACAACATATCACGTGGGCACAAGCCCAGAACAAAGGGGCGGAGGGATCACCCCAGACGCGAAATACGTGCACCTGCCCAGCACGCTGTCATTGACTGGAAAAGGTCCCGTGTAACATGCATGGAGACATTGGTAGCTTACCGTTCATAAGCGGCCTTTTTTCTTTAGGCTTGAGGTTCTCTACACACTCCCCCCCCCAAACATACAAAGCCTTTGACGCCCCATCGTGTCAACGACGAGTGCACCGCACCACGGGAAAGCCAGAGCCTGCAACCCAGGACACGTGCAGGCGGTGCCCGAACTTACCGGGATCCCTCAGGACACTGAAAAGGAATGGGGTCAAGGCTCGGCGGGGGGTCTGGTGCAGAGACCTCCCTTAAACAACACGCGCATCTCCAGCGATCGACGTGCCAGCGAGGGACATGTGGATTCATGGGCCTACCTCGGCGAGGACGCACAAATCCCTTGCTGGTCTGAAAAACTTCTAAGGTGGGGGCGGCCACGGGGCTTGGATTCGACCGATGCCAAGGACCAGGAACGAGGCCCTGTACAGTTGTTGTGCTGCACTGAGCACGTCGATGGTTTCCAGATCGAACTCTTGCCTGCGCGCGCCTTGTCCCGCCAGCCAATATGCGGCCTCGTTCCCGCGGATGCATCGCAGGCCGGCCGCGTCGACAGCCTCGTACTCCTCTCGGGGGGGTTCACTTTAACTGAGCTCCCACCAGAGGCCCTGGCTCAAGAAAACCTCCGAACGAGGGTTCGGGTGGGCTTCGCAAGCCGCTCAGACAACATTCTGGATCTCAGCATTCTTATACTGCTGCCCAAACTGCCAAGCAATGAGATGCGGGGCTGGCGTGGTGGCACCCATCAAGTGACCTCTGAGACCTCAAAACCCAGACGGGCCCTCCAGGGGCCCGCCATACTCGCGACACCACAGGCGAAGGTCACGCATTGGGCCCCGACTCGATGCAAACCAAAACTTCTTGCTGCGCTTGGAAGAAACACCTGGCCTGAGCTGCTCTGCGCGGCGCAGTCAGTTGTTCAACTCCCAATACATCAGCATGCCGATGTTGTGAATCTCCAATGCCGCGTCCTGGTTGCAGAGGGTCCATGCGATACTGGTCATGCTTCAGTACTCTCTGCCACGCATGCATAGATAACGAAAGCCGCACCGCTGCAATCTGGAAAGCTGCCGGGGTCGCATTCGCCATGACAAGGTCCCACGCTGCCATCTGCCAACGCAACTTGCCGCCGTACTGCATCTCTTGGGCCTCGATGCCGCACCATAGAATGAGCTGGGCCCAGACCGCTTTTAACCTCCCATTGCAGGAGATTCCCCTCGTCAAGTCCCCCATGAATTCTCCTCGGCGCTGCGCAAGGGGAGGGCGACCGCCCGCTGACTTATGCGCGAGTAGAAGGACGAGACGTTGAATTGCAATAGGGGCCGCGCCAACCATTCCCATGAGAAGAAGCACCTTGCAGAAGACCGCGAGAGCATTGATCATACATTGAAGATAAATGTCTGGGATGCCACCCGCTGGGTTGGCGCGTCCGACATTAAACCTCTTACTCGGGTATCTGATGTCCTCTGGATTAAATGGCCTCATTACCTCAGATGGCCCAGTATCCCACTGCGGTTCGCTCACAGTGGGACCACATCGCCATGCTTTGCTCCACTTGTCACGCACTGCTTGTTGTCTCGCATCCAACGACGTGCGCGCGAGACAATCCCCCCGCAAGTCCCTCGTACTTCAGCGTGAGGGGTATTAACTGGTCTTTTAGATATCCAGGTGCTGCCCTGGCGCCATGTACTATGGCTTCGTCGCGTCACTGCTTCCATGCTCGAGGACGAATCTTCGGGGTGGGTAGCCGGATCTTGCCATGGATGGTCCGCGCGAAGCCCAGCGCCTCCTGTAACCAGACGAGCCCAACATCATGATTGGTTTGGATTGGCCTGCCAACGCTGCTGAGGACCGAGTACCATAACATGGCGCCATCCTTCCAAAAAACGCCAGAATGGATCCCCATCCCGGTGGGCAGCTTCACCAAGTCCTTAACAAGTTCATGCCAACTCCAAGTGAAGCGTCTTAATGTCTCCAAGTCGGTGAGTAGCCCATGGGGGCGCGCGCTGTGGGTCGACCCTGCGGTGCGAGCACGTGAGCAAGACTGTTCTGGGGGGCATCATCCCCCACTCAGGCTTAGCGCCGCCTGCCAGCCCAGGTGCATCAGATCCCGCGAGCGCCGAGACATCCTCTCTTGCCGTATACCTCATTCCAAACACCTGCTGCCTTCTGACGTAGCTCCCCGCGTAAAGCACGTTGCTCATGAGGTGCCGTGCCCAAAGTGGAAACAAGTCTGCCCAACTTCCCGTTCATGTCAGCATATCTCTCGCCTTTGAGCTCTGGCGTAGGTCCGATAATGCGCTTCTCTGGCGGCTGTCGGCGCTGCTTTGGCACTCTCAAGTGCTCGGCGCCAGGCGAGGGCGTGAACCGCGGAAGAACTGGCCGATGCGGGTCAGTTGGTACATCAACCAGAACGCGTTATTATGCCACCATCCTCTCCAATCTCTTGTCGATCGAAATCTGTCAGCCGCGGGTTCGCAGCCAGCCATGACGCACGAGGGCGCGTCGGGGTGCACGCGCGCGACGCCCCCTCAGATCCTCAGGGGGGCGCTGCGCCGACAGCTGCGGGCGAGTGGTTCCAATCTCCCCCAATCAACAAAGTTGCTCAATGTTGTCGCGCTTGCTCTCCCAACAGACTGATAATCTCAAGGTTGCGAGGCGCCGTGCCTTCTCCCGCGCGCAGGTAACGCGAAGCCACCTTGAAGACGCCTAACTCGCGATCACGCAGAACACATCGCGCTGCCCTGGCTCCTGCTCCTGGGAAAATCATGCGTCAGGAGCCCATGCTGTCGTGTGGCCTCTGACAAGAATCAGTATTCCTGCCGACGCTCTGCCACGCTCTGTTCCACCTGCTGGCCCGCCGAACAGCTGCCAGCCTCTCTTGCGGAGCGATTCTTTCACCTGCAAGAAAACGATTCGGTAACAACGCGGGCTCTTGATTCATAATAACGGACGTGGGAAGCTGCGGCAACGCAGACTCCGCGGCATTCCAAGACGAACCGCTGACTGCGATGGCCGCCGATTCTGGGATCTTCAGGGGGAACGCCTTGGCCTTCCAAGGGGGCGTCAAAGACCCGACTGGTTCTTACCCCCACCTTTGTCAAACGGGTGGGGCGGCGTAGGATTTGTCCTGCGGGTCTCCTGGACTTTTTGGATCTGAGGGCAGGTTCACTTTGTTTCTTTATGTGCTGATTCCTGGGGCTGCGTGTTGGGCGGCCCTGATGGTGCTCCCCCATTTTGTCCCACCGTTCTCTGTTTCCTTCCAGCCGACTCGTTTGTGCGTCATGCTCGGCGCGTAATTTCTCTGCGCGTTCTTTAGCAGCGCCGAATAGATTCTGCGTGGCCTCCTCGAACATGGTATTGGGCCTGGCTGTGCGAGCTTTTGCTTTATCCCTTTCCTCATGGGATACGTCCAAACATGCTGACAAGCCGAAAAGTTCCTCTGGGCTGAGGTCTGCAAGCTGCCATTTTCCTGAGAGCGCGTCATTGATGGACACCGCTGGGGCAGATGCAGCAGCTGGTTCAGGCCCTCGCACTCCCGTGCGGAGCTCCTCGATGGCCTTCTTGTACTCATCCCTGTGTCTGTAGTTCTTCCTGACGCTTGGGAATCTGGCCCACATGGTAGGCCAACTGTTGCGATACCTTGTCGTGTGCTGCCACCTGCTGAGCCAAAAGGCGCTCCACGTGTTGAACCTGCCCGGGAACCTTCTCAGCCTTTACCTGGGCGGAAATATGTGGTGCCGCGGCCTTCGTTTTTTGACTCCAGCTCCTTTTCCATACTAGTGGGACAGCTCCCCATTCCCAGATTTACGGTGGAGGCCGATGTACTGCTCAATCTCCGCGGTCGACATGTACTGCTGTGCATTCTCATCCGTCACCAGACTCGCGAACGGTGACTTAGCAACGCCCCCCCCACTTCCGAACGCTTCTCCGTCACACTAGCCTTTTGCCCAATTTGGGCCATATTGTCAGGGGGGGCCAGTTCTGGTACGAGATCGCGTTACCCGCCAAATTCTTACCACTATGTTTGCATCATTCCCAATGCCATTTGTTTTGGTAGCACCCGCATCCGACACATTTCCACACGCGCGCAAGATAATGAGACAGAGAAAGGACCATCGACTCGCCGTAATAGGTGCTAGAGAACGAGTTGTCGTAGTGATAAGGACAGCGCGGTAAGCCGCAGTACAATGCCACCAAAGCTCTTGGGGCCGCGCAATCCCCGTGCCACAATACTATTGTCCTGAGCCAACGCTTGAGCCAACATGGCTTCGGAGCTGCTGTTGCTCCTCCTCCTCCTCCTCCTCCTCTTCCTGCTCTTCCTCCTCCTCCTCCTCCTCCTCTTCCTCCTCCTCCTCCTCCTCCTCCTCCTCCTCCTCCTCCTCCTCCTCTTATTCCCCCCCCGTCCTCGTCCTCGTCCTCCGCCTCGTCCTCCTCCTCCTCATGCCTCCTCCTCATCCTTCTCCTCCCTCTCCTCCTCGCCCTCCCCATGCTCCTTTTTTGCAATCGTAGTCTTAGTCGTAGTCGTCGCCGTTGTTGTTGTGCGGCGGGTGCCGCGGAAACACAATTATTTTCCACGATTGGTGGGGCTCCAGTCCGTTGCCAACTATTGGGGGCGGGCTCTCAAGACTTCTCGCGCTTGCACACAACTACACTTACGGACGCACCACGCGGTGTGGTCACCACACCGGCTGGGGGCCCGCGGCGCCGGGCCTCAGGCGGCCTTGCGGGAAGGGCCGGGCGCCCCTGGCAAGCATGGGGCGAGGCGCAGCTGCTGGAGCGCATCACGAGGCCGGAAAGCCAAGACCCTCCGAAGGCGCCTGGCAACTTGCATCGGGGATGGACAGACCTCCCTTTAGTAAGTCGTGGTTTAGCGAAAACGACCTGAGGCCCAAACCTGGCGGGCGCGAGCCTGGAAAATAACGGCCGCGGCGCCCTCTCGAGAACCGAAAACGGACAATTCACTAATCGACGTGTCAGGGCAGGAGGTCTGCCCACCCCCCATTGAAAGCGGAGCTTTCCGAAATCGCCACGCGGCGTGGTCACCACACCGTCCGAGGGCCCCCGGGGGCCCGCGCGCTGGGCGCCCAGCAGGGCCTCCGGCGGCTGGGCGAAGAAGGCCCGCGCGGCGCGGTAGACGTCCTCGATCGCCGCGTCCTGCTTCGCGCCCGCGGGGAAGGTGGAGGGCGGCGCGCCGCCCGCGCGCGCGCACCGGGGCCTGCCCGCCTGCTCCTCCTCTTGCTCCTCCTCCTCCTCCTCCTCCTCCTCAACCTCCTCCTCCCCTTCCTCCTCCCCTTCCTCATTCTCCTCCTCCTCAATCTCCTCCTCGACCTCCTCCTCCCCTTCCTCCTCCTCCGCCTCCTCCTCCCCCTCCTCCCAAAACTCCTCCCAAACCCCCTCCCAAAACTCCTCCCAAACCTCCTCCCAAACCTCCTCCCGAACCTCCTCCCGAAACTCCTCCTCCTCCTCCTCCTCTTCCTTCTCCTCCTCCTCCTCCTCCTCCTCCTCCTTCCTTTCCACGCTCTCGACAGTGGGAGAGCCCAAGTGCCCCACCCGAATCGGCAAACACGTGCCCCTACCCTCAATGGCCTCAGCAATACAC
The DNA here is from genome assembly GCA_963575745.1 of Prorocentrum cordatum. Taxonomy (NCBI): domain Eukaryota; class Dinophyceae; order Prorocentrales; family Prorocentraceae; genus Prorocentrum; species Prorocentrum cordatum. The sequence continues at coordinate 310,321 of CAUYUJ010014655.1, read as the reverse complement.
TACCAGTCCTCCTCTGCCCCCCATTCCGCTCCTGGCGTCCTCCTCGTCCCTCGTCCTCGTCCTCCTCGTCCTCGCCAGTACACTACAGTCTTTCCTTCCCTCCTCGTCCCTCGTCCTCCTCTTCCCTCCTCCTTCTCTTCTTCCCTCCTGTTCCCTCTTCCCTCCTTCCCTCCTTCCCTCAGCAGTCCCTCCATTCCGCTCCCCCTCCTCCCAGCTCCTTACTGATGGGGCCACGAAGCGCGTGACGGGCGTGCCGAAATTGGCAGGGGGACACCATGCGGGCCCTGCCGTTGGAGTTTTCGGCGGATCTCCCTACAATGTGGCCGCAGTGCGTGTGAGGGGTGTGTCGAATTTGGCGGGGAGACGCCATGCGGGCCATGCCATTGGGGTCTTCGGTGAAGCTCCTTATACGGCCACGAGGCGTGTCAGGGGTATGCTGAAGCGGGCGTCGGCATGACATGCGGTCTCTGCATCCAGGCCTTCGGTGGAGCTCTCTGAGGGCCACAAGGCCCGTGTCGAAATGGGCAGGGGACGCCATGCGCAGACTGCCGCTGGGGCCTTCGGTGGAGCGCCCAACTATGTTGCCACGAAGCGTGTGACGGGTGTGCCGAAATTGGCGGGGGGACGCCATGCGGGCCCTGCCATCCGGGCCTTCGATGGAGCTCCCTAGATGAGGAACCGAAACGCGTGTAATGTGTGCCGAAATGGGCGAGGCGATGGGACCCAATGTCAACCCTGCCATTGGGGCTCTCGGTGAAGCTCCCTGTGAGGCAACGAAGCGTACGAGGGTGTGCCGAAGTCGCAGGGGGAACGCCATACGAAACCCTGCCATGTGGGCATTCGGTGGATCTCCCTGTGGCGCCACGGAGCGCGTGGAGGATGTGCCGAAATTGGCGGCGCGATGCCCTGCGCCTCCTGTCATTTGAGCCTTCGGGCCTTCGGTGGAGCTCCCTAGATGAGGACACGAAACGTGTGAAGGGTCTGAGCCGAACTGGGGGAGGGCTGCGCCATGCGAACCTTGCCGCTGGGGCATTCGGTGGAGCTCCCTATGGGGCCACGAAGCGTGAACCTGGTATGTCGAAATTGGCGGGGCGACGCCATGCGTACCCTGCCACTGGGGCATCCGGTGGAGCTCCGTATGGGGCTACGAAGCGTGTGAGGCGTGTGTCGAAATGGGCGGGGGGCGCGATACGAGCTGTGCTATTTTGGGCATTCGGTGGAGCTCCCCATGGAGCCACGAGGGGCGTGTGGGAGAGGAAGGAAGGATGGGGGACGCGGGAGGTGGGTGGAGCGGGGCGCTGCTTGCTCGAAGCGAGGCCGCAGGAGAACGCGCTCGCACCTCGAAGGCCCCGAGGCCCCGCAGCACAAGGACGTCGAGCCTGCCGGGACGCGGGCACGCACAGGAAGGCTGCAGCCGTGGAGCCGAATCATCTCAGTTCCATGTGTCCTCCAGCTGGCAACGTCCTGTCACATGCTCGCTCTGGGCACCTTGCTGGCGACATTCGCTCCACTCACGCGCCGATGCTGCCTCGGACGTCCGTCGCCCTGAGTCGAACTCCAGTCGAGCTGGAGCCGAGCCAGGGTCGAAGTGGAGCCGCTGTGGACTCTGGAGTCGAGTGGATCCGTCAGGAGGGTCCCAGGGCGGTCCCCAGAACGAACATCCAAGCCCTGGTTTGCAAGATCTAAATCTCCAAGGCCCTGGCCCTCCTCAGACCCAGACATCTGACGCCGTGATTTTTTCGCAAGGTGGATCCCCGGAGGTCTCGACCCCTTCCGCAAGGCTTGTTTTTCATTCCAGAAAAATGATTGACTGTCCCGGGGCCCGGCGAGGGCCCCCCCGGAGGCCCAAATTAGCCTTGCGAAAGACCCAACCATATGCAGTTGTGAATACCGTCATTGTATGCACAGCATTCGGAGGAGCTCCCTATAGGGCCACGAAGCATGTGAGGGGTGTGCAGAAATTTGTCCGGCGGGCACATGCGAAAGCAGTCACTCGGGCCGTCGGTGGAATTCCATATGGGGCCACGAAACGCGTGAGGGGTGCGCCGAAATAGGTGCGGTGGGCGCATGCGAACGCAGCCATTGGGCCGTCGGTGGAGCTCCCTATCGTGCCGCGAAACGTATGATGGGTGTGCCGAAGTAGGTGCGGTGGGCGCATGCGAACGCAGCCACTGGCGCCTTCGGTGGAGCTCCCAATGGGGCCACGAAGCGTGTGAGGGGTGTGCCAGAATGGGCGTGGGTGACACATGCGGGCGGTGGCGCTGGGGCCTCCGGTGGAATTACCTATGGGGCCACGGAACGTGTGAGTGGTGCCGAAATGGGCGTGGGTGACGCATGCGGGCGGTGGCACTGGGGCCTTCGGTGGAGCTCCCTGTGGGACCTCGAAACGTGTGAGGGGTGTGCCGACATCGGTGTGCGTGACGCATGCGGGCGGTGGCACTGGGGCCTTCGATGGAGCTTCCTATGGGGCCACGAAGCGTGCGAGGAGTGTGCCGACATGGGTGTGCGTGACTTCACTGGGGCCTTCGGTGGAGCTCCCGGTGGGGCCACGAAACGTGTGAGGGGTGTGTCGAAATAGGTGTGCGTGACGCATGCGGGCGGTGGCACTGGGGCCTTCGGTGGAGCTCCCGGTGGGGCCACGGAACGTGTGAGTGGTGTGCCAAAATGAGGGGGGGTGACAGGAGGAGGGAGGAGGAGGAGGAGGAAGAGGAGGAGACGGAGGAGGAGAGGAGGATGAGAGGAACGCGGGCTCCGTCTCTTCAAAACGAGGATCCAACACCACAGGATGGTTGGGAAATGGGCAAAGGGACCTCTCTGCTCCTCCGCGCCGCCCCGGTCCGGGACTCCGTGGCCCACCACCTGGGCGAAGCCGAAGGTCGTGAAGGCCTCGCGCCACTGCCCCACGACCTCCCGGGCGGCCTGGCAGGGAAGAGGAGGAGGAGGAATTGGAGGAGGAGGAGGAGAAGGAGGAATTGGAGGAGGAGGAGGAGGAGGAGGAGGAGGAATTGGAGGAGGAGGAGGAGGAGGAAGTGGGCGAAGGGAAGGATGAGAGGCGTCGCAAGCACAAACTGCAGAACAAAACACCGCGGCGCTCACCGAGTGCGGGCCAACTTGCACTGACGAAACTGGCCAACAAACCGCACACGTACCAAAAGGGGGTAACATGCACAGGCTAGGACTCCACCTCTGGCTTCCTTTCCTGGCTGAATTCCAGTAGCGCCAACAACGCTGTGCCTAAGAGAGGAACACAAGAACAGGAAATAACACTAGGCACCGCTCTACATCCCGCGCCAAAATGGCGCATGGGGTCTTGGGATTGGCCCCCCTGGGACGAAGTGCCGAGGGCCTGAACCCCGCCAAGCACGACGATGCTGTGCCCGCGGAGGAGGGCGCTGCGACCAGAATAGCTGCAAGCCGAGAGCCGTGAGCCTACCCGCCTCCATTGCGTCATCGGCGGTACACCTCGCAGGTCGCCGAGGATGGCCCCCGCACTGAGGTGCTGCTGAGACCAGGCAGGCCTGTCCAGCAACATCGCAGCACCCCACGCTGCCCTTCCATCTCCCCATACGGGGAAACGGACAGGCAGCAGAACAGATGCGGACGGGCCACATTCGACGGCCCCCTGGAGGTGCCACAGGGCACCAGGCTGTGCCGATTGGCCGCGGCAGCAGGGACTTGAAGCATACCCTGGCCTAACGGCTGGGATGATGATGATGATGATGAGGAGGAGGAGGAGGAGGAGGATGATGATGATGAGGAGGAGGAGGAGGTTTGGGAGGAGGTTTGGGAGGAGGGGGAGGAGGAGGAGGAGGAGGAGGAGGAGGTGGAGGAGGAGCAGGAGGAGGAGCAGGAGGAGGATAATGAGGTTTGGAAGGAGGAGGAGGCGGATGATGATGAGGAGGAGAAGAAGGAGAAGGAGGAGGCGAATGAGGAGGAGGAGGACGAGGGGGTGGTGCAGGAGGAGGGTGGAAGAGAAGGTGGAGAGCAGACTCGCAACCAAATCGGCAGCAACGACCTCTCGAGAACATAAAAGAAGGGTAGTTCGCGAATCGCCTTGAGAGGGTGGGGGTTCTATCAATCTCCGAATAGTCGTCGGCGAGAAAACTTTTCTATATCAAAGGCCTTGTGGTTTATAGACTCCTAGGCCGTGATCCCGTGGACACACGGCGGTCTTGCACGGGTGCGCCGCGCGAAACGTATACTGATGGGATCGCGTAGTTATCCTTTGGGGATCGAGCCTGGGCATCCTAGAAGCCTCATGGCGAGGGCACAGGCGTGGGCATGGTCCCTCCTGACCAGTTTCCGAATCCAGACTACTCTCTGACGTCCCTTGGGGCCCGGAAGCAGCTCCCTCGGGTGCCGAAAGCGGCGAAAAACTGTATACTACTCAATGTGTGTGTGTGTGTTGTCCGAAGGCGTGGGCGTGAGCAATTACCGTAACATACCCAGAGGTCCAGGCCACTTCCCCAGTGGGGCATGTCTTTCGCCTGGGCCCATTCTCGATGCCCCCCCCGGCACGACAACGGCCCCCGAGGGCCGAAACGGACGAGAGAAACGCCGATTGCGATTGCACTCATCGGATCGTCGGAGATCTGGGCCTGCTTGTGGCTGGTGACGTGTGCGCGCCCCCGGGATAAAGGGGGGTGCGCGGGGCCTCTGGCAGCAGGGCGCCTTCCTCGGGGAGGCCGCCGCGGCAAGCGGCCACAAAGGGCGCGAGGTCCACCAGCGGGATCTCGGCCGGCGGGGGGCCGAGGAATCATAATCATAATCGTGGTGGCACTGACAGAGCAACACATAACATGAATCTCAAAAACAATGACAAACGAATCAAACTAGAAACAATACTTATACGAATCACAAAGAGAAGCCTACACATGAACAAAATGATGGCACTGGAAGTACGACGCACGCTATGGAAAATACATATCATGGGAAGCATTGTAATCATATTTATGCGATTAACTACTTACACATAATCATACATCGGATGACGGTGATAATCGCAATACTTAAACGACTCGGCATTGTGCGTGGTCTGTGCCGTGCTCTGCTCGCGAGCGCAAGCGTGCAAGCGAGTCCTGCCTCGAGCGATCACGGCTGCATCCGAATGTGATTTTCGTGGGCCCGTGCTTTTACCGCGATTTCGGCCCACGGAGCCGTTGTCGTGTCCTGGGGTAAATGAACATGAAACATAGATCCGGGGCGAAAGACTAGCCCTGGGGAAGCAGTCGGGACGCCTGGGGCTCCAGAGGGAAGAAATCTGATCGGCGTATGTCAGCGGTGGGGGTCTGAGGAGGAGCACGAGCAAGCTGAGAACGCTGAATAATGGCCGGATCGCCCTGTTGGCCCCCGAGAGCGCCTGGCTTCACGAGGAGCGCGAAAGAGGAGCAACCATGGAATGACCACATGAGGGGCCAACGGGCCCCTTCTGAAACAGAACTGTTCCTCACTACAGCGTTTGATTGTAAATGTAAGAGGACAATGGCACATGAAGGAGTAAAAGCGGATGGGGGAACGGGGAAGGTAATGGATGGGGGAGAAGGAGATAAAAAGAAAGAGCCCAAACCTAGAACCTCGAGTCCTCTCATTCCCCGTCCACTTCTGGCGGCGCGCACTGGGGGGTGGCGCGATGGGAGCGGTCTTCTGAAACGCCTACAGGGCTTCTAAAAAATGAGAAGACAAGGGCCTTCTTAGAGGCGCCTGGATGCTTCTGATAAAACTTCAACAGAGAGCGAGGGCTTTTAAGACGCTGCCTGCCTTGTTAGACAGCCCCCCGCCACCTTGTGCACCCACCTCGTGCGCGATGCAAAAACAAGAACACACAACGGGTTTCGCGTGGGCATTGGCTATTCGGAACGGGGTGGCAATCGGCGCGGGGGCGCAAGGAGGGTGCGGGAGAGCGGCCCTAAACCGAACCCGTCACAAAAGGGCCCTTACCTGCCACTCCGCGTCGAAGAAGTGCCTGAAAGGTTCACCGCTCTCCATCCCCCGTTGTTGCCCCCCCCGTTGCCGCCCGCCCGACAGGAGCGGGAGAACAACTAGAGGCTTCCTAGATGGGGTACGAATAGATGAGGTCGGAGGATTGCGCCGCATCGCCGATGCATCGGCGATGCATCGGTGATGCCTTGGCGACGTCGGCGATGCATCGGCGATGTCGGCATGGAGAGGATCGGATTCCGCATCGCGCCGCATCGGCGATGCATCGGCGATGCGCCGCGACCCTCCGACCCCATCTACTCCGACTCCACCTAGGAGGCCCAAAACAACAGCAGCCATACTACGCACTTTCATGGAGTCACGAAGTCATGGGACCCAGAAAATGAGACGGTGTTCCCCCGAGACAACCGATCAGCCCCGGCCTCCCAGAGGGGAGGAGCCACGCACCCGCAGGTACGGATCACACCCCAGATGAGATGGCATGGTTCGTGTGGGGGACGGTCGCTGGCTTCACATCGTCACTGCGAAGGCACCTTCCGACCAGTACCCCAGCCAAACCGACTGGCATGGGCAACGGGGTTGGCACCCCAGGGCGAGCGGGCACGAAGGCTCCATGGGACTCACGGACCACATGGCCCCGCCTCTCGCACGAATGCACATGCTCCGTGCCTGATAGCCAGCGCGCCACGGGACTCACAGATCACCACGGATCACATGGCCCAGCCTCTCATACGAGTGCACATTCCCCGTGCCTGATAGCCAGCGCAGAGAATGGCACAAGTGTCACGGGCGCAGCTGAACACCACGGCTCTAGAGGAAGACGAGGAGAGGAGGAGAGGAGGGGAGGAAGAGGAGGAAGAGGAGGAAGAGGAGAGGCGAAAGGAGGAGAGGAGGAGAGGAGGAAAGGAGGAGGAGGAGGAGGAGAAGGAGGAGGAGGCCGTCCTTCAACCTTATCCTCCTCCTCCACCTCCTCCTCCTCCTCCTCCTCCTCCTCCTCCTCCTCCTCCCCTTCTTCCCCTCCCTCTCTTCTCTGAGTGAACAGCTCCCCCCTGTCGCACTACCCGACGTGACCCTAGGGTCCGGGCGCTTCGCCTGGAACATCCTCCTAAGATATGGGAAGTGGGAACTTCCAACAGTCACACAGGCTGAGAGCGGTGATCGTTGTCGCAATTGTTCTCGCCTTGGCACCGCACGCACGGCTTATAGAACTCAAGCCGCTGTCAGAATGGAACTCTCGCCTCGGTGCCGCGCGCCCTCATCTTGCACATCTCCGCCAGACACACGGACGAAGGGCGGTTCCCTTTCAGAATGGGGCTCTGGTACGACAATGTGTCAAACACCGTTACCAACTGTATCACTGTTCCAACATACGCACGGGTAGAGGGCGGTGCCGTTTCGACGCGAGGCATCCGTTGGAGGCTTCCTAGCATTTCATCACCAGACGCTCAAGCATGTGCTACACTTACTCGGATGGAGGGCGGTGCCTCTTCAAAGTGGGGCTGCAGCCTGAGGCACCGGTAGGCTTCACGACCGGACGTGTGACATTGTGGAGCTGACATTGTGGTTGGAGGCCAATTCTTGTTCCAAGGCAGAACTGTCCATGGACACTTCATCGAACTTTCCGGCCCTACCTCGTAGCACTCCTCGCAGCTCGAAGGCTGTGGAAAACAGCTCCCAGTCAGGACGGAGCTTCCGCACGAGCTGCGACCCCACGCGGCGCTCACCTCTTCGACGGGGAACGCCCCCCACAACCAGCAAAAGATACTGCTGGCATGGGGTTTGTGAGCAGGGAACTCGGGACGCGAGGGTGCACACCCTGATGATGGTCTGGCTGGGGACGTCTGACGACAGCATTTTTCAATGCGCGGCCCTGGAAACCCCGACCCCTCCCTCGGGGCCAACTTTTTCATAATCCCTAAATCTCTGGTTTCTGGGGCAGGAAAATCGCGAGGAGCGGGCTCCTGGACCTTAGCCTTTTCGGTTTATTCGCCTTCTGCCCACAATTGTGGGCGTGCGGCCTCTCCGCCTTCCTCCGCTGTGCCGCTGCCGCTTTGCTGCCGCCGATTTGCCGCCGGTGCCGCTTTGCTGCCACCACCCAAGAGAACCAAGGGAAAACCGTGCCAAGGGCAAAAGGTCCTTGTGTACTAGGCGCCCGCGCCTACGCTGGGCCCCCCGAAAGGGAGCGGTGCCAAGGGCAAAAGGTCCTTGTGTAATAAGCGCCCGCGCCTACGCTGGGCTCCCCGAAAGGGAGCGGGCCCCTGCCTGGACAAGGCAAACCCAAGGCAGCCGCAGTTCCTGGATAGGGGGCGGGCCCCTGCCTGGACAGGGCAAACCAACGAGGCAAAGCTCGGCTCCCCGATAGGGAGCGGGTCCTTGCCTGGACAAGGCAAACCCACAAATGCGGCCGCATTTCCTGGCGAAGAAACGGGCCCCTTGCCTGGACAAGGCAAGCCCGCGCGGCAAACGCTCGGCTCCCCGATAGGGAGCGGGTCCCTGCCTGGACAAGGCAAACCCAAGTCAGTCGCAGTTCCTGGATAAGGAACGGGCCCCTTGCCTGGATAAGGCAAACCAGCGCGGCAACCGCAGTCCCTGGACAAGGGGCGGGTCCCTGCCTGGACAAGGCAGAACCACGCGACTCGGCGCAAAACCCTCGACGGGGGGTTGGCCGACGGTGAGCCAGAAGGCGAGCCAACGTCCACAGGTCGCCGCGGATAGCCTGGACAAGGTAACCGCGGCGACAGTGAACCAAACGGTTGTTTTTTTTCCTCAGGCTCCACACCTTTGCTCGGCCACGCGCCCCCTCGCAGGTTCCGCGCCTCTGCTGGGCCTCGCGCCCGTTTGCAGGCTTCTCGCCTTTGCTGGGCCACGCGCCCGCTCGCAGGCCACGCGCCTTTGCTGGGCCGCGCGCCCTTTCGCAGGCTTCGCGCCTTTGCTGGGAGTTGCGCCCGCTTGCAGGCTACGCGCTTCTGCTGGGCCCCGCGCCCTCTCGCAGGCTTCGCGCCTTCGCTGGGCCGAGCGCCCGTTTGCAGGCTTCTCGCCTTTGCTGGGCTATGCGCCCGTTCGGAGGCTACGCGCCTTCGCGGGGCCTCGCGCCGGTTCGCAGGCTCCGCGCCTTTGCTGGGCTACGCGCCCGCTTGCAGGCTACGCGTTTCTGCCGGGCCACGCGCCCTCTCGCAGGCCTCGCGCCTTTGCTGGGCCCCGCGCCCGTTTGCAGGCTGCGCCTTTGCTGGGCCACGCGCCCTCTCGCAGGCCTCGCGCCTTGCGCCCGTTCGTAGGCTACGCTCCTGTGCGGGGCCACGCGCCCGCTTGCAGGCTACGCGCCTTCACTGGGCCACGCGCCCGTTGGCACTACCAACGCAGGGAGGTTTCGGCAATTGGCGACCTGCTACCCATGTGAGGCTGACGGTGGCTTCTGAACGAGGGGGATCCTGTTCTGGATCCCCCTGCCAGGGTGCATCTCGGCGGCGGGGAGTACTCCAGAGTACACCGGGCGTGCGTGCCGAGCGGCGCAAGACCGTAGCGCCACGGTGGGCACGGCGCCCTAAACGTTTTGAAAAGGGGCATTCGGAAAATGAATGCCCTGTTGCCCATATGGGCTTCGGCTTGGCATACGGGGGGCAACCCAGAAAGTGGCTGCCCCGAAAGCCACCCAAGAGGCGGCCGGCAAGGCAACCGAAAAAAAGGGGGATCCAAAAACTGGATCCCCCCTCTCATGCGTGCCAGCGTACGTTGGCAACGCGACCGTTCAGGTGCATGAGTGTTCGGCGGGTCGCTTTAGCGACGCTTACGAATGGGGCATCCCAAGTATGGGATGCCCTCGTGGGAGCGGACCCCGACGGGGACCTCCCGATTACCAACCTCAGGAGCCTCGTTTCCTCCCTCTTCCCTCCTTTCCTCCCTCTTTCCTCTTTCTTCTCGCATCAAGAAGCGCCTTGCCGAGAGCATTCCGGCGTTCTTTTGGGCGGCAGGGCCAGCGTGGGTCCAGCGGGGCGAGCGAGGCTCCAGCAGTTTTGCCGGCGTTCCTCGTCGTCACTCTGCTCGCGCGTCCTCGTCGCCATCCACCAGGTTGGCCGGACGAATGGGGCGAGAGCGGGTCGCGAATCCAGCCGTGGCGGCCCCTCTGCCAGGCAGAGGGCATCGTCTTCCTCCCTCTTCCTCCCCCTTCCTCTCCCTTCCTCCGTCCGTCGCCGTAGAGGCTCAAATCAAGACCCTCCCGCTAGTACTGAAGTGCTCTGCATTTCACTACACATCTGTACTATCAGATCAATATCCGAAGGGATGTCCTTCAGCGGCGCCGAGATCAACCAGGTGATCAACGGTCTCCCGTCGGGAGCGTTCAACGGCGCCGAGCAGCCAGCCGTGCGCGCCTGGATTGACTTCGTCTTGGGAATCGATCCCAAGGCAAAGGAGAAGCACACCGTCTTCCACTACATTTCGATAGCCAGGCTCCTGTCGGAGACCGTCGGCAGTGTGTGTCCTTCAGACTTGGAGGACGCGCGCATGCGCGATATGATCATTTCGAACATCAAGGCCAACGAGGTTCCTTACGCCAGCGAGGAGCACGAACCGTGGAAAACGTGGAAGGTGTCTCCCGCCCAGGTGACGTTCGCACTCAAGGTGCAGACAACGTGCAAGGAGCAAGCCAATGGTGGCGGGCCCGGAGGCCCGCAGGGATCAGATCCTGGCCTCGGCAACGTTGCTGGTGCATTCAAAGAGTTCGCCGAGGCGCAGACGGCGGCCTTGAAAAAGGGGCAGCCGAAGGGATTGACTTTCAATTTGAAAGACGTCAACGAGCTTGGTCTGCAGGGCTTGCCCAAAGACGCTCTTCCTCCAGAAGAAGTGTTGGAGCGCGTCGAAACAACGGGAAAATCGCCCGTGACAAAGGTCGGCTGTGGGTTGGCTCCGCAGAGGGGGGGGACTTGCACGTCCACCGTAGACCCAAGTGGAGTCGGGCACCAGTGGTCGACGCGGTCGTGGGCTCCGAAGGCTCGTACGACGACCGCATCAAGCAGGCCCTCGAGGCCGCGAAGAAGCGGACCATGGCGGACAAGATTGACTATCCTGGCTTCGCTTCGTTCCTGGGCCACCTCCTGGAGTGGGGCACGAAGGTCATGCTCCTGAAAGGGTGCACCCTGGTTGACCTGCACGGGTACATATTCAACTTGACCAAGATAGCTGAATCGAGTGGTGGCGTGCGCACCGCATTCCAATACGATATCTTGAACCGCACTGCCATGGCAAAAGCTTTGGAGGAGGGAGAGCAGGACATCTCCAGATTCTTCAGGGAGATCGACCGCGACACAGCCAAGGAGGCCAAAGACATGGTCGAGAAGAAATACTCAGACGTGTGACGTGGGCAAGGCCCTGGCGAAGCAGACGCCCAAGGGGGGCGGCAAAGCATCCTCGTGGACAGCGCCGTCTTCGGGGTCGTCATCTGGCAAAGACGGCGGCAAAGGCTGGACAGCGCCGTCTTCGGGGTCGGCAAACGGCAAAGACGGCGGCAAAGGCTGGGGCAAGGCCGGCAAGGGCAAGGCCGACTGGAAGTCGAACGACGAGGTCCGGCGCCCCACTTCTCCCGTCCGGAAAGACAAATGGACGGGGGCGCGGTCCCGCAGCCCGCCGCGCCAAAAGAGCCAGCAAGAGTAGTGGAGCCGCAAGTGAGTTTGGGGCTCCACAGAAGGCTCTGCGAGAGCAGAGTCTGCAGATTCTGGCTCCGAGAGGGCTTCTGCGTCAAGCGCCCGTTCAAGGTCTACACAACCCTCGTCTCAGGATTCCCCACTTGGGGCAATCCGCGCAGCAGCTTCCATATTTAAAAAGCGCGATGATTTGCATCGCCTTGGTCCCTTGGACCACCTGCAGTGGGCACTCCGCTTGCCGGCAGCGGATGATACGCCATCCTGGCCACATTTTTTAAGCAATTCTCTAGCCCGGTCGACAACGTTGTCGGTCGCAGAGCTGCAGGCCGCTCGGTGCTCTGCTCTAGAGTTTTGGCGACAGCGAAAGATGGTGACCGACCCTCAATGGCAATCGTTGTTTAAACGTTTGCCTGTGCACTGTCGGTCGGTCCTTGTGCTTGTGTACTAGGCGCCCGTGCCTACGCTGGGCCCCCCGAAATGGAGCGGTGCCCAGGGCAAAAGGTCCTTGTGTAATTGGCGTCCGCGCCTACGCTGGGCTCCCCGAAAGGGAGCGGGTCCCTGCCTGGACAAGGCAAACCCAAGGCAGCCGCAGTTCCTGGATAGTGGGCGGGTCCCTGCCTGGACAAGGCAAACCAACGAGGCAAAGCTCGGCTCCCCGATAGGGAGCGGGTCCCTGCCTGGACAAGGCAAGCCCACAAATGCGGCCGCATTTCCTGGCGAAGAAACGTGCCCCTTGCCTGGACAAGGCAAGCCCGCGCGGCAAACGCTCGGCTCCCCGATAGGGAGCGGGCCCCTGCCTGGACAAGGCAAACCCAAGTCAGCCGCAGTTCCTGGATAAGGAACGGGTCCCTGCGTGAATAAGGCAAACCAGCGCGGCAGCCGCAGTCCCTGGACAAGGGGCGGGTCCCTGCCTGGACAGGGCAGAACCACGCGACTCGGCGCAAAACCCTCGACGGGGGGTTGGCCGACGGTGAGCCAGAAGGCGAGCCAACGTCCACAGGTCGCCGCGGATAGCCTGGACAAAGTAACCGTGGCGACAGTGAACCAAACGGTTGGTTTTTTTCGCCCGCCCTCCCGACCCTATTCCTGGTTCGGCCGGTGCTCTACCCAGGTGGTCTTTGGGGGTGTGTTGGACCGTCCAAGGATGCCCACCTGGCAGTGCGTCTGCCGCGTTGCCCTTCGTCTCGCACAAGGGCATCAGCCGAACTAAAAGTGGCCGGCTGCCGTGGCGATTTTCGCCACAGATCCACATTTGGTGGCCCCCGAGCCCGATGATGGGCCCCAGAGGCCCAACTCGAGGAACGGATGCCAGATCGAACAGAGCATCTCGTCGGAGATCTGAGGCCTCCCCCCCCCCACCCTCTCGGTAGGCGCAGTCCGACCAAAAGGAGGGACCTCTCGAGCGGACCGCCCAGTCGCGGAAAAATCACGACGGATTCTTGGTGTGAGTTGTTGGCCTCTGAGGAGCATCACCGGGACCTGGGACCGTCAGACAACTGCTCAGGATGAAAAGCCCGCCCTGGACAAATATTCGTGCGAAAATCACGACGTCTGGCGACTCGGGAGGGAGGGGGGAGACGAAGAGCAATGAAGACAATGATGATGATGATGATGATGATGATGATGATGATGATGATGATGATGATGATGATGATGATGATGATGATGATGATGGTCACGAATCCCTGGGAGAGATCCGTACAGCTTACAGCTCGAGGCGCGCGCGGCGCGCAGCACACACGGCAGTGTGCAGCACGGCTTGCGGCCGCCCGCCACTCAGGAAATGGTCCTTCATAGCATGGAAGATCTTGTGAGCAGCTGCCACCCGGAGGAGGGCGATAGTCGAATCCAGCCCCAACCGGTCGCGTGTCGAAGACGGGCTCGAACCAGGCCAGCTGTCGAAGAGGTCCCAAAAACCTGTCACACTCAAAGTAGTGTTTCTGATCCGCGTCAGGGAAGCCACAAATATAACAAGCGTGCCGGATAGGCTCGTGCATGCGGCGAGTCGTAAACCATCCATGCGTCCAGGTTCGTAGCACCAGCGTGCGAAGAGGACGACGAAGAGATCGAAGACGTGCGACAGCGGCAGCAGCGTCGACCAGGGACAAGGTGTCGTCAGTTGTGAAGCTCCGCCATCGCTGCAATATCAGCGAGGGCCAGTCTGGTTCCCACCACTCCTTCAGGACAGCGGCCTGCACCGCGCGCTGCAGACGATGATGATGGTGATGATGATGACGAGGAGGAGGAGGAGGAGGAGGAGGAAGAGCCTGTCCTCCTCCTCCTCCTCCTTTCTTTGATTTCCCTCCCTTCTCCTCCTCCTCCTCCCTCTTCTCCTCCTCTCCTCTCCCATCCTCCTCACCCTCTTCTCCGCCTTTCTCAGCGAGAGGGGGGATCGGAGCACAATGCAGTTTCTGCTTTCAACTATCGGATAAACCGCTAGATGGGCTCCCAATTGATGGCTGCAAAGATTTCGCCAACTTACTCCGCAGGCTGCTCTCCAAACCGAATGGTCACGCCCTCGTGGCTTCGCGCTTCGGACCCGTCGAGCCCGTCGTCCCAGCACACTCCAGCACACCTCGCGAGAGCTGCAAATTTTGTGGATTGAAGTGTGGATGCTGGTCCCACGGCAAAGGGGGTTAAACTGGGCCGCCCCTGCGAGCCCCCCACTCGTAGAGGCCTGGAGGTCTTAGCCCGGAAAGGCATGTACCCCAACCGTCACGTTAGAGTTCTCTTACAGAAGCGAGTCCCGTTGTCAGGCTCGGCGTTTCGACTGGCCCCAGGACCTCCAATGATGCCGATTCCTCTAGTGCGTGCACGTCTGTCGGCTTCGGCGGCGCCCCCCATCTCCTGAGAGTAACGCGTGGGTGCTTACGGACCCTAGTCAACTCAGTTGAAGGACGATACCAGGGCGTCTCATCGAGGGATGGCGCTCTCTGGCGAAGGTCCACTCTTGCCCTTGGCCAGATTCCCCCCCTCCTATGGTTAGGTCGGGCATGTCCTCGTACAGGCGGATTTTGAAAGAAAAATGAAACATAGTAAACAAATGCTCAAACGTTGACAGAAATAACAGAAACATCGTCCCCTACTATTGTTTATGATTGTTCGGTTAAAAAATCTGCTCCTCCTGTAGAGGGACATGCCCGACTTCATCCTAGGGAAGAGAAAGGACTGTGCACATGCACCGATCCTGGCCAGGCCAACCCTGGACCCAGAGCCGGTGTATACGCATGCGCGCGCGCCTGCCACCCGCCCTCCGGCCGCTGCGCGGCGCGGGCTGGCTCGCTGGCGACGGCCTGGGGCGCTCCTCCTCCAGCCGCCCCCCTTGCCCCCCCCCCCTGGCCTCCTCCCCCTCGCCTCCTCCCCCTCTGACCCTCTCTCCTCCGCCGCCTCCGCCTCCTCCAACCTCCTCCTCCGGCCTCCTCCTCTGGCCGCCTCCTCCTCCTCCTCCTCCTCCTCCTCCTCCTCCAGCCTCCTCCTCCTCCTCCTCCTCCTCCTCCTCCTCCTCCTCCTCTGGCCTCCTCCCTCTCTGGCCTTCGACCTCCTCCTCCGGCCTCCTCCATCGGCCGCTCGGGACGAGACGAGTCGGGCATCCCCACAACGCTCTCGCCGAGGCGCAGCTGCTGCAAGCCACCCTGGGACGCGACAGCCCCCAATACAGCCCATTGGGATGCCAGAGGGAACGCTCAAGAAAGGAAGAAGGGCCTTGCCTGGCCACGGCGGGCCTCGTCCACGAACAGGTCCCCCGACCTACCCCAAAGGAACGGCCCGAAAACCCGAGCCCCTCTCTGAGTCCAAAATTCGGCGGTGGACAAACCTCCCTTTAGTAAACCTACCTTTAGTGAACACGGCCTAGGACCGAAACCGACGGACCTGGACACGCAAAAATGACGGCCGCGACGCCCTCTCGCGAACCGAAAACGGCCAATTCTCTAATCGACGTGTCAGGGTAGGAGGTCTGTCCAGCCCCGAAAAATGGTCCTCATGTCGGCGCCTTGACTACACCGTGTCAGGCCCTTCTAAAACCTCCGACACGACGCGGCAATGACACGGCAGCCGACCGGACCGACGACTGCCCTCCCAGCTCCAAGCAGCCTCGGGTACCATCGCCGTCTGGGCTCGTGCGCGCGCGCGCGAGGCGTAGCCCAGGCTTCCCGATGGCGCGGGGCCGCAAGGCGAGGCGGGGCGGAACGAAAAACGGAGGAGCCACACAGATACCCATAATGCTACTCCCCGGACCTCTGCGGGGGTGCGGTCTGACCAGACTTTCGAAGCGAATCCAGCCCCGGCGACGAGAGCCTCACAGGAGGCACACACGGGCGAAAGCGAGGCAGGGGCCACGATATTGGCGTACCTCTCTTCGGCGTGCCGCTGAGCCAAGGCTCGTAGCGTTGGCATCGGCGAGCCGACGCCCGCCCCGCCCCACTGCACTCGAAGCCTGGCAAAACGCGCGAGGGGCAAATAGTGCGGCCAGCCACGACGACCAGCAGCAACAAGCCGATGGGTGTGATGCGGCTGGTCCAATCGGTGTTACCGCTTCCTCCCCTGAGCGTCGCCGAAACATTCGGCGGTGGACACACCTCCCTTTAGTAGACCTCCCCTTAGTGGAACCGGCCTGGGACCGAAACCGACGGACCTGGACCCGCAACAATGACGGCTTCGACGCCCTCTCGCGAACCGAACACGGCCAATTCCTCAATCGACGTGTCAGGGTAGGTGGTCTGTCCATCCCCGAAAAAATGGTCCGTATGTCGGCGCCTTGACTGCACCGTGTCAGGCCCTTCGGAAACCTCCGACACGACGCGGCAACGACACGACGACTCGCAGCAACAAGCCGACGGGTGTGATGCGGCTGGTCCAATCGGTGTTACCGCCCCCTCCCCTGAGCGTCGCCGAAACTTCCCGACGGCGCGGAACCGCAAAACGAGGCGGCGGGGCGGAACGTGGCGAGCCGCCTCCGGCCCGGGGCGCGGCCTCTTCGGCGGCGGGCCGCCGCCGCTGGCCGCGGCCGGGTGCGCCTGGGCGGGCGCCGGCGAAGCTGGGGAAGCCGCCGTCGCCGACGCCGTGCGCAGGGCCCTCCAACGGCTCTGAGGCCTCCGGGAGCGAGGCCTCCAGGGACCTCTGGAAGCGACGATTGACGATGCCGACGCCGTCGTCGCCGTAGTCGCCGTAGTCGCCGCACTCGCGATACCATCGCAAACCGTCGCCGTCGCCGTCGCCACATCGTTGTCGTCGTCGTCGGCGCCATCATCGCCGTCGCCGTCGCCGTCGTCGTCGTCATCGTCGTCGTCGCCGTCCTCGTCGTCATCGTGATTAATCGCTGTCGTTGTCCTCGTCGTCGTCGTCGCTGTCGTCGCCGTCGCCGTAGTCGCCATGTTCGTCGTTGTCGCCGCAGACGTCGTCACCTTCGTCGTAGTCGTCGTCGCCGTCGCTGTCGTCGTCAATGTCGATCGACTGGTCGGCGGCCTACTTCTAGGATGCAAATTCTGGGGGCGCTTTACACGGATCACCCGTCAAATCGGTTCAGTGGAGCGTGCAAAGCGGGGCAGACACGCGTAACAGCAACTAGTTCACAAGGAAGGTGATGTATTCATTTTCAACTGCGTGGCTGACAAAAGGAGGCTGGATGGATTCCAAGCCAGTGCCTCAGAAGAGTCTTACATATTCCGCCTTCGTTCTTGTCGCGCGTGTCAAATAAGGTCGAATTGCAGCAGGCGCGGCAGGACCCTTACAGCACCCAGCTTCTGCGGCAACAGTTCGCACTGTTTGGGAAAATAGGTAGGGCTTCGAACAAGGAATTTCTGAGACGTGCCACTTTGCAGCCTGACACTGTGCTCTCTGCAACGGACGCGCTCAAACGGAAGCGTGGACGACCGCAGCGCGAGTGGGCAACTGGGCCGTACCCAATGATTTCAGCGAGTTTCAGTTCGCACGATTTGCGTTTCCAGTGCGTACAGGACCCAGTGCAGTGGGATGCCTTCGCAAAGCGCCACACAGAACAGTGTGGCGATGCCGGCGGGCATCTTTGAGCTGCCCTCTGTGCGCCTCTTCACAGGTTGGCTGCAGCCTTCGGCCTGATACGTTCCAGGCGGGATCCGTATCAACCGCCTGTTGATTGTCCTCCCTCCTTCCTCCATCTCCTCTTCCTTCTCCCCCTCTCCCTCCGCATGGTGTAACTTATGCGACCGCCGACGTGCCGTGCCGCCGCTCCCGCAAAGCGGTGAGGATTGGCTGGCCGTGCCTTGTTTTCGCCCGCGCGCATCGGCGTATGGCATGAGTGAGTGAATGCAAGGCGGGGCAGGCACGCGTAACAGTAACTAGTACACATGCTTGTCAGCGTGGGCCCCGAACAATGCGTGCATCGCACCTGGATGCGCATTACATGCGAAGCAAGCTATTTGGTACAATCTGCGCGGCGGAATCTGTGTGGTGCGACCCATAGGGTGTCATCCACGCGGTGCAGTCTATGCGGCGTACTTCACCCTGCCGGACTCGAAGCAATCAGCTCCACTGCTGGCACAATCAACCCACCCACCCACCCGCAACTTGATTTCCAGAACCGATGCGGCGGCGATAACGATGACCGCTTGGCGCTGGTTGACGTATCGCTGCGGCCGCGCTCGCGCGCAGGCTCGCGCGCAGAGCGGCCAGCTAGTCTGGCGCGACCGACGCGTCTGCGGTGGCGCTGGCCGCTGGGGACTTCCCAGCGCGTCTCGCAGGCTGCGCTGACGCGTGGGCACTTCAGTGCGAGTCGGTGCCGGGCGGGCGTGATATCATGGCGACGCCAGCAATGGCAGACACGATGATGATAGTAGCGATGCTGGTGACGACGGTGACGATGACGACGGCAAGGCCAATGACGGCTCCGATACGGATCGTACCGATGACGATGATGGTGTCCACGCTTCGGTCATAAAAGAGTTTGGAACAATTTCAGCATGCGTGCGCGGACGACGCGCGCGAGTGGCCCGCGTGGTTTTATTTGACAGGGATCGCGTCCCCCCAGCACGCGCGCAAAGGCTTTTGGTTGCATTCGATGAAGTCACTGGAAAACAACATATGGTTTTTGTAAGAATTAGACAACGCGCGAAGACTGAGTTTTGGCCTGTTGAGAAATCGTACTGCAAAACAATGTGTTGTTGAATATCTTTCCAGGGCTCTCGGTTTTGACATCTGAACGGGCCTTGTGGTTTTTGACGGTGTCCGGCAAGCGCGCTACGACACGCGCGTGTGCATTTCGTACAGTTTTGTCGCAAAGGATTATTGAAAAAAGGCGATCTGTGATACACGAGTGCGCGCATAGTGTTATCTTGCGAAGATGCTGGAGGGAAAGCCTGTCAGGTTGGGATGATACGAACTCATCTATAAAATGCACGATGGGGCATAATCATACGTAACATAAACAAACCAACGGTGTATCGATAATCCGGACCGGGCCGGATCCTGAGCCCTTTTATTAGAAGGAGAATTCATATGGTCATTGTCTGCACCCTCACGTGACCACTTCGAACGCTCGCTTATACATCCCACCCATCTACCCGCGCCTTGTTGGCACAACTCATCTAGGTGGCGACAACTGCGATGAAGATGATGATGTTCATGACGACAGAGGGGGCGATTCCGACGACGACGACGATGGCGGTGGTAAGGCTGGTGTTGAAGAGAATGGCGGGGGCAATGATGACGCTGGTGATGACGATGACGATGGTGCTGAAGGGGACGATGGGGGAAACGGCGCGCATAGAAATTTGACGAAATCGACAACACCGATGATGAAGATGATGACAGCGCTGGTGGTGATGACGATCGCGATGACAATGATAATGAGGACGAGAATGACGACGCCGGCGACGATGATGAGAAGTCTTGTGGTAAAGCTGATGTGGAAGTGCGCGCTCACATACGGGCATTTTCCCGTTTCGAGACCAATGGACTTTTCGCCTGTTGCTGAACATCACTGTGTCGAAATGCTTAGGGGGCAACCTTCTCTGAAAGGAGTTCGACGTGCGCGCGCAGAAACTTGCGCGTGTGACCCGCATGCTATGATCTGAAAGAGCTGGCGGGTGCGCAGTGGTTGTAAAAAGTTTTCGGCATGCGCGCGCGTTTCCCGCATGCTCCTGCGCGGCCGAATGGTTGGGCAGTCCGTTTCTGAAGTTGTGATCTCAGCGAGTGCACGCGCAGAAAACTGTCACCTTTGAACTGAAAGCGCACATAGCTCGATTGGCCTTTGAGCGGCCAGAAAGCCGCTTGACCCCAAACGGTAATGGCATGCGCGCGCGGCGACGCGAACATATACCTCGCGTAGCATTCGTTCGTTGCAGGGGGTTGCTCGAGACAACACCTCTTAGATAAACGCATGCGCATGTCGATACCGGGGGGCGTGTCGATACCGTGCCAGGCCGGTATGGTAGTACTTGCTATTTAGGGTAAGCGGTTGTGAATACGAAATACCGTCGACCGTCTGAGAAGAAACAATACTGGGAGGGAGCGATTCACCCAAACATCGGTGAGGGGGCGAGGGTTTATAATCAGATCTCTGTTAAGACAAGGAGCAGCTGTGCTGCAATCTACGGTGTGCAACCTTTGTGGTGCAAGCTCAGAGGCGCACTCCATGTGGTGGAATATGTGGTATAGGCTAGATGCTGTGCTATGCGTACGGCAAGCTGGGTGGCGCAATCTATGCGAGGCAGTATACGTGGCACAAGCTGTGCGCTGAAAGCTGTGCGTTGGACTCGGTGCATCGTGCAGTCTGCGTGGCGCGAGCCGTGCGACGCAAACCTGCGCGATGCCACCTGTGTGGCGGGAGCTATCTGTGCGGTGCCCGCAGGCGCCCACCCCGCGGCCAGGAGGAGGAGGAGGAGGAGGAGGAGGAGACCCACCCGCCGAGAGCGTCGTCCCACGAGCGCTCTACCTGAGCAAACCTTGCAGTTTGGGGGACCTCCGAATGGAGGCCCTCCATCTACCGATCAGAATTTGCCGAGCAGTGACATCAGAGCTAGACAGGGAACCACGCAGGGATTGGAAGGTGGAACGAATGGAATCTAAGGCGAAAAGATAAGAAGGCAAGGCGTCGGAGGAAACCAGGGAAAATCGATGGGGGAGGAAGGAGCTCAGAGGATCATGCCCCATAATCTTGAGGACTGGCAGGGAGATGGTGACGAAGGGTAGGGAGAAGACTGTGGCAGGAGACGCAATGCAAAATATCATCACCACCAACACACTGACATCCAAATACGCATCTACCAGGACCTTGTCTGCACCTCCTCGTGGTGTTCCAGCTGTTACAAAGAGTCTTCAACCAACTAACTAGCATGCGCTCTGGAACCAGGTCGGAGGTTCGAATAAAGAGACGGGAGGATGTCTCTAGCTCCATCTCGGAAGACAGCGGGAACCACTTCTTAAAGCGCGGCGCCAGCACTCTCGAAACAGGTGCAGTACAGGAGTCAACGAAAATCACCTTGGCGAGACGACGCTTAATATGTTTACGACGACACTCATGAGGATGGCGAGAAGGGTAGTTCGACCTCGAGTATGCCTCCATCAGCTTCACAAAAAGCGAGTGCCGGAAGAAGGGGCTGCACCTGTAGGCTGGTACGAATTCGTCGGGCTCCCTGGCTGCTTCAAACTTCTGGAGACATTCCTGGAATACCTCGGAGCAGTGGGCGACCCGCAGCCTGGCAGCTAGAGATTGAACCTGCAGCGACGATATTTGAACAGAGAAACCAAGCTCCTTCATCCTCGGAAACAGACCAGGCGGGATCGAGTGACGGGGACCACACGTGTATAGTTGATGAGTCTCACGTTCAACCTGGAGAGCGGACTTGGTGGGGCGAAAGCCTTGGCTTAGATATGAGGTAACGGGCAGCACGTATCTGTTGTGCGCGCACGCACTCACGATGAAGCCCTCCCCCATTTTCTTGACGGTGTGCGCCCTGCGCATGAGCTTGTTGGCGGCTGCCCGCCAAGACAGCTCTGGGCCGCGATGGCCAAGAACAAAGCCGAGGTACTTGCCGTGCAACTGAATCTTGAAACTTCTCACTCGAATGCCATGCGCACGGAACAGCTGAGGTGCATTAGTGAGCAAGCCAGGATTATGAAGGATGGTGACACACTTCGTGAGATTGAAGATCAGGCCCGAGGAGATCCCAAAAGGTGCAGATTGCTCGCGCCACAAAGCAAAGGTCTGCGACGATGTCGCAGGCCGTCAGACATAATTCATCGGCGAATGCAAGACGACTTTTGGCATAGATGTAGGTAAGGCGGCGAGATGTTGGAGAGGGGGGCCCAGACAAAGAGCAACGAGAACTCCTGAAAGCGGAAATCCTTGTTTAACTCCTCTAAGTGCTGTGAAGTCGTGGACCCTGGGCCCGCGAAATTGGACTTGACAAACCATATTCGGATGCATGATGGAGATGGCGATGACGAAGCACTCTGGGAAATTGCACGCTCTCAATACTCTTAGGATCCAGGAATGCAAGATCGAGGGGAACGCCGCGCGGAAGTCGAAAAGGCAGCTGCCTGTAAGCTGGAAGCCGAAGACGGTGCCCCAGAAGGAAGAAATGGAAATCGGTCTCGATTGCATTGTCCATGATCTGCCTACCTTTAATGAATCCCCGCTGAGAGCGATGCCCTCTGTCGGCCAGCACATGACCAACGGGCGCGGCTATCGTTGCACTGACCAGCTTGTTGTCTTTGTTGGGCCAGGCAATCGGCCTGGTATCCTCGGGCTTCCTGAAGACTTGGTCGCTGTCCTCAGTGTCGCCCTTGGCCAAGAAGGCCAACGGCGCGAAGTTGAAGTCAGCGCTTACTGGCCGCCCAGCGAGCACATGATCGTAGACTGCGAACAATGACTCTTGTGCGTCGGGGCCGGCAGCTCTCCAAGCGCTGCAGCATAAACCATCTGCAGGAGCCGAATCTTTTTTCGTGGAGAGGAGGCCCTGGAACTGGTCGAGGGTAAGTGCCCAAGGGAACCGTTAATGCGTGGCATTTGTGTATTGGTGAGGATCGTCGGGGAGGGGAATGATACTCTGCAGAAAGCCTTCACCAGGAACAGGGCAGCCATGACCAGCAGAGAAGACGCGGCCCCAGTGCTCTGTGAGCCTGAGCGCACAGGCGTCGGGGTCCTCGACGGTCTGCCCTTGCGGACATACGAGCCTTTTGAGAACAACAGAATGGTTCGCACCCTTCCATGCTTTGGCCAAGCGCTTGACTCTCATAATATGGTAATCTGCGCTGCTGTTTCCTGCTGCTGCTGCTTGCTGCCATTCGCGTTCTTGCGCAGAGAGCTCAGCCGTCATGAGGCTGCTGAGGTGCGAGTGGAACTGGGCCCAGCGTGACCAGCACTGCCCATCGACGGAATAAAACCCGCCGAGCACGGGGCACGCATGCACAGCAGTCTGAACAGCACGGCGAAGAGACGCACGACGACCACGAGCGAGCTTCAGACAACCGGCGATTTTTTCACATCTCGCATCGGCTTCCGCAGATAACATCTCGGCTTTGTTTTTTTTGAGTAGCGGCAACCATGAGAGACTTCACTTCCTGAAACTTCTCGGGCGGGCCCTCGCCAAAAGACTGGCAATTGGAAAAATCCTTGAAGAACTTCGCGTAAGATGGGCGCTTAAAGATCCAAGCCGGCAGATGCACACCCTTGTCTGGCCTCCACGGCCCGATAGAAAAGTATACTGGCACATGGTCGGAGTAGGAGGACATGTCGTATATTTCCCACGCAGTAGAGGACGTAGGACACATATCGAGGATATCGGCAGAGGGGGGGTCACTGTAGATGCGGTCGAGCCTGGCAAAGGACTTGGACAGAGGCTGCATGATCACGCGTCGGTGCGTGTACTTCTCTTGCTCGAGCTCTGCAAACACGGAAAAGATCGTGCGAAAGCAGGCCGCGCGCCTAGCAGGCTGAAGTCTTCCTGCCCCCTCGGTGGCATTAAATCGACATTCCCCTTCTCCATGACAATTGAAGTCCCCGAGGAGGAAGGCGGTGGCAAGATGATGGCCCAGGGCCCTGGGGCGAATCCTCTGGAAGAGCGAACGAACTTGGGGTTCAGGGAGCTCGGGGTCGATATGAAGGTTCACGGGTTGCACCGCTCCTTTGGGGCCCCAAAGAGTAACTATAGCGACACGGCCAGGAACAACTTCCACTGGTTGGGGGGAGTCGAACCCGCCGAGGAACTTACGATTGATGAAAAAGAGCAGCCCACCAGCAATCGGACGAGAGCAGAACAACCCGAGGAGGATATGATTTTTGAACTCGCGCTGCAGATTCACGAGGTCCCCAGGCGAACCATGAGTTTCCTGAAGGCAAACGACTTCGTGGTTAAGAGCTAGACTTCATAATCTGTGGAATTTATGTTGAGCCCGAACTTGATCAGCATACGAGGAACCTAGAAGAGCTCGAGTGTTCCACGTGGTAATTTGAAACGCATGTTCAGGAATATACAGAGAACATTGAGAGGGGGAGGGGCGAACATCTCCGACGCCTCTGCAGACTGCCGACTGGAGGAAGGCTGCGACGCATGAAATATATCTGAATTCTGACTGCTGAACTGCAATGCAGCAAAGGAGAAGGGGGAAGGAGCGCCGACGGAGCCCCAGCAGCCCCCGCTGCTATTATTCACGCTGGCGGCAACATTATCTCCCGCGCGCAGGGAAGCGGAAGGAGGAGGGGACGAGGACAGAGCAACAGAAGATCGTTCAGAGCAGCAGCGCCATGGGGCCGCACATCAGAGGTTCTCAACGTTGGCGATGGCCTCGGCGCGCTCCTTGGAGATTCCCCAGAAGTGGAGCGCGTCGCACTTAGGCTCGAACTTGAACGTGTCTAAGCCCGAGGAGGTCGCTTCGTACAGCTCGAAAATGTCGTGCTCGGTGATGACCTGCAGCGCGCCCCTGTGGCCATTGACCCCAACTTTGTGGGTGGTGGCCCAGTGCTCGGACTTCTCAAGCTCCTCCTTGACGGTAGTGTCGATGGCGAACAGCGCGTTTTTTTTTTTTTTTTTTTTTTTTTTTTTTTTTTTTTTTTTTTTTTTTTTTTTTTTTTTTTTTTTTTTTTTTTTTATTATTATTGTTTTTTTTTGTTTTTTTTTTTTTGTTTTTTTTTTCTTTTCGTTTTTCTTTTTTTCTTATTCTTCTTCTTCCCCTGCCGCACGTGCAGCGGCAGATCTCCACGAATACGAATAGGATGAAAAGACCCGTCACGAAAATCTCTCCATTGCATGCCAGCACCGTTGGCGCGCTGTTGAAACACGAGAGCGTCCACCTTGTTCTTGAAGTGCAGCTTGTAGGTCTGACTGGTGCCATGGAACTCGGCCGTGACCACTTCGTCGCGGAGCTCCTGCGGGTAGGCTGTCTGCATCTGTAACCAGTGCGCCTACCGCGTCTTGGCCAAGAGGGGACGAGGGAACGTGCCCACAAACTTCACCGTGGGGTCGCCCATGTCATTGTCCGCGTCGAGCCCCGCCACACGCCTTACTTTACCATCAGCGCCACGTTGACGATATGTGCTGCCTGGCGTCG
The DNA here is from genome assembly GCA_963575745.1 of Prorocentrum cordatum. Lineage (NCBI taxonomy): Eukaryota > Dinophyceae > Prorocentrales > Prorocentraceae > Prorocentrum > Prorocentrum cordatum. Next base: position 285,224 of record CAUYUJ010014655.1, on the reverse strand, counting down.
AGCCGCTGCATTTACTCCCTGCCGAGCTGCCGTCTTCAAGGGACTTGATCTTGGCGCCCTGCTGGTTGACAAGGTCGCCCAATTGTTGAAGCTCGGACCCTTGTTGAGTGAGTTGGCCTTGCAGCCCAGCGACTGCAACTTGGATTTCTCCCGAGAGGGCACACGTGATCTCCGCCTTCTGCTTGTCGAGCATGGCTTGAACTTGAAGGACCAGCTCTCCATTACCACCAGCGCCAGACCCCGCCATGGCACAAAGTGTGAAGGTGAGCAAAAGAGACTGCCAGGCTCCAAGAGCTTTGCCTGCCGCGGGATAGCGGTATCCCTTCAAGCCAATGCGGGCACAGCCCGCAGTCAGCATGGCCTTGAGCCAAAATGGCTTGAGCCAACATGGCTACGGAAGGAGGAGGAGGAGGAGGAGGAGGAGGAGGAGGAGGAGGAGGAGGAGGGGGAGGGGGAGGGGGAGGGGGAGGAGGTGGAGGCGGAGGAGGAGGAGGAGGCCACGGGCGCCAGCGAGGCGCCCACTGGCGGGCATCGGGCTAACCCCGGGCAGACCCACCCAACGCACGGGCGCCCGCGTGGCGCTCACGGGCGGCCACCGACCGGGCACCTGGGCGAAACCACGGCACACCCACACTCGATGACGTACCAAGCCGCACAGGAGGCCCCACGCGCAAACAGCGTCAGGGGAATAATGAGCTGCACGATCCGCAACGGAGCAAGTACGCACGGATGACGCAAGCGCCCGATCGTGTAAAAGTGCGCCCCCCTGGGGAACACGAGCAGGACACGCGCAGCTGATTGAACCCAGGCGCACACTTCGCGAGCTTCAGTGTTGCGTGCCCCCTGGGCTCTGGGAAGGGTTCTCGCATGACTTTTCCATGGCCAAGAGGGCCCCAATACTGGCCAAGAGGGCCCCACGAGGACCCGAAGGCGGTCCCAAAGGGCCCCCGATTGCCGAAAGACTGTTCCGAGACGCCCAAGATGGCGACAAGATGGCCCAAGAGGCCTCTAATACGCCCCAGCAGCCCTCGAAGAAGCCTCCCAAGAAGGCCCCGAGATGCCCAAATCATTGACTTGCCTATGTAAAGGTTTTAGAAAGATGTTGGCGTTCTCGCGTTTGCGGCTTTCCGACGCTCCAAGGCGGCCCCAAAGGCTCCAAAACGGCCTAAGAGGCAGCCAAGAAGGCCCCCAGACGGCCTAAGAACGCCCCAGGACGGCACAGGAAGCGCCCAAGACGGCCCAATATGGCCCCAAAACGGCCCCCAAAACGGGCCCAAGAGAGGGAACACGAACCGACAATCCGAGCCTTCCGCCCCAACAAGCCCCCAGGAGGCCCCGAGAGGCGCCCAGGAGGCCAGGAGGCCCAAGAGGCCCCCAAGAGGCTTCAACGGGGCCCCTAAGAGGCCCAAGCGAGGCCCCCGAGAGGCTCCAAAACAACCCCCAAGAGGCCTCCAAACTGCTTCCAAAAGGCCCCCAAGAGGCTTCCCACGAGATCCCAACGAACATCGAATAGGCTTCATACGCAGGCATGGTGGCGGGATGGGCCGAAGGTCACTAAACATATCCGCCGCCCCCTGTTGATTCATCACAGGGGTGCCTGGCGTGTTAAACCCTCTCGGTTTTGGTGCTGGTTCTTTTTCCCAAAAAAAACTCCCCCTGGGGCTTCGGCCTGTCCTGCCGGCCACCCAGAAAGGCGCTCAATCCGGAAACAAATCCTCCAAGATGGCTCAAGATGGCGCCAAGATGGCCACGTTGGCCCAAGATGGCCTCCAAGATGGTCCAACATGACCCTCAAGATGCCTCCAAGATGGCCGCGATGGCCTCCAAGACGGCTCAGATGACCCCAAGATGCCTCCAAGACGGCACAAGATGGCCTCAAGACGGCCCAAGACGGCCCAGAAGGCCCGCAAGATGCCTCCAAGACGGCCCAGAGGCTTCCAAGAGGTCTTCCAGGAAGCCTCGCAGAAGCCAAAATCATTGATTTTCCATAGGTTTTTGAAGGATTCTGGCATTTGCGCCTTTTCGGCTTTCCGACGGCCCGAGACGGCCCAAGAGGCCCCCAAGTTCGCCCCAAGAGGCCCCCAAAAGGGCCCCATGACGGCCCAAGTGGCCTCCAAGACAGCCCCAAGACGGCCCCAAGACGGCCCAAGAGGCCTCCAGCACGCCCAAGATGGCCTCCACGACGCCCAAGATGGCCTCCAAGACGGCCCCGAAGCGCCCCAAGAGGGCCCCAAGTCGGCCCAGAAAGGCCCCCAAGACGGCTCCCGACGGCGTCAGACGTGCCAGGAACCCACCAAGATGGCCTCAATTGGCTCGAAGCTGGCCCAAGACGGCCCAAGAGGCCCCCAAGGGGGCCTCCAGGAAGGCCAGATGAGGCCCAAAACATCGATTTGCCTTAGGTTTCTGACAGATTTTGACATTTGCTTCTTTTCGGCCTTCCGACGGCCCGAGACGGCCCAAGAGCCCCCGAAGATCGCCGAAAGATCGCCCTAGAGGCCTCCAAGATGGCCCCAGAACGGCCCAAGAGGGCCCCAAGACGGCCCCAAGAGGCCCCCAAGACGGTACAGGAGGCCTTTAAGACGCCCAAGATGGGCCTCCAAGACAGCCCTGGAGCATTAAGATGGCCCCAAGTCGGCCCATAGAGGCCCCCCAAACGGCTTCCGACGGCGTCAGACGGACCAGGAGCCCACCAAGACGGCCGAACATGGCCCTAATATGGCCCAAGACGGACCAAGAGGCCTCCAAGAGGGCCTCCAGGAAGGCCCGAAAAAGGCCAAAATCATTGAATTCCCCATGGGTTTTTGAAGGACTGTGGCGTTTGCTTTTTTTCTGCCTTCCGACGGCCCGAGACGGCCCAAATGCCCCCAAAGATCGCCCAAGAGGCACAAGACACGGCCCCAAGAGGCCCCCAAGACGGCCCAGGAGGTCTCCAAGACGCTCAAGATGGCCTCCAAGACGGCCCAAGAGCCCTCCAAGACGTCTTCCAAGAAGGCCCGAAAGGGTCAAAATGGTCTCCAGGCGGCCAAGATGACCTTCAAGATGCCCACGTGTTCCCCGAAGGCTTTCCAAACCGATTCGGGGAACACATGGTCCGATAGCTTGGCAGGTCTGGCATCAACGTTCGGCCACCTAGGCGCTTCCAAAAAGGCAGGGGGCGGCGGTGATTCGCCGTAGGCGTCTTCGATATTTGCAGATGCTCCCACATCCCTCATAATAGCCATGCTGGGGTCCCTATCCGGGCCCTTGCGCCCTACCCAGTTGACAGCAATGCAGCGTCAAAAATCCCCCTTTCAACATTGATTTGTTGCCGTCGACGTTGCAGAGTGCGTGGCAGGCGCGGGGCGCGGTGCACACCGCGCGTTTGTTTCTTAAGGTTGAACTTCCGTTTGAGCGCGGGGCGCGTTCTTTCCGCCAGATCGTCGGATGCGGGGGCCGCGGCCGAGAGAGAGCGACATGCAGCTCTCGTCCAAGCGCCGCGCTTGATGTTCCTGGAAGTTGCGTTCGCGACTGGACGCGGCGCGTGTCCTGTTTGATTGCCGACTCTATTGGAAGCCATGCCACGCGACAGCGATCGGGACGTTGCTTTCGCTTCGAAGCCCAAGCTCTCCCCGAGAGCTGCGTTCTCTACGGTCGGGGGCTTTTGCTCAGCGTGTCGCCGCGGCGGCCCTGGTGACAAGCGGATGGCGTGTCGCTCCGCTCCGCGGGCTGGGAGGCTGGGGAAGGCTCGGGACGTTCACGCTCGGGAGTGGGGAAGCGGATAGAAATTTGGACACCTGAAATGGGCACGGAAAGAATGGGTACAAGGCCCAACGACAAATTATGTCCCGAACCAACAGCGGCCGCTGTTGTGCAGGCGGCCTTCTGTCTCGAATGGACACAGGCCGCGGCGGCGAGGACAGCGAGAACTGCTGTTGGGCATCGTACCCATTCTTTCCGTACCCATTTCGAGCGTCCAGAGGATAGAAAGTCGCGCCGCAGCGCCATGGGCCAGAGCCGGCGGCGCGGCACACTGTCCAAACGCTCCCGACCGCAGCCTGGGCGCAGCGCGTGCTCTCCGTCGGCAGGGCGTCGGAGGCGGGGCCGCGCACGCGCGCGCCTTCCGCCCGGGAGGCGTAGGGGACCACATGCGAGCCCTACCCCCTCCCCCTCAGAAATCGTGGGGGGCCGGGGGTAGGGCTCGCATGTGGTCCCCTAAGGCGGGAGCACACGCCAGACCCAGGCTGTGACTGCGACAGCACTGGCTCTTGTTATTACGGGAGGGGTGGTGGGACCGGGCGGGGCCCGTTTGCTCGGCCCGCCAATCATCTCGACTTGCAGTCCTGTTCCTGCTCCACTGTGCGCTCGTGCTCACAGTCGCGCTTGCTCTCGTACCCTTCTATCCTGCAGTGCTCTCTCCTCGGACCTCCTCATCCTTATCTCCTTCCTGCCTCCTCCTCCTCCTCCTCCTCGAACATCTCCTTGGCCTCGTCCTGCTCGTCCCAGTCGCCCTCCTCACTATGAGCCCCGCCTTCCCCAAGCAGGGCCGAAGGGGGTCACCGACAGGGGTGTCGCCAACTCCTCGATGAGGCAGAGGAGACGGAGGAGGAGGAGGAGGAGGTCCGCCCTCCCCCCCCTAGAGCATAGCCCCCGACGAGTAAAATCTCCCCAGAGCATGCTCGCCCTTCGATCCTCAGAAGGAGCCGCCGACCCCCCGGGTGGCGACCCCGTGGGGAGTGCGCGCGTCCCTCTCAGGCCGTCCGCGGCGACCGCACAGCCGAGAAGCCACCGAGCTGGCAGCGAAATTGAGGCCGGCCGAAGCCGACAGGCCGCCGCAGGCAGCCCAGAAGGGAGCAGCGACGCGGCGACGACACAACGGCCGACCGCCGAACCTACCCGACCGAACGCGGCCGAACCGACCGAACCGCGGGCACCCCAGGAGATCCTCATCCTTTGGCTTTCAGGTCGTAGTGAACTCGGATCTCCGGCGGCCGTTCGGGACGACTCGGGCATCCCTGGGACGCCGTCGACGGGGCGCAGCTGCGGAAATCCACCCCAGGATGCGAAAGCTGTCAACCCCCCCGAAAACCTCAGAAGACCTCCCCCTGGCCATCGCTCGGACGTCCATTTCCTGTGTTTTTTTTTCCGGTTTCGTGCGTGGATTTTTCGCGAAATGATCCAAGATGCTCCTCGATGGTCCTCGCCGAAGAAAAATGCACACGTCCGAGCGATGCCAGGCCCCCACGACGCGGTGCCAGCACGACCAGCGAACGAACCGACCGACCGCCCTCCCAGCTCCAGGCAGCCTCGGGTGCCATCGGCGGCTGGGCTCGTGCGCGCGCGCGCGTGTGGCGCGGGCGGGGTGGAGGCTGGCGACCACTCCCTGAGGTGGACGGCGCGCGGCGTCGTCGTTGGCACGGCAGGGGCCGCCGAAGAGGGCTTTGCGGTGCGCCGCCACGATTGGTCTCCTGCTCAAGCCATGCACGAAAAACTGGTTTCGCGCTGCAGCTATTCTGCTGTGTCGCCTTGCTGTTCGATTCGGTCTCGGGATTCCAGGCAGCTACAGAGCTCTCGGGCATACCATCGGATCGGGCAGCATCGAAAACACACAAGTCTGCAACTTCGAGCGCGCTGAGATCGGTCTCCCACTCGAGCTGACTTGTCTCCGCCTCTTCCTTCTCCTCCCCCATTCTTCTTCCGCCCTCCCCAGGAGGAGTCGCAGGAACAGGAGGCGGAGTATGATGACGATGACGATGACGATGACGATGACGATGATGATGCGGCTGATGTGATGATGATGGTAATGATTATGATGTTGATGATGGTGATAATGATGATGAAGATGATGATGATGATGCTGATGATGCGGCTGATGATGAAGATGATGATGCTGACGATGATGATGACGAGGAGGAGGAGGAGGAGGAGGAGCACCTCTTCTTCCACCTCTTCCTCCTCACGCCCTCCCTCCATCCACGTCTCTCCGCCTCTTCCCCATTACCCTTCTCCTCTCTCTAACAACTCCTTCTCCTCCTCCTCCCCCCGTCCTGAGGATGAAAGGAATGGTCAGCCGATCACCGGCAGCGTGCTGGCCCAGGGCCCCGTCTCAAAAAAGGCGGGGACCTGAGACGCGTGGTCGGCCTCCACCGGCACCGTCGGAGCGCGCGCGCGTTCGTGAGGACATCCAAGAGAACGCTGGGCTCCTCCGAGGGGCCAGGGGTTGCAACAACCGACGGGACATGGAGGGACGTTTTCTTCGCCTCTCATCCTCGTCGATGTCATCACAGGGATTACATTAGGAGGCAACTCCTGGGAGGTCGTCGCCAGCTGGATTCGGGGCCAGAAAGCTTGACATAGGGGCCATTCGGCCACATCAGGCCAGATTAAGCCAAGGAAGAAGCCCGACTAAACCCGATTAAACGGTATGAAAAAAAGGAGTGAGCGGGACTATTCTGGATCGGGCCGTTTCGACAATGGGTATACCAGCGCCGCTGCATCCTGGCTCGTCGACGTGATCAGAGCGAGGGCTGCAGGAATAGGGCGATACGAACTCACCCTGAACGCGCATCGTCGTCGCTGTAGTGGAGGCCTCTGACGCCGCTCGGAAGAAGTATGCAGAAAACACGAAGTAGAGGGCGGTCAAAACACATAGGGTGTCGGCCCGCGCCCAGCGAAAGGGAGGCAACATGATGACCCTTCGGCTCTTCCCACGACGGTGCTTGCACTCAAGGTTTGGTGAACATGCACGGAATCTGCACGGGTTTGGTGAACATGCACCCCCAATTTCGGTAGGCGGCCAAATTCTGGGCTCCCTGGTTCTGGGGTTCAAGTTCCGGATTCCTGGCTTCATGTGATCTGGGTTGCGGCCAGGATCTGGGGACTTTGCGTGTAGAGAGACTACACTGTACAAGGTCGAATGTAGAGTGCAGAGCCAAGAATGCAACGACCAGAGAGCATAGATGCGAGTGTAAATAATACGGGGTAAGGCGCAGAGAGGGGGGATAATGTATCAAGTGAAACAAGGGCAGAATGCATGACAACAATTGCAAGAGTGGAGAATAGTTAGAACGTGCAGCCGTGGGACTCCCGTGGACCACTCCCTTGGGCAAATCTGAAAGGAAACCCTGCAGAGTTTAAGAATGTGGCTTCAATTCAGCTTTGCCTCTTCTTCTTCCTCCTCCTCATCATCCTACGCCTCCTCATCCTCATCCTCATTATCATCATCATCCCCCTCATCCGCTTCCCTCATCATTCTTCTCTATTGCGATCGATGGCCCCCGTTCGTCAACATCCTCCACTCACTCCTCCTGTTCATTCTCCCATCCTCCTCATCGCGCTCTTTCCCTTCCTGCTCCACTGATCCTCCCTCCTCATCCTGCTCCTCCTCGTTCCCCTGCTTCTCTTCTGGAAGGTTACGCATCCATTCCCTGTGTGTTGGAGGGTTCGCAAACATATTCCCTGCGGAGAACTTGCACTTGTATTCCTTATGGGAACGCTGGAAGCAAACACAAACGCATGAAACACAAACACTAAGAGAAACCAACAGCGGATGGCAGAACGTCTGAAACCAACTGAGTGCAACATCCAACTGCAACGGTTTAAACTTTACACCACTGCTCCACTGCTCCACTGCCCTACTGCTCCCTCTCTCTCCTTTCCATCCTCATTCCCACCACCCCACCCCACCTTTTACCCCTCCTCCTCTCCCTCCTCCTCCTCCTTCTCCTCCTGCTCCTCCCTGCCCTGCCCCATGGAGGGGAGCAGATGGAGATGGGGGGAGGAGGAGGAGGAGGAGGAGGAGGAGGAGGAGGAGGAGGAGGAGGACGAGGAGGAGGAGGAGGAGGAGGAGGAGAGGATGAGGGAACAGGAGGGAGGACGGAACGCGAGGAGGAGGAGGAGAAGGAGGAGGAGACGGAGGAGACGCAGGAAGAGGAGGCCAGGGCGAAACATGAGTGGGAGTACGGTCAGGAAGAGGAGGAGGAGGAGGAGGGAGGAGGAGGAGGAAAAGGAGCAACAACAACAGGATGTCAAGGGGAAAGGAGGAGGCAACGGAATACGGAGGAGGACGAGGAGGAAGAGGAAAGAGGAGTGAGGAGCGATGGGGAGGAGCTTAGTCCTGAATCCTCCTCCTCCGCCGGAGATCCCTCCTAACTCCTCCTCCCCCTCCTCTTCATACTTCTCCTCCTGCTCTTCCTCCCCTCGTCCCCCCTCCTCCAGACCGTGCTCCCCATCATGATTCGTCCTTTCCCTTTCTCCTCCTCGCCGGCCCTCCTCCATCCTGCTCCCTCATCTCCCCCTCCTTCCCCCCCTTCCTCCCCGTCAACCCTGCTCCCCTCCATGGGCCAGGGCATGGAGGAGGAGGAGGAGGAGAAGGAGGACTAGGAGGAGGGGAAGGAGGCGAAGTGAAAGGCGAGGTGGGTGTGGTGTGCGAAAAAGGATGGAGCGGGGGAGAGGTTACAGTAGGACAGTGGAACAATGGAGTAACCAATACGTAGTGAAATATGTTGATGTGGTGTTGTTTTCAAACATGTGTATTCCTTCAAATTTGCGACATGTTCCGCAATCCACCGTTGCTTTCTTTGACTTTTGCGTTTGTCCTTCGGTGCGTCTGGTGTCCATTGTTCCCATACGGAATTCAATGTCAAATTCTCCACGTAAGGGATGTGCTTGCTAACCCTCCGCGCAAATAGTATATGCATAACCTTTCAGAAGAGAAGCTGGGGAAAGAGGAGGAGCAAGATCAGGAGGAAGTCGACGTGGAGGAGCAAAGGAAGTAGTAGGATGATGAGGAGGGAGGGATGCGGAGGCGAAGTGGAACTTGAACCACCTTTCCAAGTTCAGACCAGATCTATCCACATTCGTCATCATCTTGTACATTTGCCCGTCCCGTCGTCAGCATGCTGCCATTGCGTGCTCCGCGCGAGTAGCTGTTTGGGCAAACCTCAATTGTGATATATGAGCAGGGCTAGGGCTGCGCTTGTAGCAGATTGGGATCTGTGGGCCTCCGATACCTGGTTCCATCGGGGGGCCTGCAACAGCTAGACGAACAACAGCGCGACATAATCGTAGACGTTCAGGCCCGCGCGGATTCATAGGATCGGCGCTGGGCCCCGACACCTGCTCTCGGCGAGCGGCCTGTGACGACTATGGTCTCGGTGGGGGCCGGCATTTACGTCCTTCATTTGTTCGCGTACTCCCTCTTGTCGCTGGAAGGTACGTGGTGGGCTACTTACAAAAAAACAACCATACAGAAGCGGCCGTCTCGGCGCGATCCAGTGTCCTGCCAGATCGGGGCCCCAGGATGTGGAGGTGGACGGGCGATGCGACTCGCGGGCAGTCGGGCCGTCGAGAGCTCCCAACCTGCGCCCTCAAGCACCCCCGCCTCTGCGAGGGTGGCGCAGTGAGGGAGGCCCCGAAGGCCCCTCCACCGCCCCATGCAAGCTGGCGCGCCGAGAAGGGGGAGCCAGGCAAAGGGGGCGGGGTGCGCAGCCCCTGCCGAGGCGTGCGCGCAGACGAGGACGGGGGTGGGGGCCCTGAACTGCGCTGGAATAGGACGAAGAAGAGGAATCATACTATACGAATAAGAATACTCATTATCATCGAAGAAAAAGAGTAATGAGACGACGAAGAGGGAGAAGGCCATGACATCTGTGAGTTATATCGACGCCCTGGCCATGGTACCCCACTGCGACCTGTCGGACAATACCGGCGTTTTATACAACCCGCTGAATCGCTAGACCGGGCCAAATAGGGGCCAAATCCTCAGAACCTAACGAACACTCCTCTTAAGGTACGTCTCAAACACCGCCAAAGGAGACTCAGCAATAATACCACATTGGGTAACCAATTGTCCTTTTTCTCCTCGCTTCCCGTCCCCCCCCCCAGGGCTCCCAGCAGCCGAGGTGGAGGTGTCTAAATCCATTGGGGCACTGGAACACCCGAAAGACGACGCCGACGTCGCCGCCGCCGACAACGCTGCCGACAACGTCGGCAATGGCGGCGCTGCCGACGACGACGGCGGCAGCGACGACAGCGGCACTGGTGGCGGCGACATGGCGCCGGCAGCGACACCATGTTCACGAAGCAAATCGGGCCTGAGGGAAGCGGGTCCTGGATCCTGGGGCTCGCTCTAGGAGGAGAAGAAGGAAGAGAAAAGAGATAGGAGAAAGGAAAAAGAGAAGGAACAGGATGAGAAGCAGGAGGAGGTAGAGGAGGAGAAGGAGGAGGATGAGATCAGCCCGTCATCCCGATCCCTTCTTTCGTCGCTCCCCCGTGTAGGGCGCAGGGTATAGGGAACCCCCTGAAACGGCGGAAGACCTTGGGACCCGCTTGCTTCATGGCAAAGCCAAACGTGTGGCGCTCCCTCCCCGTTTGCGCGGCCGCCCTGCCACGGGCGCGAGCGCCGAAAAGGGCTGGGCGCGTCGGGCGGCGCGCGGGCGAGGCCGTCGACGCCGGCAACGGCGACAGGCGACGACGACTGCGGTCAGGATTGTTTTCTTAGCGCGTGGCGGCGGCGGCCCCGGCGAGATGCTGCGCCCTGCGCGCGGACAGCGTGCTTCTCAGCTGCGCGGGGTGGGAGGTGAGGAGATGCTCGGCGCTTGGGGACTGGGACCAGGATAGCGCGTCACGCCGAAGCGTGGTGGGCCAGGACTGGCGGAGCGACGCGTCAACCCAAAAATCCCGACCGTACGACGGCGGAGGCCGACCCGGAGCACGGGGGGCTGGAGAACGAGGGGGAGGAGGAGGAGGAGGAGGAGGAGGAGGAGGAGGGGAAGGAGGAGCAGGAGGAGGAGAAGGCGGAGGAGATGACGAGGAGATGAGGATGAGGATGAGGAAGGAGGAAGAGTGGGAATGGGAATGTCAGATGACTAAGTCATACTACCTGGCCTCCCCCAGAGATTATCCAGCAACGCGGGGAAAAGGATGGGGAAGGAGACGAACCAGAACATGGCGCACAACACAAGTGAGACACGCTTCATTTGCAGCCAACGCCTTCACAAGGTATTGAAAACACGATGACTCACCCGAACCAAAAGTATGTCCATTAGCGAAAATAACCACAAACGCCTTCGCAAATTATTGTTATGGCTGAGTCACCAGACTAAACCAAAGTTGTCCATCAGCGAGAGCACACGTACAATCACTTCCACAAGTAATTGTCTGAACAAACTATAACCAAACGCGCAACGACCTCCACAAAGCATTGCATGAACAAAAGTGTGTCCCTCAGCCGGTGCACACATACACGAATGACGGCCACATGCAAAACGCCATGTTGAAACTTGTTCAAAAAAGCCTGAATTAATATTGACGCCACGACACTATGCGGGACGCTCACCCTTGCAACCTGGGTAAAGTATGCAAACCACTTGGCCAAGCACACAGGGAATGACTGCCTGCCTCCTGAAACGCCCAATGCCACATGGGACTAAAAGCAGCTGAGACCAAATACAAAACACCACCAACAACAAAGTGCAGTAACGTCCCCAAGCGGACATGGGAGATGCCGGCACTGAAGCGGATGATGCCTGGCCCCTGCTGGACGCGGAACAGACTGTAGGCGTATATCCCCCTTGCGGCAATGGGAGATACCTGCACTGAAGCTGACGTGGCCCCGCCTGGCCGCCACAGTGCATGCTACCACTGCTTACTTGCTGACACAAGCATAACAAGCGAATTGAACCTATGTGGCAGAGCAATATGAGATACAACACGTGCGGCCGAAACAGACGGCAAATCAACGAATACCAGAATGCGGGACACCGACATGCCTGCTGCACACTATACTTGAGTTCGCTCATTCTTGCCATCCCACGCCAACAACCTCCAACATATGCGAACACCAGTATGGAAGATGATATGCTGGGAGCCACTCAAGCGCCACGCGAAGGCAATGGGCTGTGCACCCCATGGCTAGCTAGAGCCCAAGCGGGTACGATGCCTTGGGCCACCCGTGCTTGAGTTGAGGAGGGAGGAGGAGGAGGAAGAGGAGGAGGAAGAGGAGGAGGAACTGTATTTAGTACTCCGCGGGCCGCCCGTCGCAACAGCCCGCACCGAGGCCCGAGCCGCGACTAAGGGGAGGTGGAAGAGGAGGAGGGAAAGGAGAGGGCGGCCGCCCGCTCATGACCACGCCCACGTCGTCCACGCAGACGCCGAAGAGGACGACGACTCATCAAAGGCCAGGATCACCAGACACTTGCTGGCTCTGTCACAACCCATCTGACAAAAAGGGCCAGGATCACCAGACACCAGCTGGTTCTGTCACAACCCTCAAAAGAAAAATGCCTCGAACATAACCCAGAAGCCACAAGCAACATAGCGACCATAACAATGGGCCAGGATCACCAGACGCCAGCTGGCCCTGTCACAACCACTGAATATGCAAGGGCCAGGATCACCAGACACCAGCTGGCTCTGTCACAGCACAGAGAGATACATACTTCGAAAGTGCCACAAGCCACGCGACACGTAGCGACCAGAGTAATACAATCAGCAGAGGTGCCACTAATGGGGGCCCGAGAATCGGGACCACCCCAGGTAACCTAAGGACTCTGCCGCAAGATGGGGCGAATCACCAGCTAGACTGGCTCTGTCACAACCCAAGATAATCCAACGTAAACCAGTGCAAGTCCCAATCAGAAGAGAACGTCACGTACTCAATACGTCAGGTAGTCGGCCTCTTACAAGAGATCCCTGCTTCGGGTAAGGAGGAGGAGGAGGAGGAGGAGGAGGAGAAGGTGGAGGAGGAGGTGGAGGAGGAGGAAGAGAACGCTTCGAACACGAGGTTGCGGTGGATCTCTGCGTGCCGCTGCTTTCGGCCTCTGGGCCCTCTCTGGGCCCCGTGGCCACATCAAGAAGCGGCTCTCGCGGTAAGAGCTCGGACCCGGGGATGGGGGGCTCAGGCCTTTGGGAGCTCCGCGCGGTCCAAAAAGTCACGGCGTCGGGGGTTGCGGGACGACGCCGAGGTGGTGGAAGAGGGGGGAGGGGGGCGAACCCCTTCTCATCTCTGCCTCCCCCTCCTCTCCCTGATTTTACCTCCTCCATCTCGCCACTGCCAGCCATAATCTGATGAGCATCACCCTTGAGTTCAAGCCCGACCAGACCGTACTGGACCCCACTCGACACTGGCATTCCCTGCTGCATTTTCATCGACCGTCCATCCTAGACGCTCACTCATACCACCACGGGCCAACCTGGATCCGGGGGCCTGCGGAGGCGTCCATAGAAGCCTCCGGAGCCACCAGAAATATCAAAAACGCCATCCCCCGTCTCGAACATCCCCCTCCTCCTCTTCGCCCTGTTCCTCCCTCATCCCTCCCCCCTCTCTCTCCCTCTCTCCCTCCCACCCCCTCTCCCTCCCCCTCCCCCTCCCCCTCCTCTCTCTCCCCCTCCTCTCTCTCCCCTCTTCCTCCTCCTCCTCCTCGACGACGGCGGCGGAGGCGGCGACGGCGATGGCGACGGCGACGGCGACGGCGACGGCGACGGCGACGACGACGACGACGTGCCGCGGCTGGCGGGGCCAGGCGGCCATCACGCCGCCCGCGGGCACCGCGCGGCGCGTAGCCTCTCCAGGACCTCTATCGACAGGCGGCGCCAGGCCACCAGGCGCCGCCGCCGCCGCTGGCGTTGCCGTCGTCGACGTCGGCGTCGTCGGCGGCGTCGTCGTCGTCGCCGTCGTCGTCGGCATCGGCGGCGCTAGCAGCGCTGGGGTCGTCGACATCATCGTCGGCGTCGTCATCGTCGTCATCATCGTCGATGTGGGCGTTGTCGTCGGCGTCGTCGTCAGCATCGTCGTCGGGGGCGTCGTCGCGAACTCCCGTGGGGGCAGGGCGAGGAGGATGAGGGCGAGGAGGAGGAGAAGGCAGGAGGGGAGGTGAGAGGGTGAGGAGGGGGATGGCGGGGATGATGACGAGCAAGAGGAGGATAATGATGAGGACAGGGAGGAGAAGGAGCACGAGGATGAGAAGGAGCATAGAGCGCTCAGCGCGGCTACAAGCACTGTTCAGAGATGAGGGAGAAGGAGGAGGAGGAAGAGGAGGAGGACGAGGAGGAGGTAGAGGAAGACGACGGAGGCAAGGCTTGAGGGATCCGGGATCGGGGAAGGAGGGGTGCTACCATTCTGGCCGTCGCCGATGCATGCCGTTGCCGATCCATTGCCGATGTGCCCCGATCCTCGCGACCTCCATCTGCTCTGGCCCCATGTGGTGCGGCCTGGATCCCCCCCTCTGACCGCGTCGACGTCGCGGGCCATCTCGTGGTGATTGAAGACGACCCGCGTCTGCCACTTCGTCGTCCAGGCCCCCGCCGGAGGGCTCCAACCACTGATATGGTTGGTTATCGCGCCCTCCTTCTCCTCCTTCTCTTTCTCCTCCTCATCCTCATCCTCCTCGTCTATTTTCCCTTCGGCCCCCCCTTCATCGCAACAGCCAGACGCGGCTCGGAAAATGGCGGGCCTGGATGGTGCCTGCGGGGGGATCGGGGGTGGGTTTTGAGCAGATTTCCATGCAAACCTTCGGCGTCTTCAAAGAACCGCGACTCTCTTCTTGCTGCCTGTGGTTTGGTGTGTGGGGGCCCCAGAGGCCTGTCATGGGGGCCCGTTGACGAATATCTGGTCCCCTGGATAGGGTCGATATCACGACTGCCAACGTCGTCTCATTCTACCTGTTCTTCCTTCCCTCCCCTCTATGTCTTCTCCCTCTCCCTCCTGCCCGACCCGGGTCTTCGTCCCGGGGCCGACTGCCCAGCGGTCACACTCCTCCCAGGGCCGCCCAGCCCCTGCCGAGCGTTTCACCATGTCCCGAATCTCACCCCCAGGGCCATGCGCCCAAGGTTTTAACCCCCTGGCCGCGTTCTGGGGTCAGTAGGTGGCGACGCCAGAGGTCATGGGAGACCGGGGGCTGTCGGAACCAGGTGCTGCACTCTGCGCGCTGCTTGATAGGCACCCCCTCCACGCCGCCCGCGCGCGCGCCGAGACCGTGCGATCCACGCCCCAGCGCTTGCCACGCAAACCGGAGCACACGCGGCCGCTTGTTCAAACTCTTCTTCCTCCCAACACCAGCGGGCGATGATGACTCTACCCGCCGCGAACACAGTGCACCACTGAAGCAATGCTGCCGCGCAGCCAGCAGCGGAGGAACGCCTGGCCGGCGGTGAAAACTTCACGAGGAGGGGGGAGGCAGAGGAGGCAGTGAACCAGGCAAGGGCAGCCAGCCTGCCCCCCCCCCACCCCGCGTCGGCGTGAAGAAAAGGGGTTCCGCATCGAGCCGAATTGCTGATACATCGGCGACGCATCGGCGATGCGGCGCGATCCTCCCACCCCATCTGCTCGGACCTCACCTGGGAGGCCTAGACATTCCGAACCCCCGATGCGGAGACAGCGGAACGAGTGAACTGGAACGTTCGGTCGAGCGATCGCCCAGCCCCGTGGCCGTGGCCTTGAAACAGGCTGGCGCCGGCTGCGGACTCACTCGGAGAGCCGGCGTCGGGCAGGCACGGGAAGTGGGAGTGGCGACGAGCAGCTTGTCCAGTGCCCAGGGGTGGAGGGGGGGCATACCTCCGATGTCGTGTCTTGGTCCATGCGGGGTCCCATCTTGGTCGTCTCGATCCCTTCCCGGGGGGCAGTTTTTTGGCCTGGGCCACCTTTTTGACGGCCCCGGGGCTCCGAAACCACCCAGACTGGCGAACATTTGGCCGTCTCGATTTCTTCGAGCCGCAGGACGTCTGCAGAAGGGGGGCGGGGGAGCTAAGTTGGGTGCTCCCCGGAGCGGTGCCTGAACTGCCCTGGTGGAAGGCTGAAAGCTAGTGCTCAGAAGCCCTGTTCTTGCCACCTAGTACAGAGAGGAGCTGGAGGGAAACAGAGATCGGATGACCTGGCTATCGCGAGAGCCCGACCGTTTAAACCCATAGGGAGGTGAAAGATCGGTGGTGGACCTCTCGCCCTCGATTCGCAGTTCGAGTACCCCTAACCCCTTGGGAGGGGATTCGAGCTAGGAGGGCCATGGAATAGGGGGTCTGCTCAGCAGATGGACCGATACAAACCACCCATATTCCATGTTTTTCATCCTTTTCGCAAAGAGGAGGACCTCAGGTGGGCTACATCTTCATCGAGATAATAGGGTTAGGGGGTCTTTTATTCTCGATGGCCAGGGGGCCCAGCGCCGATCCAAGAACTCCGCGCGGACCTCCATGAAATCATGTGTATGCCGTTTCCTGCACTTCGGCCCGCGGACTTGACCAGCGGGCACGAGCGCGCGAGCCGCCGCGGCCGTCCGACCCCACCGAAGCCTTGGTCAGCGACCGCTGGAAGCTGCGCGATGCGCCGCACTCGCCCGCGGCCGCAGGCCCGCAGCGGACCGACATGCGGCTTAGCCCGAGGGCTCCTCCTCGGCTTCGGCACGCCTCGGGCGACCGGGGCCTCCGAGGTCCCAAGACCGCGCGGCGACGGACAGTGCGGCGAGGTCGTTGGGGGCTCCGAGGTCACCACGGTCCGTCACCATAATTTTTGCCACTGAAAAACCAAGCCCGCGACAACATCGGACCTAGTCGGGGATCTTTGAGAGCTGGCGGGTTTGCAGGATGCATCGGGCGGCCCGGCCGTTCCAGAGCGGTCTGGAACGCTCTGAGAGCGGTCTGGAACGCTCTGGGGCTATTTGCCCTGGTCCTGGCCCCTCCCGATCTGCGGCCCTTGCTGTGCCCGATGAGTCAGAGAGCGGCACTGAGTAAAAGAACTGAACTCCAGGAAGGGGGGTCGAGGGGAGATGTCTGGGGGCCACTCGCTCAGACATCCCGCGGCTCAACTTTTCCCAGGCCTGGCCATGCCAGACCTCTGGACTCCTTCCCCAAGGCCGGCTTCTCAACCAGACTGTCTGCTTGAAGGACTTGTGGCCCGAAACGGGCCACTAAAAAAGGAGATGTATCCCAACCATCCTGTGGTGTTGGGTCCTCGTCTTGAAGAGACAGCGTCCCACGTTTCCTCTCCTCCTCTCCTCCTCCCCCTCCTCCTCCCCCTCCTCCTCCCCCTCCTCCCACCCCCGCCTCTGCCCTCTGCATGTCCACCATGTCGGCACACACCCTTATACGCTTCATGGCCCCATAGGGAGCCCCACCTAAGGTCACCGTGGCCATGTTCGCATGTGGACGCCCCACCAATCTCGGCACACCCCTCACGCGCAGGCCCCAATTGCCATGTCCGATGTGGCCGCCCCACCCATTCGGCTCACTCCTCACCCGTTTCGCGGCCCCATAGGGAGCTCCACCTAAGGCCCCAGCCCCAGCGGCCATGTTCGCACGTGGCCGCCCCACCCGTTTCAGCACACCCCAAGCACGTTTGATGGTCCCACAGGGAGCTTTCCAGCTAAGGCCCTAGTGGCCATGTTCACACGTGGCCGCCCCAGCCCTTTTCGGCACACCCCTCACGCGTTTCGTGCCCTCACATGGCGCTCCACCTGAGGCCCCAGTGGTCATGTTCGTATGCTGGCGCCCCGCAGATTTCGGCGCACTCCTCACACGCATCATGGCATTATAGGGAGTTCCACCGAAGGCCCCAGTGGCCACGTTCGCGAGCTCCACATACGGCCCAGGTGGCCATGTTCGCATGCTGTCGCCCCGTCCATTCCGGCACACCCCTCACGCGCTTCCAGGCCCCACAGGGAGCTCCACAGGAAGCCCCAGTAGCCATCTTCGGATTTGGGCGTCACGTTCGTTTCGGCATACCCAACCCCAGGCCCCAGTGGCAGCGCCCGCATGGTGGCCTCGCCCCATTTCGATACGCCCTTCCTCGCGTCGTGGCCCTATATGGAGATCAACAGAAAACGCTACCCACAACGACGGCACTCACAACTTCACATGGTTGGGCCCTGCGCCAGGATACTTTGTTCCCAACCATCCTGCTGTGTTGGGTCCTCGTTTTGAAGAGACAGCGCCCCGCGTCCCTCCTCCTCCTCCTCCTCCTCCTCCTCCTCCTCTCCTCCTCCTCTCCGTACTCCACCTCTTCCCTCCTCCCTGCGTTTCGCCCACCCAGTACAACGCTTCGTGGCCCGATAGGGAGCTCCACCGAAGGTCTCAGTGGGACCGCCCGCATGCGTCAGCCACCACCCAGCACAGCCCTTGCTCCCTGCGTTTCGCCCACCCAGTACGGCGCTTCGTGGCCCCATGCGGAGCTCCACCGAAGGCCTCAGTGGGACCGCCCGCATGCGTCAGCCACCACCCAGCACACTCCTTGCTCCCTGCGTTTCAGCCACGCAATACAGCGCTTCGTGGCACCAGGGGGAGCTCCACCGAAGGTCCCAGTGGGACCGCCCGCACGCGTCAGCCACCACCCAGCACAGCCTTTGCTCCCTGCGTTTCATCCACCCAGTACAACGTTTCGTGGCCCCATAGGGAGCTCCACCGAAGGTCCCAGTGGGACCGCCCGCATGCGTCAGCCACCACCCAACACAGCCCTTGCTCCCTGCGTTTCACCTACCCAGTACAAAGTTTCGTGGCCCCAGGGGGAGCTCCACCGAAGGCCTCAGTGGGACCGCCCGCATGCGTCAGCCACCACCCAGCACAGCAGTGTCTCCCTGTGCTTCACCCACCCAGTACAGCGCTCCCCCTGCTCCACCGAAGGCCTCAGTGGGACCGCCCGCATGCGTCAGCCACCACCCAGCACAGCCCTTGCTCCCTGCGTTTCACCCACCCAGTACAGCGCCCCGTGGCCCCAGAGGGAGCTCCACCGAAGGTCCCAGTGGGACCGCCCGCATGCATCAGCCACCACCCAGCACAGCCCTTTCTCCCTGCGATCCACTCGCCCAGTACAACGCTTCGTGGCCCCAGGGGGAGCTCCACCGACTGCCCTTGTGGGACCGCCCGTATGCGTCAACCACCAAGCACCACAGCTCTTCCTCCCCGCATTTCACCCACCCTATACAGCGCTTCGTGGCCCCATAGGGAGCTCCACCGAAGGTCCCAGTTGGACCGCCCACATGCGTCAGCCACCACGCAACACAGTCCATGCTCCCTGCGATTCACCCACGCAATACAGCGCTTCGTGGCCCCATAGGGAGCTCCACCGAAGGTCTCAGTGGGACCGCCCGCATGCGTCAACCATCAACCAGCACAGCCTTTCCTCTATGCCTTTAACCCACCCAGTACAACGCCTCGTGGCCCCAGAGGGAGCTCCAACGAAGGTCCCAGTGGGACCGCCCGCATGCGTCAGCCACCACCCAGCACAGCCCATGCTCCCTGCGTTTCACCCACCCAGTACAGCGCTTCGTGGCCCCAGGGGGGGGCTCCACTGAGGGCCCTACTGGCATCGCCCGCATGCGTCAGCCACCACCCAACGTAGCGTTTCGTTGCCCCATAGGGGGCTCCACCGATGGTCCCAGTGGGGCTGTTCGCATGCGTCAGCCACCACTCAGTACAGCGCTTCGTGGCCCCGTAGGGGACTCCGCCGATGGTCCCAGGTGGGACCGCCCGCAGGCGTCAGCCACCACTCAGTACAGCGTTTCGTGGCCCCATCGGGAACTCCACCGATGGTCCCAGCGGGACTGCCCGAATGCGTCAGCCACCATCCAGTACATCGTCTCGTGGCCCCATAGGAAGCTCCACAGAAAGACCCCATTTGCACCGCCCGCGTGCGTCGCTCAGTACTCCATTTCGTGGCCCCATTGATTGGGAGCTCCACCATGCCCCAGTGGTACCGCCCGCACGCGCCCCCCCCACACCAAGTAAAACGTTTCGTAACCCCGTAGGGAGCTCCAGCGGCCCGCCCGCATGCGACCCCCCACCCGGTACAGCGCTTCGTGGGCCCAGAGGGGGCTCCACCGAAGGCCCCAGTGGCACCGCCCGCATGCGTCCCCCCCTCCCGGTACAGCGCTTCGTGGCCCCATAGGGGGCCTCACCGAAGCCCCCACTGGCACGCATGCGTCGGCCACTACCCAATCCAGATTTTCGTGGCCCCTTAGGGAGCTCCACAGAAAGACCCCAGTGGCACAGCCCGCGTGCGTCTCCCCCAACCAGTACAGCGTTTCGTGGCCTTATCTGGAGCTCCAGCGAAGGGCACCACCCGCCTGCGTTCGCCACGCCCAGTACAGCGTCTCGTGGCCCATAGGGAGCCCCACCGAATGCCCCAGCGGCACCGCCCGCATGCGTCTCCCCCACCCATTACGGCACGTCCCTCACGCGTTTCGTGGCTCTATAGGAAGTCCCACCGCAAGCGGCACGCACAACGCGCTACTCATGACTGCATATGGTTGGGTCCGTTGCCAGGATAAGTTTGTTCCCCGTGCTCAGAGGATGGAGCTCTTGCTTGTTATTACGGTGGCCGCGCGGACCTTCCTCTCACACCTCCTCTTCCCTTCCCCTCCTCCCCCTGATGATATGCTACGGTATGTTGTGTTACGCTATGTGTTATTATTGTATGTTGTGCTCTGTTATGCTGTGATGCTGTTGTTGTTGTTCATGATGATAAGTGTGATGCGGTCTTGCTGGTGGGAGTGATTATTGATGATGGAGGGTAGATGATGGAAGATGGAAGATGGTTTATGATGATAATGCTGATGATGCTGTTGCTGCTGCTGCTTCTGATGATGATGTGTTTCCCCCCCAGGCTCGGTGAAGCCACAATCACCACACTGATACCAGCTTCTGATGATGCTGGTGATGATGCTGATGATGATGATGATTATGATGATGACGACGAGGCTGATGATGCTGATGATGATGATGATGATGATGATGATGATGGTGATGATGATGATGATGATGATGATGATGGCGGAGCACATCCTGAGGATGTCTTGAGAGAGGCGTGGACTTCACACTCCTAAGTAAGGGGGGGGGCTCCAGGAGTACTGCACGGCCTCCGTTCGCGATCAGATTGCGGGGTTGTCTCAGGCGGTCTGCGTGTTTCGGTGCCCCAACATCACTCGCTTTCGGAGCAGATTCTGAGGACGTCTCAGGCAGTTTGCTGGTTTTCGCATGAGTAAGGGGGGGCCACCAGGGGTACAGTCTTGCACGACCTCCGTTCGCGCCCAGATTGCGGGGATGTCCCAGGCGGTTTGCCTGCTTCGGCGCCCCAGCATCCTTCGCTTTCGGAGCAGATGTTGAGGATGTCTTGAGCGTTTTGTTATTTTGCTGGCCAGATTCGCGAGCACGGATCCTGTTCATGATGCCACAGAAGGCTCCAGCAGGTTCCAGGAGGCCACAGGAGGTTCCAGGAGGTATCAGGTGGTATCAGGATGCCACAGGAGGCCCCAGGAGGCTCCAGGAGGCCCCACGAGGCCACATGAGGCCCCAGGAGACCTCAGGAGGCCACAGGAAGCCCCAAGAGGGCTCAGGAGGCCCCAAGAGGCTTCAGGAGGTTTGAGGAAGCGCCAGGAGGTTTCAGGAGACCCCAGGAGTCCCCAGGCTCATGTGCACAGACGCGCTCGTACTACTGAGACTCATTCACGCTCCAACTCATTCACAGTTAGATCCACTCCCAGACCGTCGATACCTAAGCCCGCTTATGTTCGAAAACTCTCGCGCCTAGACGCTCACGGCGGACGGACAGGTCCATGCTGATAGATGCACATATATGGGGAGCTCCACGCAATGAGTAGTTTTTGGTGTAAAGGCCATGGTTTACCTAATCGGGATGTCGGAGTTTTGTGTCCGGGGGTTGGAGAATCCGCCTGCGGACATGTCCTTGGGCGCATTACTGCTCTCACTTCGAAGCGGATCCAGCCTTGGCCACGAGAACCCTCCAGGATGCGGGCCAAACCGACGAGCATACATCGGGCGCATCCTTGTAGCAGCCAGGGAGGCCCGGGATGCTTCTTGGACCTCCCCGGGAGGCTTGCAAACTACCTCCCTGGGTGCCCCAGAGGCCCGAGAGGTTTCCGGGAGCTCTCCAGGAGGCCCGAAAGGTGCCTCCCGGCCCGGCCTTTTTTCCTGGGGCTCTTCGATGCCTGGGAGGCCCCAGAGGTTTCTGGGAGCTCCCCCGACCACTTTAGGCCATTGATGACGCAATATGTTGCGGACCCCTTAACTAGGTTGCACCATCGTGTTGTGCCATATGTTGCTATCCATGGGTTGCGCCATCCATAGATCGCGCCATCTGTGGGTTGCGCAATTCATGTCTTGCGCTCCGGGTTGCGCCATCGACGGGTTGCGCATCCATGGGTTGCACAATGGGTTGTACCATCACTGGCTTGCGCCACAAGTTGCGCCCTCGGCTGAGAAACACGAAAGGTCGGCAACACGCAAGACTGACCCTAGACAGGAGTGTCCTTTGGTGTGCGGCTTCAGCTGCGATGCGGCGATTGATCCATATCCACCGCCTGGGAACCGACATCCTGGTGCCCCAGCGGGCGGTGGATATGGATATATTTCGGCCCCTGGGGGCCCGAATATGTCCATATCCACCGCCTGCCGCTCCGAAAACTGACCCTCCAGGCGGTGGTCATGTATAAATTCCCGCCTCGGATCAGTGGGGGTGGGGGGAGGGGGGGGGCGGGGCGGGGGCAACCCACCAGCGCAAGCCGTTGCTATCGCACCGCGCTCAGCGAGCGGGACCCCATGGGCCCGCACCAGGCCACTCCTGCGCTCGGGCCTGGGGCGTCCGCTCAGGACGATTCGGACACCTTGTTCTCCTGTGCCTCCTCCTGATGGGCCTGTTGTCCACCACCACCACGATAAGTTGGAGGGGAGGGGGGGTCCTCCTCCTCCTCCTCCTCCTCCTCCTCCTTATCTTCCGCCTCCTTCCCCCTCCAACTTATGGTGGTGGTGATGGTGGAAAAAAGGCCCATCACCTCCTGCCCCCCCCCGTGCTCCATTGCGCCAAGGGGGGTGGACGGACCCGCGGCGGGCCCACGTCGCAACCGGAAGAGGGCCCGAACACTTCGGTCGCCGATCGACGACGACGACGACGACGACGACGACGACGACGACGACGACGACGACGACGACGACGACGACGACGATGGGGGGCCGGCGGGGTACGCGGCAGCGGCCTCGGGGATGACGCCGCTGGCCGGAGCCACGACGTGGAGGTGCAGGTGGTCGACGGAGTTGTGGGGCGGCCTTGGCTTCCCGGCCCCGTGGCCCCGCGGCGCCGGCGCGGGTCCCTCCGCTTCGCCATGGGGACGCGCGGGTCCCGAGGGAGACGTGTCCCTAAGGTTTTCGCCGCTTGGGGCCCTCGGGGCCCTCCACGGGCCCCGGGACTATCCGAAAACGGCTCAGGATGAAAATCTCTCGTCCGTGGGGAAGGCACCGGGGTCCAGGGTGCCGGGGCGGCCTGGGCTTCCGTGGGCCACGCGCAGGAGTGGCCCCCACAGGCAGGAGTGACCTCCAGTGCGCGGACCAAAGGGGCGCAGCGTGGCCACATCCGAGCTCGCAGGCAGCCGCTGCAGCATCGCGCTCATCGATCGGGGGGACCCCGAGGAGCCCGCACCAAAGGCCCTTCCGGCGAAGTTCATCGATGCCGGGCCCCGTGGCCACGCGGGCTCGCGGCGCGGGCGCCAGCCCGTCCGTCCCTCGCGGGAGGACACCAACTAAACACCTGCACCGATTCTGGCCAGGCCGATCCTGGACCCGAGATCGTCGTCGTCGTCGTCGTCGCCGTCGCCGTCGCCGTCGCCGTCGCCGTCGCCGTCGCCGTCGCCGTCGCCGCCGCCGTCGTCGTCGTCGTCGTCGTCGTCGTCGTCGTCGTCGTCGTCGTCGTAGTCGTCGTCGGTGCGTCCATCAGACCTCGCTCGTCCTCTTCCGAACCTACGCCAGCGCAACTCGAACGCATCCGCCTCAACAGAGCGGAGGCGAAGGAGCGGCGCCGCCGCGGCATTTCTCCCTGGCATGTTATGGCCACTCTGTGGGGTGATATTCGTTAAGCCGCTTCCCTCTCAAGTCCTTTGAGCCTGTGCGCGCATGTCATTGTCAATCTGCACACGCAGAATCGAATGAGCACGGTCGAACGTTATCAGCTTGCGTCCGACCGGCCGCTCTCCTCCTCAGGCCTCTCCTGAGGCGAAGGCAGACTGAAGATAGCTCCAGATGAAGGTCAATCGAAGATCTCTGGGGGCGGGTCTGGAGTATGCATCGGGCGCCGCCCTGAGAGCGTTCCTCCAGAACGCTCTGGAGCGATGTATCTTCATCCTGGGCCTGCCTGAATCTACCTCCGCCCCTGGGGCGGACGAACGGCTGGGAGAGCACACGGGATATTTGGGAAACAACTGCATGAAACTGTTTTTGTCGGCGCCTCGCGGCGCCAGTGTATCGAGGAAACGGCCCGGCGGCGGCGGCGGCGGCGACACCAGGTGCAAGCAAGAGGCTTCCTACGGTCAAGAACTTTTGGATAGCGTGTCGCTCCGCCCGTCCTGCCTCACCACGCCTCGGCGCGACACGCTATCCACTCCCCGAGCTGTTCCCACCCACCCCGCTCCGCGGAGCGACGCGCCATCCGCTCGCAAGGCCTAGCGTGTCGCTGGGCTGGCCGCCACGACGCACTATCCCAAAGTCTCCGATCGCAGACCCTCCCTCCTCAACAACCACAGTTTTCGTCCTCTCGACTCCCTCCTCTAGCCCGGGCTAGCCGAAGAGCAACGCCGTGGTGCCCGTTGCGGGCGGTCGTCGCGGGACATGATCCGTGGGTGCACCGCTTTTTCGTTCCGATGCACGCACGTGTCGCGGGCCGCCGTTGGGCGCGGCTGAAGCCGCAGCTCTGGCTTTAGTATCGGTCTTCCTCCCTCCCTCCCCCGTCTCTTGCCTATTCCCCGAACGAAGCTTACACTTAGGGGTTCTAGCTTCAAGTCTAAAATCGATGGGCCCCGGTGGTGGTCCGGCCAGCTCGCCGCCGCCCGTCGCCGCCGTCGACACTGGGCCCCAGTGGCGTTCCAGCCGACTCGTCGCGTCGCGTAGCTTTGCAGTGCTTCGCGTAGCTTTGCATTCATGTGCGCCACATGCACAGGGCATTTTCTTGCAAGGCTCATTATTTTAATGATCATGTGTTTTCTTGCGTTTTCTTTGCGCACATGCAGCACAGTGCGTGCACGCCCACCTGTCCACCTCTTTGCGGGGCAGCGTTGAAGCCGCCGCCTCCCCGCACAGACCCGCACATGCGACGCATCTCCGTGATCCATGCCCACAAGGTCGTTGGTCGGGAAAGCCCCGCATGGCCCGCGCATGGCCACACACACCATACTTCCGCAAAAACATGACTTGCAGGGACGCCATCCCAGGCAACCCGGGCAATCCTTCCAAGATAAATGCCACGACCCAGACAGCAAATCAATGGCGGGCCAGTCGGGGCCCGCGGGGGCCCTCCGAAAATCCTGATTCCGTACATGCCAAACACATGCCAGGCACACGCCGGCACAATACTTGCACAGGTCGCGGCGCCCGGTCGTGAATTCTTGAATCGAGGAGGGGCGACGGACTGTGAGGAAAGGAAAGGCTGGGAAGGACGGGGGCCTTGGGAGAAAGAAAACGACTTGGTCGGGTCTCCGCTGGGCGGCTGAAACCACCCAGCCGGCAGAAAACGCCATTTCCTGAAACGAGCAAGCCTCCTCCTCCGCCTCTTCATCCTCCTCCTGATGAGCTGACGACCTGAAGGCGCAAGAGTCCGTCGGACACCGCTCTCCCCTCCACTTCTTCCTCCGCCTCCTGCTGCTCCTGCTCCCCTCCTCCTCCATCCCTTTTCCTTATAATGAATAACTTGTCCCTGTCGCATCCCGACGCCAATCTTTACGGCGGGCCGGGCGTTTCGCCTGAGACCTCCTCACCACACTTCTGAGCCTCAGTCCCACAAGTGAGCAACAATTTCGGAGATGCAAGGCGTTTGTTTTCAACATGCGGTCGGTTCTCGCTTGAGCGCCGCGTACATTCGTTTTTTCTAGTAAAAAATGAAACAACATCTTCACGGATTGAGGGCGGGTCATTTCCAAAATGTGGCTCTCGCCTTAGCGCTCCGCGCATTCGTCTTTCTTCTTTTGGACAAACACAGAGCTTCACGAATTGAGGGCGGCCCGTTTTTAAAAGGTGGCTTTCGCCTTCGAGCCGCGTGCATATGTAATTTCAAGAGCTTCACTGATTGAAGGCGGTTCCTTTTCAAAATGTGGCTCTCGCTTTAGCGCCGCGCACATTCGTTTCCTGCGTATGTGTATGCATATATGCTACATATATAGAATCCCCTTTCAAAATGCAAGTGCAAGAATTTCAAGGGTTCCAAATACACAGCGTATCAACAATTATGCTTTGGACGGATTCTGGAGTATGACGGCGCAGAAGTTTCGTTGGTTAGCGGCGTTCAAGTCTCAGGAGTGGCATTTTGGCGCGATTCAAAATCGTCAAGACGCAGCAGTCCGGTTGATCCGTGGCGTTGGAATCCCGGAAACAATGTTTTGGCATGCTTCAGGGTCTTCAAACGTTTGTCTTCCAACGAGGCAGTTCCCTCAGTGGAAGTGGACCGTTGTAGAGTGATTTCAATATCGTCGATGGCGCTTGGGTTTACACTGGTCCTCCTCCTCCTCCTCCTCCTCCCCTCCTCCCCCTCATTCTTCCATGTGCGGCGCTGTTCAAGCATGTGCGGCCACACGTGGCCGTGCACCCGTTTGCGGCCACGAGCGGCGCCATGTGCGGGCATGTACGGTCGTCCGCTACGGGGTGCGGCCATGTGTGGAGCTGCGGGGCGGGGGCACAGGGGCATGTGCGGCCTGCTGTGCGGAGCTGTGCGGGCATATGCGGCCTCGCGCGGCCGTGTAGTCGCGCGGCCACGAACAGTGCCTTGTGCGGGCATTTGCGGCGCCATGTGCGGGCATCCCCGGCAGCGCCGGGGCAACCAGTTGCGGTGTGGGCACTCATTGTCTCACCCAATGTATGTAACGCTGTTCATCACACTGCACAAAGGGTTCCCGCGCACGCCACGCACATGCACGTACAGTCGAAGACAACGTTCAAGGGCGGGGGCCGAACCAAAACAATGGTGGAACAATTCAGAAAGCATGCCCCCGCACATTGCCGCACATGTGCACGCTAGATCATGACGCTTCTGTGCCGAAAACATCCGCACATGCGGGACACATGCGGCGCACATACCCGCACAACGAGCGCACATGTCGAGCCACAATCACCCGCAGATGCCCCAGACTGGCACTAAGATCGCGAGCCTTGTGTTCATTGCACCGAGGGGATTGTGCCACCTAGATTGCACCACGTTGATTGCAACACCTAGATTGCGCCGCATAGGTTGCAATATTCCATCTCTTGGAGCCCACACTGGTTAACATAGATACCTCCCCCTTGTAGCACCGCCAATCGTGTCAGCAAGGATGGCGGGGCGCTCCGCCCGAGGCTGCCTGGCGACCCGTGACCCTGAAGACTGAAGCTTCCCACAGTGGCACGGATGGAGCACAGGTGTCTTTCTACATGCCGCGCACACTCTCTCACCGTCGCTTGGACGTCCATTTCCCGCGCATTGGTTGGTTTCGCGCGTGCTTTTTTTGCTCGATGGTCCAGGATGGTCCTCGATGATTCTCGCCGAGAACAAGAAGCACTCGTCCGAGCGATGCCAAGCTCTTCTTGTACATGTAGCAGCTGCGCGGATGGATCAGAAGCTGTTCTCGTGACTGTGGTTTTCGCTGTCGCGCCACGCGCACTGGTCCTAAACATTCTCCAGCGAAGTGCACGGACGGAGGGCGGGTCATCTGCACGATGGGCGTCTTGCGTAAAAAGCCTCTCCGTTGATGCGGCCAAGAGCGCAATCTGTGCATCAACCACATGTCGCCGCGTCGTCTGTTCTGAACGCGCCCAAACGGACGTAAGCCGACGCCACGGCAAACCCACGACAAACCCTGCGCCCCCTGCCCCAGCAGACGAAGCCGGAACCGCGGCAAACCCACGGCAGACCCACCCCGCCCGACGCGGCGTCTGCCCTGGTGACCGAGGCGCCATCCCCAAGACGTGAAGCACCGCATCGGAACAAACGGCGCGGCGACACATGTCATGCTGCATCCTCGGGGTACCTTAGCCCCGTCGCGGCCGCATCCACGTCGAGTCCGTGTCGAATCCATGTCGAACTCGTCAGATCCGTGTCGGATCCGCGTCGGATCCGCGCCGACTGCACGCCAAATCCGCGTCGAATCCGCATCGAGCCCGCGTCGGGCCTGAGAAGACACACCGATTTGGGGGACAGGCGAAGTCCCCCGAATATGCAACGCACTACATGGATGGAAGGCATCTCCGTGAGGGCGCTTCGCAGCGGTGCTGTGGCATCCTGGGTCTGCTCTGGCCCTCCCGCCTCCTTTTTTATTTTTTTCCGGAATATCTACCAGACAGCCCCAGCCGAACCTCACCCCAAGACCCAACATTCGGGCTGGGGGGGCGGTATAGCCATCGTTCAACCATAAGGAACGCCAGAGAGGGACCGACGGGAATTTTCAGGCCACGGTGAGCCTTGGCCTCGCATAGGCTCCACACCCGAAACCTAAAGAGCGGCCCGAAAACAGAGCCCCTGCAGTCCTCCAGAGCCCAAGGTGGTCCTTATTTCAGTGTTTTGACTGCACGGGTTCCCCATGTGTTTTTCCAATTTCCCCTGACTGGGAATGGAGGGCTAATTGGGTGCTTCGGGTTGGGTTGGGGTGGTTTGGTGGGTCGTGACGTTCTCGCCCTTCACCCCAATCTCTTCGAGCATCCCTTCGTTGGGCGTGGTGGAATTCATCTGATATTGAACTCCGCGCGCTCTGGTTTTGGACTCCGCCGAACGTGGACGCGTCGGCCACCGCCCGTGTCGCAGCCAACGTCACCCGAAGCGGTGACCCTGACGAGGGGGTGGCGGCGGCACTGGCACTGCCAAAGCGTGACCAGAAGTCAGCAAGGCACGGGGAAGGCATGGGGGTGCAAACTTGGCTTGTCTGGAAGCTGCTCCAGGGGGTGTGCGCAGGGAAGGCCGCAGCGCCGCGAAGTGATTTATTTGGCCTTCTCCGAGCCTGCAGGGTGGGCCAGTGCCTGTTCTGTGCATTCCAGCTTTGGCTTCGGCTTCAGAAGCTCCTTCGGGCCAGCTGACATGAGTCGGTTTTCCACTCGCACGTTGCCTCCCTCGCATGTCGTGTCTGTGTCGTCGTGCCCTGCTCTCCCCGTCGGTCTTGCCTCCCCTCCCTTTTGCTGCTGATGCTTTCCTCACAATCTGGCTTTGCACGCCGCCAGGCTTGAACGCGCCGGCCACCGCCGCTGTCGCCGTCACTCGAGTCTGTGGCCCTGCGGAGGGGGCGGCTGACGAGAGGGTGGAGGCGGCACTGGCAATGCCGAAACGCGGCCCGTAGTCGGCACGGCATGGGGATTGGGGAGAAAATTGCTCGGGGAAGGCTGCAGCGCCGCTCAACGATTTGCTCTTGCCCGAGCCTGCAGGGTGGGCCCTTTCCTGTTCTGTGTATTTCAGATTCGACTTCGGCTTCACCTGTGGCTGCATTTCGAAGCGCCTCCGGGGCAACTCTCCCGAACCGGATCTCCGCTACCACAGCTGCTTCCCCCCTCCCTCCAGGCGTAAGTCTCACCCCCAACAAAAACCTACGCAGCTGGGGGGGAGGGGGGGGCCAGACGTGTGGAACATGGACGGAGGTGACGGACATCTGGGTCGTGGGAGGACACGCTGGCGTCCACAAAAGCTCTGTGTGCCGGAGGCTGCCGCTTGACGAGAATTGCCTGGCCCGGTGCGGGAGGTGCCGACTGGGGCCTCGATGGCAAACCATAGCTCGCAACTCAAGCCGTGCTCGGGCGCTCGCGAAGCCACAACAACGTGCGGGCTAACCGTACTGAATACTTACCACTTCGTGACTCCAACGTAATGGTCGCCAGACTGAACCAGCTGCGCCTGCAATGTCTGCGCTCGCGCTGGCTTGAATATGTCTCGTGTGCTGGATGAGCGGGTGATGTTGGCACTCGTGGAATCAGTTCGTCGTCCACGGGTCTGGGTCGGCGAGTGGAGGGATCTTGCCAAGCATCCGCTGGTCGTGGCACAAAAGATCGTTTAGCGGCGGGCATGGCGCGTCCATTCACCCGATCTCGCGCTCAACCGCATCCGGCGCGACATATGGAGAGCGTCCCCCCCAGAAAGCACAGCAAATCTAGTGACATGTCATGGAGTGGCGTGTAGTGTGATCTACCAAATGTGTGCCACGGGTGCCTGGCAGGAGCCGCGATGTCCCCTTCTCCTCCTCCTCCACCTCCTCCTCCTCCTCTTCATCCTCATCCTCTTCCTCCTCATCGGCATCAGCATCAGCATCAGCATCAACATCAAAAGCATCATCATCATCATCATCATCATCATCATCATCATCATCATCATCATCATCATCGTCATCGTCATCGTCATCGTCATCGTCATCATCATCGTCATCAACATCATCATCATCATCATCAGCATCACCATCAGCATCATCATGACCATCATCGTGGTCATCGTCATCGTCATCGTCGTCATCATCATCATCAGCAGCATCGTCATCGTCATCGTCATTGTCGTCATCAAACTCGTCATAAGTATCACCATCATCATCACCACCATCACCATCACCATCGTCATTGCCATCACAATGACCATCACCATCATTATTCTTCCCCTTATGATATTATCATCCTCCCTCCCCCGTCTCACCTTCGTCCCCTCCTCGTCCCACACCCCTCCCCCCTGCTTCTCCTCCTCCTCCTCCTCCTTCTCCTCGTCCTTCTGCTCCTCGTCCTCCTCCTCATCCTCCTCAGCCCCCTTTTCGCCTCCTCCTGCTCCCGCCTGAGTGAGCAGAGCCCGCGCCTTCATCTTCAGCGGCGATCCCAGGGGGAATGAGAAACGGCGGGCCTTCTCGGAAGGCTCGGAAGTCCCCCAAGCCTTCCTGGAGGACACCGAAGACTTCTCAGAAGGCGCGAGGGCTTCTCATAAGGTCCGCAGCCTTCTTAGAAGGCCTTCTCCTTCTCACTTCACCCCCTCGCCCCCCGCCGGTCATCTGGAGGATGTCGTAAAGCCTTCGTTGAGGCATTCCCCCCTCCTCCTCCCGGGGCTTCCCGGCGCCGTGACGCGCGACCGGGGGCGCGGCAGGTGGAAGCGCAGCCAGAAGTCGCCCTGCCCAGATGCGGTCGCCGTGTCGCCACCGCTGCCGCCGCCGTTGTTTTGTCGTCGTCGTTGTTGTTGTCGTTGTCGTCGTCGTCCTCCTCCACCTGCTCCTCCTCCTCCCCCTCCTCCTCCTCCTGCTCCTCCTCCTCCTCTTCCTCCTCATCATCAGCTTCATCAGCTTCATCAGCTTCATCAGCTTCATCAGCTTCATCAGCTTCATCAGCTTCATCACCATCACCATCACCATCATCATCATTATCATCATCATTATCATCATCATCATCATCATCATCATCACCATCATCATCATCATCATCATCATCATCATCGTCATCGTCATCGGCATCGTCATCATCATCATCATCATCATCATCATCATCATCATCGTCATCGTCATCATCATCAGCATCATCATCGTCGTTATCATCATCGTAATTACCATTCGTAGCATCATCATTATCATCAACATAATCTTCCCCACCATCATCATCCCCATCAGCAGCATCATCACCACCATCACCATCCGCATCATCATAATCGTCATCGTCATCATCAGCATCGTCATCATCCTCATGACCATCAGTATGATCATCATCAGCAGCATCATCATCAACATCATCAGCTTATTCATCATTATCATCATCATCATCATCATCATCATCATCATCATCATCATCATCATCATCATCATCATCATCATCATCATACTCATCATCATCAGCATCATCATCGTTGGAACGACAAAGCTTCCCCCAGCTGAAGGGGTCGGGAACACTGGGGCCGCGGGTCGGGAAAATCACATCGTCGGTTTCGGTTGCACGCGAAAGAGATCCGATAGGCGTGAATGACCTTTTCTGCATAAAAGGTGCAAACCGAAACGAGAACCGATAAACGTGACCGAACTGAGCCGACCCGGAACAAAACAAAAAACATTTAAAACCGAACCGGACCAAACCGAATTCGCTCAGAACCGAACCGAGGGGAACCGAACCGAACCAAAACCGGAACCGATGCGGAACAGGGTGGCCCTCCGCACCGAACCGACGTGAACCGAACCGGACGTCCCAATCCAGCCCACACAGGACCGCAGGCCGACGACCCCCCGTATCCCAACCACCCTGAAAGACGACGAGGTTTGAGGCACCCAGTGCCAAAGCCTGAGCCAATACACGTGCAAGCGGTGACGAAGATGAACATGACGAATATGAAGACGTCGGAGCAGGTCGAGGCAGGTCGGGGCAGGTCGGGGCGGGTCGGGGCGGGGCAGGTCGGGTCAAGGCGGGTCGGTGCAGGTCGGGGAAGATCGTCCGCGGCGGACCGCGGGAGAGCGGGCCCCTTGGGCCGCCCCCCCCGCGCGAGGGCAGGGAGCGGCCGCCAGGGTGCCCGGGTTCCTTCGGGAACCACCCCACCAGCAACCCACTGGCCACCCCCCCGTCGCGACCAGCACCGTGGCGACCCGTCCCCCGTTGCGACCCCCCCGTCGCGACCCCGTCGCGACCCCCCCGCGACGGGCCCCGTCGCGACCAGCCCCGTCGCGACCGGCCCCGTCGCCACCGGCCCCGTCGCGACCAGCCCCGTCGCGACTGGCCCTGTCGCGACCCCTCCCGTCGCGACCGGCCCGTCGCGACCGGCCCTGTCGCGACTGGCCCCGTCGCGACCGGCCCCGTTGCGACGTCGCGACCCTCCCTGTCGCGACCGGCCCCGTCGCAACGGGCACTTCGCGACCGGCCCCGTCGCGACCGGCCCCGTCGCGACCAGCCCCATCGCGACCGGCCCCGTCGCGACCCCCCCCGTCGCGACCCCCGTCGCGAACCCCCTATCGAGACTGGCCCCGTCGCGACCAGCCCGTCGCGACCCCCCGTCGTCGCGGGCCCCCGTCGCGACCAGCTCCGTCGCGACTGGCCTTGTCGCGACCCTCCTAGTCGCGACCCCCCCGTCGCGACTCCCCCCCCGTCGCGACCGGTCCCGTCGCGACTGGCCCCGTCGCGACACCCCCCCGTCGCGATTGGCCCCGTCGCCACCGGCCCCGTCGCGTCTGGCCCCGTCGCGTCTGGCCCCGTCGCGCGTCGCGACCAGCCCCGTCGCGACCCCCCCCGTCGGGTTCCCTCCCGTCGCGAGCGGTCCCGTCGCGACCGGCCCCGTCGCGACCCCCCCTTTCCGTCGCGACCGGCTCCGTCGCGACCCCCCCTCGTCGCGACGTGCCCGTCTGGTACTGGCCCCGTCGCGACCTCCCTTCGATAGGCGGCGGAAGGGAGGGGGGGTATAGGGGAGGGCGGGCCCCTGGGGCGGCCCCCCCACGCGAGGGCAGGGGGCCGCCGCCCCGGTGCCCGGTTTCCCGCGGAAGCCACCCCACCAGCAGTCCACTGGCCACCCCCCCGTCGCGCCCGCTCCCGCGGGCCCGTCGGGGCGCCCTTGGGGACCCCCCCCGTCGTCGTCGTCGGCGGCGGCTGCGGCTCTCTCATGAAAGGGAGGCGGGGGCAACCATTCGAAGAGGATCTAAACGTGACCAGGAAATCCCAAAGCGTCAACAATCAAAACCCGAACCCCCAGAGGCCGAACCTTGCAGGGCCGCGGCCCTGCTCCTCGTTCCTTCCTCCTTGCTTCTGCCCCTCCTCTTTCTCTTCGTCTTCCTCTTCTTCTTCTTCTTCTTATTCTTCTTCTTCTTATCATCATTATTATTCTTATTTTTATTATTATTCCTCTTCTGTGTCGTCGTCCTCCTCCTCTTTTTTGTTGAACGTGGGCCGTCGCTTACGCAGACGGGGCGCCCACCGTCGCTAATCACACCGAACCAAGCCGGTCGGACCGAATCGAACCGAACAGTCAATCGAACCGAACCGAACTGGTGGGGCCGAACCGAGGGTGGGACCGAACAGAACCGGTGGGACCGAGCAAGTGGTGCCGAACCGAACTGGAGCCAGACCCAAACCGAACGGGCCGAAAACGAACCGGTGTCAAACCGAACCGGCCGAGCAACACCGAACTGGCTGCAGAACCAGACCGAACCGAACCGAATCGATCCCTTCATGTTGCTGGTCCCTGATCACGGGGCGCTGCATGTGTTCCAACACCGGGCGTGTTCGCATGGATTCGGGCCCGGGGGCCCTCATAGGTCGATCCAGCCCGAGAGATGCCGCAGAGAGGTGGGGTCAAAGGCTCTGGTGGAGATTTCCCACGACGTTGCGTTTTCTGCGTCGTCGGATCCCAATGTTTGGTGCGCGGCTTTCGGCGAGCGGGGGCCAAATCCAAGCAGGAAAGCCAGTGCTCGGGGGCCCCCAGTCTGCCCGCACCAAGGGTCAGGCGCCCGACGCCTTGCGGGAGGCACCCGCCCCCTTCCCCTTGGGAGGGGTCCGCCCGGCGGCCCCCCTCCCCTTCCTCCTCCGCCTTCGCTCGCCTCCCGGCGAAGCAGAGAAGGACGGACACCACCATGACTTGCGATTTAAACGGGAAGTCGAGAGCGAAAGCTACCCTGTCTCGATGAGTAAGTCTTGACAGGCAACTCTGTTGTAAACACTCTGGAAAGTCGGGGTCCTCCTCCCCTCCTGTCCAAAGATCCGATATTCACACTTTGTGAACACGGTGCCGCCAGAAGTCCAGACACCTTTCCCGGGGCCAATTTTTCATTCGGCGGTCGTTTTCAGGATGTCCCAGGGTCAGGCGAAGGCCCCCGAGTGTAGAGAGCAGGGATAAACCTCCGCTGCGATTGTTCAAGACGTTGGAAATCTGGAAGGAACGGCTGTTCTCGGGCCATAGTTCGGGCCTCCGGCGGCCGTTCGGGACGATTCTGGCACCAACGGGATACTCTCACCGAGGGGCAGCTGCTGGAAAGCACCTTGCGACTGGAAACGCCTTTGGAATCGACGACGACACCGAAAGATCCTCCCCGTCCTTTTGATCCTCCTTCCCATCGTCTGTTTCGACAGCCCCGCAAGACGAGCGTTTTGTGGCGACCTCTTCATCATGCGGAAAGAATGCGCCTAATCTTGCCCGAGAGATCGAGAATCCTCCTCCTTCCGCCCGAACTTCAATACAAGTGCCACCTTTTCCAATCTCGGCCAGCTGTTCTGCAAACGCTCCAGCAGGACCCACACATTTGTGCGGCCAGGTGTTCGAGGGCATTCAGCGCTGGCCTAAACCCTGCCCGAGGTACACTGCCTGTCTGCCTAGCTAAGTGCAGACTGAGCGGGACTGGAAGTGCGGAGAGACACCCAGAAAAACGGAGAAGCCCGCCAGGGCGGGTGAGTAGACTGCGGCGATGGCAGGGAAACGCTATTCCTCCTTTTCCTGTTCCTCCTGTTCCCTCTCTTCCTCCTCCTGCTACCCCCCCCCCCCCAAACCCCTGACCCCGTGACTTTTTTTCTGACAGGGGGAACCACAAGGCACAGATACCGTTACTTCCAAGACCTCTCCTGAAGTGCGTTCTAACCAAAATTCAAAACGAATCCAGCGGTGGCGACGAGGGCCTGCCGAGATGCCCCAAAATGAGAATACGGGGCAACCGTAGCGGTGTGGGTATTTTGTTCTCCTCGGTGTTTGACCCCGAGTCGTGTTCTGACGGCCACGGGGCCCCCGCGAAGGCCCTGGGAGGCCAAACTGGGCGCCGGCGGTAAACCGTCAACCTTTCTTACCGCCGGGGGACTCGTAGAGCTTCCTGACAATATATAATGTGGAAAAAATGCAGAGAACGAATCGTTTTTCAGCCCGAGCGATTTCAGACCTCTCGATCCAACAGCTGAACGCCCCCAGTGCTTTTGGATTTTCTTGTTTACGAGCTCTGTAGCTCTCCTGGAGTTACGTGCGTAAATCGACAGCACCTCACAAGATGACTCTACAAAACGAATAGGTTGGAAACCCAGCTCGAGTATCAAACCGAGTTCAGACCTCTGAATGCGACAGGCGGACGCATCTGATGTCTGCGAATCGATTCCTGTGACTACCAGCACTGTAGCCCCCCCCCTACAGCCCCAGTTAAGTACAGAAAACCGACAGCACCTCTCAGGATGACATACAATAGTTTCGCGATTCTAGCTCGGGCAGCAGACCGAGTTCCGAGCTCTGGATTCGACAGACGGACGCGCCTGATGTCTTCAAATCGATTCTTGTGACCACCAGCACTGTAGCCCCCCTCAGCCCGAGTTGAGTGCAGAAGACCGAGAGCACTTCTCAAGATGACTCGAACAATACCAATGGTTTCGCGATTCTAGATCGGGCAGCAGACCGAGTTCAGAGCTCCGGATTCAACAGACAACTGCCACGGATGATTATGAATCGGTTTCTGTCCTATCAGCTCTGTAGCTGTCCTGTAGCTCGAGTGAAGTACAGAAAATCGAGAGCGTCTGTCAAGATGACTGCAATAATACGAATAGGTTTGCGGACCTAGCTCGGCTAGCAGACCGAGTTCAGACCTCTGGATTCAACAGGCGAACGCGCCTGATCATTCTGAATCGATTAGCTGTGCTCACCAGCTCTGTAGCTGTCCTAAAGCTCGAGTTATGTTCAGAAAACCGTCATCTTGTGTCAAGATGACTTGGAACGGCCGATCCCGCCCGTGTTTTTTTGGCAGTAAAAGATACCCGATCGAGGTGAGATCAAGATGGCGAGCGGGAATAAGATCGAATATCATGGGAAAAAATACTAGAGCTCAAACGACTTGTTGAATTTCGAGAACAAAATTTTCAACCGACCAAAAGTCACCAAAAGGTCCGTCGAGATTTTTCTTGCCAACAAGCTCTCCAACGCCCCGGAATTACTCTAAAGCTTCCAGCAATAACTTGCTAAGGGAAGCTCTACGAGTTACGTCGTGAACGCCCCTCGTTCGCGACGTGCCCGCGACGCCATGAGGGCCTGGGCCCTCGGGCACCGGCGGCTCTCTGGGCGGCCGCTCCGGCGCCGTGCGGGGAGCAATGGCAAGCGGGGGGGTGGAGGAGGAGGAGGAGGAGGAGGAGGAGGAGGAGGAGGAGGAGGAGGAGGAGGAGGAGGAGGAGGAGGAGGAGGAGGAGGAGGAGGAGGAGGAGGAGGAGGAGGAGGATGCGAAAGAGGAAGAGGAGGAGGAGAAAGAGGAGGAGGAGGAGGAGGAAGAGGAGGAAGAGGAGGAGGAGGATAATGAGGAAGAGGAGGAGGAGGAAGAGGAGGAGGAGGAGGGGAAGGAGGAGGAGGAGGCGGAGGGGGACGAGGACGATGATGATGATGATGATGACGGCGATGATGATGATGATGATGATGATGATGATGCTGCTGATGATGATGATGATGATGACGATGATGATGAAGATGATGATGATGATGACGATGATGAGGAGGAAAAGGAGGAGGAGGAGGAGCAGGAGGAGGAGGAGGAGGAGGAGCGTCCTGTCGCCAGCACCCGGGCGGGCTGTCGCCCCCCGTCAGGGTGCTGAGAAAAACATCCCGCATGGACCCCCTGTGGAAATGTTTTTGTTGGAATGCCCCGCGGCTCTTCTGCTCGGCCCCGTGGGGAGCGCGAACCTGCATGGACGATCCGCAGACCTGACCCCAGTGGGCACCCGTCCCATAGATGGACGGGCGCTGGGGTCGCGGCAGCCCGAAGAGGAGGAGAAGGAGGAGGAGGGGGATGATGAGAAGGAAGGATGGAAAAGAGGAGGAGGAGGAGAAGGAGGAGGAGGGGGAAGTTGTTGTGGAGCGACCTAAAGTCAGAGAGAACGCTCCAAAAAAAAAACATCCCATCATAATCGGAGGGCCCCTCATCCTCGAACTCCTTGGGTGGCTTTCGCGCGGCCTTTCCCAGCGCCCGAACCTGGTACAGGTTGCTGTCGACGAGGCCGAAGGCGGCGAGGACATCCTCGCGGGATGCATAGCCGAGCGAAACTCGCACACGTGGCCCCCTTGCGGGCGCCGCGGACGCGGGCGAGGGGAGGCAGGCAACAGACGCGCGGTCTCGTTCGGCCTCCGACAAGCCACGCGAGACCGAGAGGGCGAGATGCCCGGACGAGGCCCTCCCATGAGGGCGCTTGTCATCCCGAGTTATCTTGAGTTGGTGCTCGACCTGCGCAGGACGTGGTCGCCCTTTGCAACGTTCTCGGAGCAGCTCACCAGGGCGGTAGTCCTCGCAGCACGCACCACACTTCACACAGAAACGATGGGCACACCCGCACGCGTGGGGGGTTCTATCTCACGCCGCACCATGGCGCGCCCGATCAAATAAAACGCACGCATGGCCACATCGGTCCAGTCGGGACTCTCCGCCCCGCCCGCCTCCACCCCGCACCCACCAACCTCGACGACGGGCTCGGGGCTAGGCTCAGGCGGAAGCACCTCGAGGGCCTCTGGGGCAACAGGCTCTGAAGGATCTTGGCCGACCGTGTCCTGGCGCCTTTCGGACTGCGACTGGATATGCACTTCCAACTGAGCAGCCCGGCGGGCCGACTCCTTGGCCAGACACTTGAACACGCTGTACAAGTGCACGTCAGACTTGCAGAGATGGTGCTTGGCCGCGCTCATCTGTGCATCTGAGTCAGCCGAATCATTCGCTTTGTTCCCATAGGGTGGTCTTGCCACTCTGGACATCAGACATCGCGCAGCGAGCTGCCGTTTCTTCAACCGCGGCATCCCCGGGCGAAACACTGAACCAAAAAGGCACCCAGATGTGGCCCTGGGAGCCGCCGCCGAAGGGCCCGCTCCGAGGCCCCCCCAGAGGGCGCCCAGGGCTCCTTGGCAGTCGCAATATTAAAGGAATTGGTGCCATGGCGCACGGCAGAAGCATCCAATGATAACCGCATTGCCCCGCCCATCCCTGGCCGACTGCCTTGGCCCGTGGGGGAACGGGCCCGTGGCAGGCAGCTTGCGCATTGCCTGCCGCATCGACCTGGGCGAG
This sequence comes from Prorocentrum cordatum, assembly GCA_963575745.1. Lineage (NCBI taxonomy): Eukaryota > Dinophyceae > Prorocentrales > Prorocentraceae > Prorocentrum > Prorocentrum cordatum. Next base: position 246,348 of record CAUYUJ010014655.1, on the reverse strand, counting down.
GGCCCAGACCAGCCCGCGACGAGCCAAGGGGCTGCAGGCCACGAGGCCGGGCCGCCCGAGAAAATCACTCCTGAGAGGCGGCCCGACGCAGGCCGATAGATCCAGAACGCCGTCTGTTCAAGCTCCTGGGCAAGCGCAAAGGCCATGGGGGCTGGGAATATCGCGCGCGCTCATCTCTTGGCCAGCTCGCAACTCCCCCCTCTGGACTCGGGCGGCCCTGCGAGCAAGCCCCCTCCGAGACTCCGCCCCGACGGGGCCCCGCGTGGGCCGCGCGCCGACGCAGCCCGCGGAATAAAGCGCCCGCCCCCTCCGAACAACGTCGGCGCGCGGAGCTCGAGTGGAAGCCGTGCTTGTGCGCCCTCTCCTGCGGCCAGTGGGCTGTGCTCGCGAAGCTCCACAGGGCCCTCCGGTGCGCGACTGGCGCTTGAGACCCCGAGAGGACGAGGAGGAGCGGAGCGGGGAGTTGAAGCTTGAGGGCGCCCCAATCAAGGAGGCGCCCTGCCGGGTCTGCATCGGCCTGAAGGGCCTGCCGATCCAAGGCGCGGACATCACCTTCTCTGGCTTGCAACCTGAGCTCCGTCGGTGAAATCTGGGGGAGATTCCAGACATGCCCAAGGTCAGACTCAACCGAGCGAGAATCCAAGGAGCCCCACCCTATGCGCTGGAGAGACAGAGCCGAAACATCACCTGGAGTCGAGGCACCTCGCCAAGCATACTTCTTTGACTTCGCTCTGGCGATGGCTGCGTCGATGGCTGATGGAAGAGCCCAACGTCGAAACCTCGGGGAAACTGCCCCAGCCAGCAGCGGCCCACTGGGAGGCCACATGGCCAACATGGGCCACAAAAGGGTCCACGCGCTCCCCCGGACGAAACGAACGCAACCGAATCCCGAGAGAGGCACCTTTTGGGTGGCGGCCTACACTGCGAGCCGCCGACAGCCTAAGCCCGCGCGGGACCGTCGGCGAGATCACAGACGCGCTGCCGCCCGAAAGGGCCGTGGCCGTGGCCCCCACGCGCCGTGCAAGGGCCACGCTTGCGCCCGCACCCCTCGGACGTCGAAGTCACTTCGAACGAGTGCCCGCCTCGATGAACCCCGCGCTGCTGGTGCCGACCCGCCTAGCGCCTCCCGTCGTCGTATCGGTGCCAGGGTTGCGCGCATGTTCGGCTCTAGAGGCCAGCGGGGGACGCCGCTTCCCCGTCGCGCGCTGCTGCGCCTCGCGCGAGCACCTGTACTTTGTTCTCTTGGTCTTGACTGGCAGCTCGAGCTCTCTGCATCTGCTGAACAGCTGGCCCGCCGCGCCAGACAGCGCCCGGGCAAACTGCGCTGGTCGCCCACAAGCCTGTAGCGCCACATCATCCACCGCGCCGCGGATGGGACAAAAGGTCGGGGCACCCTTGCTGGGTGAAGAGGGAACGTCGTAGCAGTAATAGCTTGACAAAGGGCGTGGCATCTGAGCACTCCGCGACCGCTGCAGCACGTGCTAGGGTCGGTGATGAGACCGCACCCCCATATGACATCAGCCAGCGTTGGCTCCAAACCGATAGGAAGGACAGGAGGGGGGCGAGAGGGGGATGGGCAAAGGGAGAATGGGGAGGCGGGAGCAGGGCGGGAGGAGGACGGGAGAAGCGCAACCAGGCAAGCGCAAGCAAGCAAGCGGAAGCATGCAAGTGCAACCGAGCAATAAACAGCAAGCAAGAGCCAGCGATCAAGCGTAAGCAAGCAAGGGCAAGCAGGAGCAAGCAAGCGAGAGCAAGCACGAAAGAGCAAAGGGGCGCTATGGGAAATAAGGGGGGAAAGGGGGGCGGGGCCAGCATTTGCTAAAGGAGGGGGGGGGGGGGGGGCATTGGCAATGGCGGGTGGTGCCGCTGTGATGGGCTAGGGCTCCTACAGGGCAAGCCTAGTTGGAAAATTCGCCGGCCCAACTGGCCAGGGCGTGCTAAGATCTCCGGTGCCTGGTTAACAGTATTTCTAGTTCGCGCGCGCGGGGCGGCCCCTGGGGGTCCCCGGACGAAAAGTACCCCGGCAAGGTCCCGGCAAGTCCCCGGCAAGGTCGGGCCAGAGATGCCGGAGTTCTGTTACAGGGCCCCAGGACGGGCCAAGAGGTCCCCAAGAAGCCTCCAAGACGGTCCAAGAGGGCCCCGAGACGGCCAAAGATCGCCCGAAGACGCCCAACAGGGCCCCAAGACAGCCCAAGAGGCCTCCAAGACGCCCCAAGGGCCTTCCAAGAGGCCTCCGAAGAGGGCCCCAAGACGCCAAAATCGTTGATTTTCATTGTTTTTTTATGTTTTTTGCGTTCTGGCTTTTTCGGCTTCCGGACGCTCCAAGACGGCCCAAGAGGCCCCCAAGACCGCTCCAAGACGGCCCACGAGGCTCCCAAGACGGCCCCGGAACGGCCCAGGAGGGCCCCCAAGACGGCCCAAGCGCCGCCCAAGACGGACCAAGAGGCTCCAAGACGGGCCCAAGAGGGGCTGAAGAGGGGAACCGAAAACTGAAAAATCGAGCCCTCCGCCCCAGAAGGCGCCCAGGAGGCCCCAAAAAGGCCCCAAGAGGCCCCCGAGAGGCCCCCAAGACGCCCCAAGAGGCGCCCAAGAGGCCCAAAAGAGGCCCCAAGAGGCCCCAAAACGGCCTCCAAGAGGCCCCAAAACTCGGCTAGCCCACAACGGTGCGACAATGTGGGCCGGCGGAATGAGCGAAGCGATTAATAAGCACAGACGTAGGCATGGGCATGGGAGTTAGTGGGGGGCATCGGCATAGGCCTAGCCATAAGATTTTTTTTTTGGGGGGGGCGGGCGTAGGCATTAGGGGGTTGGGGCAACGGACCAATATCAGCCAGCGTTGGCTCCAAGTCGATCAGACGACTGAAATCAAGGAACCAGAGGAATCTCCGCAACTCAGCAAGCAAGCAAGCGCGCAAGCAAGCGCGCAAGCAGGCAAGCAAGCAAGCAAGCAGTCACGCAAGCAAGCAAGCGCGCAAGCAAGCAATCGCGCAAGCAAGCGAGCGAGCGAGCAAGCAAGCGAGCAAGCAAACAAGCGTGCATAAGGGGGGGGGGCGCCATTGGAAAAAAGGGGGGGGGGGGGCAATGCAAAGAAGGAGGGGGAGGGGGGGGGGGGGGGGGGGGCATTGGAAAAACGTAGGCGTAGGCTAGGCGTAGGCGAGTTCGGGGGGGGGGGGGGGGGGGGGGGGGGGGCATGGGCATGGGCCACCAGGTAGGCACATTCCGCCTGCAGCAAGGCCATGTCGGGCCCCGCGAGCTCCTGGCCCGTCGCAAAGTGGGCGCGGACAACGACTCTGCCCTTCGGGTAGCATGTGCTGACGATTCGCGCAACGACTCGACTCGCACAGTCCTCAAAAACAACGGTCGCTGTTGGCGCAGACCCTAGGCCCGTGCGGACCGCAACTGCAACTCCCGAGCTGCGCTGCGATGCCCCAGGCCCTGCGCTGTGCGCGTGTCCAAATTGCCGGAGGTAGTCGTGCCGCTTTCCCGAGCTCATCGCGAAGACCTACCTGGTATCGCTCTTGATCCTGGCCCCCTGTATGCAACGAACCTTCGTGAGAGGGGCAACGCCGCCAGATCTCCCTTCGTCTGCCCTCCACTCAATGATCGCCTCGAACGCGCTCCACGAATTCACGCTCACCCCAGCAATCCCAAGCGATCTGACAGCGGCGGCCCGGGGTTGCTTTCGAGCCTCCTCAGCGGCAAACGACAAGACAACAGTGGCACGTGGGCTGATTCCGCTAGAAGATTACGAGCAGTCGGGCCATCACCACACCTGTCGGATCTTGACCGAGATATCTCCCTCACCGCATTGGGGGGGGGGGACTGCCGCCGTCGACGGCGCACTCGTCGCCGATGCACTCGTGGCCACCCCAGGGACAACGTTCCCAAGCAGCTCTCAGACGCACGCGGCGAGGGCCTCCCCGCTCCAGATGGCGCCATCTGGGCCGACGTCGGCGATGGCCCAGGACCAGCAGCCGCGCCCGTCGAGGGGGGCGCGCAGGGACCCGATGCACACGCGGGCAGGGGGGGCGTGACTTCCAGGGGCTGAATCCCTGCCCCCCCCCCCCCTGCTCTTCGAGACTCCGCCCTGCGCAGCTGCGCCCTGCGCGGGCCACTCGGCCGCGCCCAGCGCACCTAGCCCTTCAGCATCACCAGCGCCGCGCCTCCTACGCGCGGGCGGGGGCGCCGCCCCGCTCGAGCTCGGCGCGGGCCTAGCCTGCAGCGCGGGCGCCTCGACGCCAAGCGACCGCCCGACGTCGATCGCGTTGCGGTCCCAGAAGCCTCGGTTCGCCGCGCTGGCCGAGCCCTGAGCAACGTGTACTAGGCTAACCAGAGCGCTGCTTTATAGCTCCAAGCCCATGGCCGCAACTGCCTCGATATACTCCCTCTTGGCCTCGGGTTGGTCTGGCGATGCGGTGCGAAGGCGCTCTGCAGCCTCCTGGAACTCCTTCTGCTTCTCCTCGAAGCCATCTCCACCCAAGAGCTCCATGTCGACGTCGTCATCTCGTGCTGCGAGGTGCTCACCAAAGACTGCTGCTCCGTCACTGCCTGCTGCAGCACCTGCGCCTGGCTGTGTCGCGTCACCGTCAGCGGCGCCAACAGAATCAACAGGGGGCCGCTGAACCTCCCGCTTGGCTTCAACTGCCTTGGCGCGCAGGTGCTGCAATGCTGCAAGGGCCGCCACGCCCCCGGAGGACTGGGACACGCTGTCGTCGAGGGCCGCTGGGATGGCTTTGATGGGGTCGGAGCTCTCCTCGGCCTGCAGGCGGAACAGGGCCTGTTCGGCTGCGCCCAGCTCAGACTTGAAGGGCTGCGTGCTGTCAGCCACCTCCTCGATCTCCTTGTCCAGCTCGGAACATTGGAGGCGGAGGGCAGCGACCTTGGACCCAAACTTCCCGATATTGGTCCGCAGGTCCTCAACCTTACACCTGTGTGTCCTCGCCGAAGGGGCCTTCGGCAACGTAACCACGTTTGCCTTTTCCTTCTCAGTCTCCTCGACACTCCACGTGTCCAGGCCTTCACGCTTGAGGAACTGCAGCGCGTCCGAGAATGACAGTTCCTTCGCACACGTGGAAATCGACAGGGAGGACATCTTCCACGGCGGTTTGCCCTCCAACAAAGCCACCTTCTGTTGCAGATCCTTGATGAGCTTCGCCTGCGCCGAATCGCCAGCGCTGCGAGGAGGCCCATTCGCACACGCCCCCCCTTCGCGGATTGCGGACGCCACCGCTGGGGCCCAAGGCTGCTGCAGTCTTGCGGGCTGCCAGGACCACCTTGGGCGGAACATTGGCGCTGCAGGGCCTGCATGTGACACGCGAGGCCCAGTTGCCCCGGCAGCCGCATCGCGGGCACCCCCACACGGGGATTTCGTGCCTGGCAGGACATCTGGCGGTGGCCCCACACGCTGCTGGCTGCAACAGCTGGGGCGATGGTGAAATCACTCTGAAACACGCGCTTGCAAGCTCAACGCCACAACGGCCTGAGCCAGAACGGCTTGAGCCAAAATGGCTACGGAGGAGGAGGAGCAACAGGACGAGGAAGAGGAGGAGGAGGAGGAGGAGGAGGAGGAGGAGGAGGAGGAGGAGGAGTGTGTCCTGTCGCCAACAACCGGGCGGGCTGACGGCCCCAGTCCGGGTGCTGAGAAAAAAAACCTCCTGGATGTCCCCCCCCTGGATATGCGTTTTCTTGAGTGCCCCGCGTCCCTTCTGCTCGGCCCCGCAAGGAGCGCGAGACTGCATGGTCGATCCTCACACGCCTGACGCCTGACCCCAATGGACACCCGTCCCATAAATGGACGGGTGCTGGGGTCGCGGCAGCCGGAGGAGGAGGAGGAGAAAGGGAAGGAGGAGGAAGAGGAGGAGGAGAAGGAGGAGGAGAAAGGGGAGGGGGAGGAGGAGGAGGACGAGGAGGAGGAGGAGGTGGAGGAGGGGGAGGAGGAGGAGGAGGAGGAGGAGGAGGAAAAGGAGGAGGAGGAGGAGGAGGAAAAGGAGGAGGAGGAGGAGGAGGAGAGGAGGAGGAGGAGGAAGAAGAGCAGGAGAGTGAGGAGGAAAAGGAGGAAGAAGAAGAGGAGGAAGTGGAGGAGGAGGAGGAGGAGGACAACGAAATCGTCCGATTGGGACGCTCTCGGTTCCACCACTTCCCAGAGACCGGTTCTTCATCCCGCGTCGCGTGTTGATGGCCCCGAGGCCTGGCAACGGGCCCCGAGAGGCCGAAAGCCACGAACAGCCTTCGTCTCGACTTCTTGTCGAGACGCTGGATGTCTGGGGGGCCGCCCCGTGGCGAGCCCACGGCCGCTCCTGGCGGCGCGGGTCTCCCGTGCCGTGGGGCGCCCTGCAGGGCCGCGCGGAGGCCGCCGCCCCTTCAGGACTGCAGGCGCTCCCGCACCTCGAGGGGGCGCCTCCTCCTCCTCCTCCTCCTCCTCCTCCTCCTCCTGTTCCTTCTCCCTCCTTTGCCTCCTCCTCCTCCTCCTCCACCTCCTCCTCCTCCTCCTCCTCCACCTCCTCCTCCTCCCTCTCCGCCTCTTCCTTCCTCCTCCTGTTTCCTCCTCCTCCTCCTCCTCCTCCTAGCCATCCCCCCTCCAAGGGCCGGTCGGAACTGGGGCGGCGATAAAACGAGTGAGTCAAGTGACTCCAAGGGAGGTCGCCCCTCGAGTCACTGGCTGGTGAGGTATACGATAGCAGTATGTGAAAGCATACAGGCAGGCGAAACGAACGGTAGGAGGGAGAGATGAAAATAAGAAAGAATCTGATGACGGGTGGGGGAGTAGTGGACTAGTGGCGCGACGGCAAGCAAGGCAGGCGGCGGCGGTAGCTGGCGTGGCAGTTCCTGGCGTGGCCAGTGCGGTGGCGGCAGCTGGAGTGGCCAGGCCACACTCACCAGCGGTCGGGAGGCGCTGAGGCATAAGGGGATTCCAAGAGGGACGGCCCTCAAACGCTGCCGTGGAACCCTCACCTGCCGAGGCAAGCAAGCGGTAAACACAGGTGCGACTGGGAGCCACCCAAGGGATCCCCCCCGGGTGAAGGGAGGTTTGCTCCCTCATGTGGCGGTGGCGCTGTTGTCTGAGGTGACTCACCGCCCCCCAATGGATCCCCAGCCCTTCCCCGCTAAGTGGCGGCAGGCAGGCGACGCCGTGGGGTTCGCGTGCGGCTGCCCAGTGGGACGCGCTGCTTGGTGGCTGACGAGGGTCAAGGCTGAACGGCCAGCGGTTGCGGCGGCTGTGGGGGGCAAGAAAACTGCTGCGTTGACGCCCCCCCGCCGCCCCAGATCCACAACCGGTTGCCGTGGTGGCCGCGCGGCTGCATGCTGAGAGTGCGTGGCGGCGCCAGGCAAGGTGGCAACATGGAGATGCGACGATGCGAAAGTGGCAGCAGCAAGCTGCAACGCTGCTGAGGTTGGCGGTGAGAACGGCGAATAGAAGGCAGGACATTTGGGACAAAGCTGGTGAGAGGCGGCTGTTGGCAGTGGCCAGGGGACAGTGGCCACTTTCGCCAGGGTGGGATGGCAGAAAGGGCCTCCCCCCAGCCGTTAGGACCATCTTGAGGCGTGAGCCCCGTGTGGTGGTTGTAGGTGGCCGGGGGGGAGTTCCTGACTCACCAAAGGTAGTAGACCTGAGAGAAAAGCGGCCACGGTGTCCATGGTGGCGTCACTTCTGCCTCGCTGGCGGTGTCGCTGCTTGCCAGCTGTTGGGATGGCGTCGGGTCCTGACTAGTGTGACTCATTAGGAGGCGTCGACAGCCTTCCTCGCAGTACAGTCCAGGTTGTCATACCCGACGTGCGCCTCGTCCTCATTCTCGTCGCGTATCGCCCCCGTGTCGGATAGTAGCGATGGATACATCGTGATCGCGACGCCGGTTGGGGCCGGCCAGGTGCGCTTCTCCTCGATCAGGCGTCGGATTCGCTGGCTGGTTTCTCTCTCTTGTCGACGGAGGGCAGCAGATCCCTGCTGAGGGTGTCGGTGTTGAGAAGTCTGTCTCGGCCCTGTGCGTTGGGCAATCTGGGCCCGACTCATGGGCTCTGTGGCGCTGGCATTTTGGGCAATGGTCCTCGTCCTCATCCGCTTCTGTCCTCCTCCTCTTCCCTCCTCCTCCTCCTCCTCCTCCTCCTCCTCTTTCCTCCTCCTCCTCCTCCCTTTCCTTCCCCCCCTCTCCTCCTTCACCCCTTCCTCTCCCCAGACCTCCCCCCCCTCCGCCTCCGTTTTCTCCTCCTCCTCCTCCGCCTCCTTCTGCTCCTCTCCTCATCCTCCTCCTTGGTGCCTCCTGCACACTGCCGGTGCCTCCTCCTCCCAAGACCTCCTTCTCCAGATGATCCTCGGAACGGATGCTACCACCGACGTGTGCTTGTCCACCGAAGTCCTGCAATACGACGCAGGCTGTGTAATGTTGGCCGAACAAGGTGAACACATATTGATCTAACAGACGCCCAGAGGGTCATCGATCCGCATAAGTTTTCTGACGTGTTCGATAATTCTCGTTAAATTTCCAGCCTCATGGTGCCTTCCGGCAGCAGCGCCTCGACAGGAGCGCTCCTGGGGTGCCAAGGTCGTCCCAAACGGCCGCCCAGGACCCGAATACCACCCCGACCCCACACATACTCTTGTCGCGACCTGCGTCGCGAGCCCGCGAACGCGCGGGATGGAGGATTGAGGAGAAGAAGAAGGCGGAGGAGGAGGAGGACCAGTGTGAGCCCAAGACGCACCAACGATGTTGCAATCAATCCTCCCTCCAAGCTCCCTCTAGATGTGCCAACAAGAATGTATTCTACTTGCGGGAATCGCTCCATGGTGGGAGACGACCATCTGAGAAACTCTAATCGCACTACAACACCACTCGTGGGACTTCAGCGCTTCGCACTAATTGGTTTCTTGCGCCATAACAATCACGCAACGTGCCACAACATCAATTGTGGGACCTCGGCATCTCGAATGGACGTTGCGGTTGCGTCTTGGCAATCCTCAATCGTCCCAGAACAACCTTCTTCGAACATGCTGCAACTTGTTGAAACGAAGATACGAGGCACTACGGCGAACGGTGCATTTTGGATAAGAACCGCCCTCCATCCGTGAAACCCGGGCACATCGTAATCAACGGATGCGCGCAGTACTACGGCGGGAACCGCATTTTGAAAACCACTCACCCTCCATCCTCGAAGCTCTGGCAAACTTTTAACATGACTATGCGCGGCGGTACAGCGAGAGCCACATTTTGCAAACGACAATACCTCTCTCCGTGAAGCGTTCGCAAACTTGTAACACGAAATGTGAAAGGCGCCCACTCGGGGGCCACATTTTGAAAACGCTTCGCCCTCCATCCGCGTGGCAATAGCTTTTGAAACGAATCTGCGTAACGCTAATGCGAGCAACACATGTTGAACACGACCCGCCCTCCATCCGTGAAGCTGTTTCAAGCTTCAAGCTTCAAGGTCGTACGTGGTGAAGAAATCTGAGGCGAAACGCCCGCCCCGCCCTGCCGACACGTTTCGGGGTGCGACAGTGCGGGTTAAAGAAAGGGAAGAAGAATGGAGGATGATGACGGACAACGACGGATCCCCGGGACTGCTCAGGATGACAAACAGGTCCTGGAGAGTCCTTAACGGAATCGTCCTTGCGGGCGGCCTCGGCCAAGGCCGCCGGGGAGCTGGGCTAGCTGGGCCACTCGCTTGGCAGGCTCATTAGCCCCCTGCGGCGCAGGAACTCATTGTCCCCGACAGCCTCCGTCCCCACCTCCTGCCCCTCCTCCCACCCACCCACCCCCCTCCTTCACCTCCTCGCCCACCTCGTCCTTCAAGCAACGTATCGCAATCGTGCAATACGAGCGGGGCCCCTTGCCGGAAGTCCCGACCCCTCCCCCTGCAGGGCACGCTGCTCATCCAGAACAAGTGTTTGACGGCCCAGCGACGGCCCCCCCCCCCACAGGCCGAAAGATACAACACAGGTCGGGACTCGTAGGCTTCGTAGGTTCCGCACCAAATTCTAGCACGAGTAAGCACAAGCTAGACCCAAAAAGGGTGGAGAAAGGGCTCTCAAAAACGAGCCCGACCTTGGCGACTCCTCTTTTTTCTTCTCTTCCTCCCACCTCGGGTGGCAGCACCAGGCTGCCCTTGTCGTCGCGAAGCGTGGTCGGCGGCACGAGGGCCTTGGGCGAGGGAGGCAGCGGGGAGGAGGGGGGGGGGCACGAGCACGAGGGAGGGGAGGGAGAGGAGTGGGGAGGCGGAAGGAGGGGAGGGGGAAGGAGACAAGATAGGTGCGCTCGCGTCATATCTGACGTCCTACCCCTCCCTCCCATCCCTTACCATGGCGCTGATTTTCTCTATCCGCGGACGCGTGTCGTAGCGGACCTGTGGCTCCGCGCGCGCGTGCGTAGTGGGTGGTGGTGCACGTGCGTGCGTGCGTGCGTGTGTGCGTGGTTGTCGTGGTGGTGGTGGTGGTGGTGGTGGTGGTGGTGGTGGTGGTGGTGGTGGTGGTGGTGGTGGTGGTGGTGGTGGTGGTGGTGGTGGTGGTGCTGGTGGTGGTGGTGCTGGTGGTGGTGGTGGTGGTGGTGGTGGTGGTGGTGGTGGTGGTGGTGGTGGTGGTGGTGGTGGTGGTGGTGGTGGTGGTGGTGGTGGTGGTGGTGGTGGTGCGGTGCGGCGCGGTGGTGGCGGGCGGATGGGCGCGCGAGAAAAAGGCCCGCGCTGGGGCGAGAACGCCATCCTGAACGACGGAGGCCAAACACCGATCCGAAAATGAGGCCCACGCTGCAGCGGGAGCACGATTCGGAACGATTCGGGAGCAGAAATGAGGCCGGCGCCTCAACGAGAGCAGCATTTTGGGAAAAAATGACGCCGGCGCCTCAGCGAGAGTCGTTTCCCGGGATTTCCCGGGAATCCTGTGTGTAAAAAAACAGTACGCGGAGGGTGCGCGGCCATCACCCGGACGCCATCAGGGGAAGAGGGGGAGTATTTTCATATTGAGTAATTGTAAAGGTGGTCTGGGCGGGGGCGTGCGAGGGGAGGGGGAGGGGGGCTTGAAGAGGCAGGAGGGAGAAGGGCGGGTGGGGGACTACGAACCCCCCCCCCGCCATCCTCATCACCTTCCCCCCTGGCTCCTCCTTCCTGCTCTCTTCCTGGCCCACGTGAGCCCCGCTGGGGCCAATGGTGCACTCGAAGGCGCACCACACGTGCGAGGCCCTCTCTGTGATATACCGGGCGCCCGCCCCCGCCAGATTCAGCAACTCATCAGCAGCTGCCAGCCTGCCGCCTGCCTCACTGCTGCTCTCTTGGCAAGGGCCCACGTGAGCCCGGCCGTGGCGAAAGGTGCACCCGACACCGCACCACACGTGCGAGGTCCTGTGTTTTATTCGTTGCTGCCCCCCCCCCGCCAGGTATTGGACGTATCTCTGCCCACTTCTTGCCTCTCTGATCTCGCTCTCTTCCCCGTGTAGTTCGCAGACAGCCGGCATTGTTTTTTTTCGACGCCTCGTCTTGTACCGTGTGAAGGGTCAAGCTAACTTACCACTCAGGTATTCATCGAATGGCCGAAGCTATTTGTTTGTCTGGCACGATTCGACAGGCCAGCATGCGTTGCCTCGGTGTGCTCAAAGAGCTCGTGGTAGGTGCAACCATTTTGGCCTCTGCACCGCCATGCCCTGGTGTCTCCCGTGCAGTGATCGCGAGGCCGTCTCGCCCAGCCCTGGCTTTCAGCCCACACCTGGCCCGAACACCAGCAGGCGTTCGCCGTCGGCGCTGCAATCCAATGGAGATTGGTGCCGCACCGTTCTTCCTGCAATGTGATACAATCCTGTCGCTTCCTCTAGAATGCAGATAACTGCCGTTCGTCCGCCGCCGTCTCGTTTCGTTTCGTGGTAAGGGTGGCGATAACTGGCCCGCTCAGGCACTCAGCAAGGTGTCTCACTATACTCGTGCTCGTTGCAAGCTTGTTTCCGCCCGCAGGGAAGGGACCCATGCGAGTGGATCAGAAGGACTTTGAGCTGTTGCATTCCTTGCTCTCTGCCGAGCTCTCTGCCAGATACAAATGGCTTGCCCATACAAGGTACGCCATGCCAGCCTGTGTTGCTCAGTCAGGAACTTATGGCAGGCGCAACCATTTTGGCCTCCTGCCTTGCCCTGACCAGCAGTGGTCCCGAGGCGAGTTTCATTGTTGGGGTTTCCAATTTTGGCCCGCTCGTTAGCAGGCGTTCGCCGTCGGCGCTGCAGACCAGCTGGATTGGCGCAGCACCGTTCGCACTGCAAAGTATCTCACCTCTACCGCTTCTCCTAGAATGCAGGTAGCCGCCGTTTGTCCGTCACCATCTCGTTTCGCCTCGTGGCAAGGGTGAAGATAACTTGCCCCCTAAGGTACTCAGCAAATTGCCGCGGCAGGATTCCTTCCCATACGCAATGTGACATGCCAGCTGTTTTACCCCAGTCTGTTTGTTGCCTGCCCATCGTTTTGCCCCCGTCTGTCTTTGCTTGCCCATGTGGACAAGCACCCGAGAGCCGCGGCGATCCCGTCCTGCCCTCTGCAGACGGTCGGCTGCGCTGCAAGGCACGTCGCTTGACTGCCCAGCTGGTGCTGCCTGCCTGCCTCCCTTCAACCTTGGCGCCCCAGAACCAGTGTTATCCCACGGATATTCTGCGAGTTGCGTGTCGGCCTCTGCTGACAGGCTCACTGCTCAATCAGCGTCGAAATCAAAAGCCCCTCTTCCTTCCTCCTTCCTCCCCTCCCCCTGCTGCTCCCCGTCCAGTTGTTGTTGTTCTGCGTTTCTTTATTCATCCCTCTCGCAACAAATATATTCTAAATCGTTCTCTCTCTCTCTATCTCTCTTTCTCTCTATCGTTCTCTCCCTCCCCCTCTCGCTCGCTCTGACTCGTGCCAGCTCGCTCGCTCCAGGTCTAGTTCCAGCTCTCCCTCTCTCTCTCTCTCTCTCTCCGTCTCCAACTCTTCCCTTCTCTCTTTCTCTCTTTACCTGTCTCTTCTGTGTGTATGTGTCTCTCTTTCTCTATGTTCCTGTTTCTCTATGTCTCTATGCATCGAGAATGGTGTCTCTCTCGCTCGATCGGCCCAAATCTCTCGCGCTCTCTCTCTCTCTCTCTCTATATCTATATGTACGTTTCGGAGGTTGGGGGTTGAGATCGCAGTGACACGGAGACCCCCCACCGGGAAATCGGTTTCGGTTTCGTGTTCGTGTCATGCGTGCGGGCGAGGCGAAGCTGCGCGAAAGTCCGTTCCCCGTCCGCCGGTGGCTGGGAGGTGGCCCACTTGGGCCGGGCGGTGTCCAAGGTGTCCCGGGTGTCAGTAGGAGCGCAAATCCGTTTCCCGTCCGCAGGTGGCCGGGAGGTGTCCCAGTTGGGCCGGGCAGTGTCCCGGGTGTCCCGGGTGAAAACGATAGTGAGACCGATGACGAAATCGATTGTGAGATCGATAGTGCGATCGATAGTGAGACCGATAGTGAGATCGATCGTGAGATCGATAGTGAAATCGATAATGATATGAACAGTGATAACGATTGTGAGATCGAGTGATATCGATAGGGAGATCGTTAGTGGGATCGATAGCGAGATCCAGAGTGAGATCGACAGTGAAATCGATCGAGTGAGATCGATAGTGAGATCGATCGAGTGAGATCGATCTGTTGCCCATTGCTGACCCCCCTCCCCCCAACCTCCTTATCACCCTCAGGGTGGTCGTATAGGTATGTATGTATCGGAGGTTGAGGGGTGAGATCGAAGTGGAACGGACACCCCCAACCGGGAAACGTTTCGTTTCGTTAATGTTGTGCGTGCGGGCGAGGCGAAGCTGCGTGGGCGCGCGAGAGAAAAGACCCCGCCGCTACTACGGCGAAGTCAAGACAAATGGTTATCCCCCGTCCGTCCGTCCGTCTGGCGGTGGCTGGCGGTGTCCCGCGGTGTCCCGTGGTGTCCCACGTTGCTACGGCGAAGTCGAAACGAATGATTATCCCCCGTCCGTCCGTCTAGTCGGCGGTGGCTTGCGGTGTCCCGCGGTGTCCCGTGATGTCCCGTGGTGTCCGCCGATGCTAGGGTGAAGTCGAAACGAATGATTATCCCCCGTCCGTCCGGCCGGCTGGCGGTGGCTTGCGGTGTCCCGTGGTGTCCGCCCTTGCTGGGGCGAAGTCAAGACAAATGACTATCCCCCGTCCATCCGTCCGTCCGGCGGTGGGTCGCGGTGTCCCGCGGTGTCCCGTGGTGTCCTATGGTGTCCCGTTGAACGAGATCGGTAGAGAGATCGATAGTGAGATCGATACTGAGACCGATGTGGTGCCCCGAGGTGTCCCGTGGTGTCCTGTGGTGCCCAAAAAATGACACCGATAGTGAGATCGACAGGTGTCCCGTAGTGTCCCGTTGGGTGAGATCGATAGTGAGATCGATACTGAGATTGATGTGGTGCCCCGAAATTTCCATGGGTGTCCCGTGGTGTCCCGTTGAATGAGATCGGTAGTGAGACCGATAGTGAGATTAACAGGTGTCCCGTGGTTTCCCGTGGTGTCCCGTTGAGTGAAATGGACAGTGATATCGATAATGAGATTGATCGTGAGGTCGATGTGGTGTCCCGTGGTGTCCTATGGTGTCCCGTTGAGTGAAATCGATAGTGAGATCGATAGTGAGACCTCACGATCGAGAGGTGTCCCGCGGTGCCCCGTGGTGGCCCGTGATGCCCCGTGGTGTCCCGCTGAGTGAGATCGATAGTGAGATCGATTGAGTCAGATGTTGGTCCCCCCCGCCTCTCCCCCCCCCACAACCTCCTTATCACCCGAAGGGTGGCCGTATAGGTATCTCAATGTCATATAGTGTTGTGTATTGCCCCCCTACCCGGAGTATGGGTTTCTTGTTCTTCGTGTGATGTCTCCCTCTACCTCCACTCCCGCCTACTCTCTCCTTCCTGCCTCCTTCCTCCTCGCCCACTCTCAAACTCACTCACGCGCAGACTTGCTCGCACTCAGACTCAAATACACGCAGGCTCACACTCAGACACTCAGACTCACTCCTACTGACGTTCAAATCCACGAATACACCTACAACTCACACCCATATACGCTCACACCCACCAAACTTACCTATACGACCGCCCTTCGGGTGATAAAGCCGTTGTGTTGGGGGCGGGAGTGGGGGGAACCAACATCTGACTCAATCGATCTCACTATCGATCTCATTCAACGGGAAACCACGGGACACCACGGGACACCTGTCGATCTCACTATCGATCTCATTCCACGGGACACCACGGGACAGCACGGGCCACCACGGGACACCGAGGGACACCTCTCGATCTCACTATCGGTCTCACTATCTATCTCACTATCGATATCACTCAACGGGACACCATAGGGGAGCCAACATCTGATTCAATCGGTCTCACTATCGATCTCACTCAACGGGACACCACGGGACACCACGGGACACCTGTCGATTTCACTATCCATCTCACTCAACGGGACACCACGGGACACCACGGGCCACCACGGGCCACCATGGGACACCGCAGGACACCTCTCGATCTCTCACTATCGATCTCACGATCGATGTCGCGGCGATGCTTGGCAGAGACAGACCAGTGGCTTATTTTACAGCAGCATCCCAAAAGTAAACAAGCACTGGCGAGAAGAGAGGAAGGGAGGAGGATGAGAAGGACAGACAGAAGGCAGAGAGAGAAAAGCAAAGAACATGCACCTATAAACTGTAGCTTGCACATCCCTTTTCCAAGCCATCAGGAGTCCAGACCGTTACTGTCAGAGGCGGAACACGCTACAACAAAGTGTGGTAATTTCCCCACATTTTGTTAAATCACACCAAAAAGGTAAGTATTTCAACCAACCTCTTGGAGGCGAAAAGGGCGGTTGAAATACCGCAGGGTTTTGGGCCACACAACGCCCCGAAGAGGGGAGGGGGGAGGAAACGGAGGAGGAGGACGGGAGGAAATGGAGGCACAGAGCGAACAAATATGAACTAAACTCCGACCTCGAAGCGACCACAGCAGTGCCCCTTGCACGCTCGCCGAGGCGGGCCCCAATCTCGCGTTTGCGGGAGGGGGAAATGACACCAGGTGTCCTAAAACTTTGAAGCAATCTGGCAGCACCTACCGGGAGGGGAGGAAGAGAAGTGACAGAAAACAGCCGACAAAACAGCGCCCCCAGGAAACCCCACGGACAACACCCCAAAGCCCCGCCAGAAACCCAGAGAACCCCAGACCCACGAGAGAGAGAGAGGGACAATGAACTACCTGGAGTAGAGCCTGGTCCACGCCCTTATCCTTGCACATCTCGGACCAATGCTTCCGCAAGGTGTTGGCCGTCGCGTCCGGTGCGTCACTACCTCCCCGTCGGGTTGTTCGACGGCCGAAATGCCGCTGCAGCGTCCGGGGGCACGACGATAGATCAGGCTAGCGTTGCGCTGACGGGCACGGGAGGCACGACAATCATCTTGGCCCGTTGGGTCGGCATAGGAGCGCCCCAGATCATCGATGGCATGTTCCTAGGCCAATTGCACAGCGTGGGGTCGAGCTCCTCGAAGGTGTCGCGTCATGCTGCCCTCGACGACGTGGGGGTTGTCCACCACCTCCCCCCCGAAGGCTGGGATGGCGTGCGAGGCAGGCTGAAATCTCGCCCAGGCTGCCAGCCTCCGCAGCGCGAACAGACTTCATCGTGCATCCTAACCGGTCCTCCGCGCAAGCTGCTGGCACAGGAACAGAACGCTCCGACTCAATCCTGGTGGCGACCAGGCGCATAGCGGCTTTGTGCAATCGTAGCCGCTCCAGCGCCGAGGCGTCGGGATAGTCCTTGCGGGCCTCCTGGTACTCAAGCGCCACTCTGCGTGGGAACGACGGGTCAGCCAGGGCAGACGCAGCAAGGGGCCGGCGATCGGCGTCGCCATGCTGCGGGGTGCGCCTGGCGAAGAAGACGGCACGGTGGTGCGACAAGTCATGGCGCCACTCCAGGGCAGTACACCGGATGTGTCTGAGATGCGGTCGAGACGAGACCGCGCCGAGGCCAATACGTGCGTTGGCTCGCCCTGGTACATCTCAACCAGGCCGAACTTTATCGCCGATGAGCGTCTTGAAGTGCTGCTCGTCTCGCGCGTCCCGGCGTCCAGTGGACTCCACGGTGCCCAAGGCCACCCTGTCCGCATCGGTGGTGACCCAGTTGAAATCCCCTCCCAAGATCGTGAGACAGTCTTCATTGGATGACATGGAGGCGCTGATCCTGGAACGTAGTAAAGAACGGAGGTCGAAGTAAGAGCGTACCGCAGGGCGTCGAGAAGCTGGCACTCCGCCCAAGTCGCGCTCGTCTGGCACGTGGTGATTGCCCGCGTGAGCGTAGACCACCACGACGTCCAGCGGTCCGAGGGGGCCGCGGAGACACAGCTTGGCGGCCCGTCCTTTCCAGATGTATACCCAACGGGGCGGCTCCGAGAAATGCTTAAGAAATGAACCGCGAATGATCACGCCGACGCCCGCCTGACCATGGGAGGGGCCCTCCGACCACCATGCGGTGGTATCAGGGGGGGCGTCCATGTGAAATTGCTCGTCTCGGAGCCGTGGGCCTCGGTGGTCAAACAAATGTCAGTCTTCAACATGAGCTTGGCGACGTATGAAGTCTTGGCCATGAAGCGGTAGACGTCCGTGGCGAACAGCGCCTGCGCGTTCCAGGTTGACACCGTGAGGTCCCCAGAGAATTGACCTCTCTGGGAGGCCACAGGAACTGGGCGAACAGGAGGGCGAGTCAACGGAGGTGGAAGGATCTGGTCGGCAGGTATGGCGCCAACAGCGCAGAAGACACGAAGACGTGTATAGATGTGCAGCGGGACGTCGTGGGTGTGAGCAACGGGGTACACGTCAGGCAGAAGCTCGTCGGCAGCGAAGAAGAGCGGCGGGATGGATGGGCGACTGGCGTGCGCGGCGAAGTGGAGAGGTAACTGCTCGAAGTAGGGTGCAAAACGGTGAGAGGAAGAACACCTATGATGTGAAGCATGGCGGCTTGCAGGCGAAGTCGGCTGGCGGCCCGGACGCGACGGCATGGGAGGCGCAATGCAACCCTCGTAGGCGCGGAAGACGACCATCACGGCATAGCCAGAGAAGCCAAGCGAGTCAATGCAATAAATTCCGAGGCCGTCCCGTGGACTCGACCCCCCGGCATGGCGCGCAGCTGTGTCCAGGGCACGGGGGGCGCCTAGGCCCACGCCCTCCGGTCGTTTCCCGTCTCAACCGCCAACTCCGCGAGGTCATCGAGGACTTGGATGTTGATCATGTCCTGGCCCACCTGCACGGCCTGGCTGTGCAGCGCCGCGTAGAGCTTACGGATTTCCTCTCTCCTTGGCGATCACCTTAATGATTCCGCCGTCGGCAGGCAGGCGGCTGCGGAGTAAAACTCGCAAGCCTGGGGGTTGTCCTCCTCCTGCGCCATGGTGAGGGAAAGGCCAGTCGAGGAAATCACGTGCGCCATTGCCTTAGACCTGACCTCGGTGTCTTGCATGCCGAGCTCCCCCTGGACCTTTATCTCGGCGACGTAGTCGGAGATATAATGCGGCTTGCCCGCGCGGCGCTTGGCAGCAGCCCAGCGGGGGGCCACCGCGGCCGGGGAAGCTATGACACGTCCGCCGAACCGTGATGGGCGGTACTTCAGGCGCGTCGCCGCATTGCCCGGGTCTCGCTGGTAAGCCTCGTCCATAGCCGACGTTCACGTCGCAACCGAGGCGTCAGAGACCACCAACATCCGAGTGGGGCTGAGCACGGACATCTGCGAGCAGAGATGCCGATAGTCTTGGAAGACACCCTGCCCGTTGCACTACAGGATGATGGGGTGTCGGCGACAGCAGCCGGGCCTTCGAGTCCACAGTAAGTCGAGGTTGCGAGGGCCGTGCGGCGGATCTCGCGGAGGATAGTGATGAGGTCGAAGACTGGGAGGTAGCCTTATGTCGGGCGTGTCCCCCTACATGGGGATTTTCGACGAAAAATAAAGAAAAATACCCCAAAAATACCCCAACGGGTCAAACAATATTAAAAACAAAGTTCCCCCGAGCTATGTTTGGATTATTTTTCTTCTATGTTTGGGGTATGTTTTAAATTTTTCGTCGGAAATCCCCCTGTAGGGGGACAGGCTGACTTAAAGGTAGCCGGGGAAGACCAGGTCGAGCGTGACGCGCGGCGTTTTTTCACGGTGCTCAGGAGACTCCTGCGGTGTGCGCGCGGCACGGCGCCCATCGGGAGCGGGAAGGCACACGAAGGCATGAACCGGGGCAGCTCGTCCACCAGGAGAGCGAAGGTGACAACCTTGACCTCGTCGAAGTGTACAGGGCATTTTTTAATCCATGGGATGTTTGAAATATATTTTTTAATACATGATCAATTGATGAATCAATTAATGCATAAACTCATCCTTGTATTTATTGATCAACCCTTTATTCTTAATACATGATCCGCACGCAGAGCATTTATTCAAAACGGCGCTGTAACAGCGGCGCCATGTTGATCATGTGGGGAACCGTCCTGGATCCGCCCACTCGCAAGGTGAAGAGGGCCAGGCCCTGCCGTCCCAGTCGTGGGAATCCAGACATCGCGGGGAGAACCACTTCGAAGGGGAAGGAGATGAAGGCCACATCTTTGACAATGGGTAACCACCTTTAGGACAGCAGTGGGAAGAAACACACATCTGTGATGTTCGTGACGTTATTGAAGCCATTCATCATGGGCATCGTGGAAACCATGACGAGCGAGACGGGGAGCGACGAATTCGACGAGCGACGGAGGTACGAGGACAGCAACCGGGTCAGCGAGTTATTGTCGCTGGGAGTCCATCGTGCAACAGTCTGGCCGGCTAATGTGTCCCAGAGTGCCTCGTTGCCCTTCTCGGCCAAGGCCGCGAGCTCCCGAGAGGCCTTCGGGTCGCGTAGGGAAGGGTCGCGAACGCGGAGCACGTCGGACCACGGAGGTGTAGCACTGGTCCTCGCGCCGTCCACCGAGTCGACCTCGATGGCCTCCAACTCGGCCAACGTCCTGGCAGCATCGGAGTCCGCGGTGCCGCTCGTCTGAAACGCCGCTAGGCCCTTCGCGGCGCCGGGTCCATGCCAGAGAGAACCTGGGCGTCGGGGAGAGCCGCAGCAGCCATGGCGCGCCCGAAGGTAGGAGCGGATCGGAGGTAGGAAGTGGAAGTGGATCAAGGAAAATCGATGTAAGATTGTAACAGCTGGATGTACAATCTTACGCCTTGAGCCACTTGAGCCATGATACCCTTGAGACACCTCGAAACACCACATTGATCTCACTATCGATCTCACTATCGATCTCACTCAACGGGACACCGCGGGACACCACGGGACACCACGGGACAACTGTCGATCTCACTATCGATCTCACTATCGATCTCACATTTTGGGACATCGCGGGACACCACGAGACACCTCGGGGCACCGCATCGATCTCACTATCGATCTCACCATCGATCTCACGATCGATCTCACTCAACGGGACACCACGGGACACCACGGGACACCACGGGGCACCTGTCGATCTCACATCGATCTCACTATCGATCTCACTTTTTGGGACACCACGGGACACCAAGGGGCACCACATCGATCTCACTATCGATCTCACGATCGATCTCATTATTGATCTCACTATCGATCTCACTCAACGAGACACCACGGGACACCACGGGACACCGCGGGCCGCCGCCAGACGGGCGGGCGGGGGAAATAATGTGTCTTGATTTCGCCCTAGCAATGGCGGGCGCCACGGGACACCACGGGACACCGCGGGACACCGCGGGCCACCGCCGGACGGGCGGGCGGGGGAGAACGCCCTAGCAACGCCGGACACCATGGGACACCACGGGACACCGCGGGACAGCGCGAGCCATCGCCGGACGGGCGGGAGGGGAAAAATCATTTGTCTTGACTTCGCCCTTGCAACGGCGGGTTCATTCCTCTCGCGCGCCCACGCAGCTTCGCCTCGCCCGCACGCACGACACGAACGAAACGAAACGATTTCCCGGTTTGGGGTCTCCGTTCCACTGCGATCTCACCCCCCCCAAACATCCGATGACCAGGCTACCCCATGTTCAGACTCTCTGACGCTAAGACCCGCTCGCACACACACACACAAACACAAACACAAGCACAAACACAAACACACACACACACGCACACGCACACGCACACGCACACGCACGCGCACACGCACACGCACACGCACACACACACACGCACACACACACATTCACACACACACGCACGCACGCACACACACACACATACACACACACAAACACACACACACACACACTTTTTTCGTCGGCG
The DNA here is from genome assembly GCA_963575745.1 of Prorocentrum cordatum. NCBI lineage: Eukaryota > Dinophyceae > Prorocentrales > Prorocentraceae > Prorocentrum > Prorocentrum cordatum. The sequence continues at coordinate 225,069 of CAUYUJ010014655.1, read as the reverse complement.
GCTAGGCAGAACAACTGCACTGGCGGAAGAGCTAACAAAACGGGGGACCGTTGCAGCGTATTGTGCAACAATGCAAGAGGGTGGGAACAAACACGCACACACAACACACAACACACAACACACAACACACAACACACACACACCACACAAAACACACACACATACGCACACGCACACACACACACACACATTCACACACAGATGCACGTACATACACACACGCATACACACCACACACATACACACAACCACCCCCACACACCCACACCCAGTACTGTGAGCCTCTCATTCTCAAACTTCGCTCGCACATGTCCAGGCACACTCAGACTCACTGGCTCTGAGACTAACCAACACGTGACGTGGCAAACGTGGCACTTGAAGACCCCAAGCAGGAACCGCCACTGGTAGGACATTCGCCCGTTTACGCCAAAATTGCTTGGATGTCTCAAGCATGTTGCCAGCTTGGAGACCCAGAACCCTTTGCTTTTACAAGCCCGTGCTCATCGCAATGTAGTGCGTGTGGCATTTGAACACCCCACAGGGGGGGGGCCACCAGGAGAAAGGAACATTGTCCGTTCGCGCCTGGATTGTGCCAGGGTCCCCCCCTTGGAGAGCCCCATGGTCATAGTGGTATAGCAGGCGTGGTATCTGTGTGATCCAGGGAAGAGCTGCCAATGATTAGGGGACTCGCAAATTCGCGCCCCAATTCTGGGGACGTGTCAAGCGGTCTGCCTTTTGGGTACCCTAGGCTCAAGTCTTTTGATGGCCCGATGGCCATCGCGATACATCAGGCGTGGCACTGGAGCACGCCAAGAAGGAACTGCCAGGGGATATGATATTTGCTCGGTCGCGCACATACTGTGGGGATGCTACAACAGGCGTAGCGTTTGGGCACTCCAGGTCCGAGCCGGCAGACAGCAAAACTCTTGCCCGTTTACGCCAGATTGTGGGGACGTCTCAAACGGTTCCCCTATTTGGTGGCTCAGATCCATATCTTTTTACAGCCCCGTGCTCATCGCGCTGTAGCAGGCTTGGCGTTTGAGTACTCCAGCGAGGAGCTGCCCAGGGGTAGGACATTTGCTCGTTTGCGACCAGATTAGGGGGATGTCTACAAGCGGTTCGCCTATTTGGTGGCACAGACGTGATCCACAATAGCGTTTCCTCAAAATATTTGAATAGTCGTACGAGAAAAACCGCAACATATTCCACCAATGGGGACGGGGCACCCTGGACAGCCAGGTCCGCAGCGGTCTGGCGGCGACTTCCCTGGTACCCCTTCACAATTCATTCAGGCATCGTGTCTCGCCTCAATGCTGGCTACGTGTTTTGCCCAGACGGCCACGACCATTTGTAGAGAACGCTACGGTGCACACCGCCGTGTTCTCTGTGCTTTTCCTGCTCGCCTTGTTACCAAAACTACACTCCCGCGTACGGTTCTTACACACACATGAGCACGCCCTGCCGCACTTCTGGCCCCCCGTATTGCCAGACATCCTTTCCCGCCTGGGATCAGGTTGTGAGAATGTCTCACGCGGTTCGCTTGTTTGGCGGCCCCGACTACTGATATATTTCGATGTGGAAGGCATGCCGTGTGAGCACCCTCTGGCGGAGTCGCCGGGGGGACGGACATCTGCAAGTTCGTGCCAAGACCGTGGGAATGTCTGGAGCACGTTGCTCGTTTGGCGGCCCCGACTCCGTCCCCTTCAGAGCACCCCAACTTGCCCGTTGAAACATTGATTGTGTTTGGCATCCCTGATTCCTCCGTTCAGGGCCTCATGATCACCGCGATATCATAAGCAGAACATTTGTGCACCCCAACTGGAGCCGAAAGGGGGCGTTGCACTTGACGGTTTGTGCCCAGATCGTGGGGCCTCTCAGGCGAAACGCTGGTCTAGCCACCGCCGAGCCATCTGCTTTCGGAGTCCCACGAGCACCCCGATGACGCAGTCATCACATTTGAGCCCTCCAAGGGGGAACCGCCAGGGATCGCTCAGTCGCCACAGGCTACAATCATATCCATTCACTCAGACGCTCACAGACGGTGGTGACGTACACTTGCCAGATCGCGCCCAGATCGTGGGATCTCAGACGAAACGCTGGTCTAGCCACCGCCGAGCCCTCTGCTTTCGGAGTCCCACAAGGACCCCGATGACGCAGTCATCGCATTTGAGCGCTCCTAGGGGGATCCACCAGGAATCGCTGTCGCCACAAGCTACAGACGGGGGTGACAAGAAAAGCGATTCGCATGTTGCAGATCTCCGTGTGGAATGTCTTCTTTGCATCCCGATGTCTCTTTCTCTCTCTCTTTCTCTCTCTCTCTCTCTCATCCCCTGTGCATATTCATAGTGCTATAACTATGTCTACAATTACCCCATGTTTTTTCCCGACCAAGTCTACTCAGAGATGGTTTTCCTTCTGGGTGCGGCCTCTCAGGCTCCCCAGAGCGCGCTCAGAGTGCCCCAAGAGGCCCCCAAGACTGCCCAAGAGGCCCCCGAGACGCCCAAAGAGCGCTCGAAGACGCCGAAGATGACCCCAAGACGGCCCAAAAGGCCCCCAAGACAGCCCAAGAGGCCTCCAAGACGCCCCAAGAGCCTTCCAAGAGGCCTCCGAAGAGAGCCCCAAGAGGCCAAAATCGTTGATTTTCATTGGTTTTTCGATGTTTTTTGTGTTCTGGCTTTTTCGGCTTCCGGACGCTCCAAGACGGCCCAAGAGGCCCCCAAGACCGCTCCAAGACGGCCCACGAAGCTCCCAAGACGGCGCCGAAACGACCCAAGAGAGCCCTCAAGACGGCCCAAGTGCCGCCCAAGACGGACCAAGAGGCCCCAAGACGGGCCCAAGAGGGACTCAGGAGGGATACCGAGAACTCAAAAATGGAGCCCTCCGTCCCAGAAGGCGCCCAGGAGGTCCCAAAGAGGCCCCAAGAGGCCTCCAAGAGGCCCCAAGATGTCGCCAAGAGGCCCCAGGAGACTCCCAGGAGGCCCAAAAGAAGCCCCAGAAGGCTTCAAACATGTCTCCCAGGCGCCCCCGAACGGCCTCTCAACAGACCCCAAGAGGCCCCCCAAAGAAGCATCTTGACGACGACTCTATTTCGCCCCATCGAGAGACGACCCCCAGGGAACTGCTTCACCATCAAAACTCCCCACGCAACGCGTCCGAACGACACCCGCCCCCAAGTGCGCAACATGGGCAACGAACACACAGACAAAAACCAGCGATGCCATATCACGGGCCGGCGGAATGAGCGAAGCGATTCAATAACTATGTCTACAATTACCCCATGTTTTTTTGTTGTCATGTCGCTCTCTCTCTCTCTCTCTCTCTGAATACGCGTGTCAAATTTATCGTCCCCCTGTCTATCTCTCTTTTCCCTCTCTGTCCCTCTCTTTCTCTCCCTCTCTCTCTCTCTCTCTCTCTCTCCCTCCATCTCTCTCCCTCTCTCTCCCTCCTCTTCCTCCTCCTCCTCCACCCTCCATCCCTCCCTCCCTCCCTCCCTGCCTCCTCCTCCTCCTCCTCCTCCAGCCCCTGGGTTCGAGAGATTCGAATCAGCGGGGCCCGAGTTTCCGAATTCAGTATGCAGCCCATGGCGCCTCTTCGACCGTGCGGTCGTCGCTCTCGGACGGGGTGGTGACCACCGACATGACCAAGCTACGGGTGCTGGGCTGGAACCCAATGTGGGCGACTGGCGTTCGCCTCGCGGAGATCGCCAGCTGCACACGAAATATGGACTTCACGCTCCTGGCTGGCACCCAGAACGTCTGCCGTGAAGCATCTCATGTTCTCCAGCGGCGGGTCGGTGGGCGAATTGCCCTAGAGGCGGCAGCACATCCAAGCTTGTACACAAACGCTAGCGCCGGCGTGTCCATCCTTCTTGGCATCATGTTCGTCGTGTATACCCCAGTCCACAAGACGTGGGCGGACGCTGCTTGGCGGCGAGGATCCGCCAAGGCGTCGTGGATGTGTGCGTGGGCGTGCTCTACTTTCCTCCGCAGCCTCGATGTCGCGGGGCAGGCCCGCGTTACACTCAGACGGTTGCCAAGATGATTCAGTGGTGGCGCACTTGTTTATCGCAGTTGCCGACGCGCTGCCTCCCACTGTTCTACGCTGACGTCAATGACGGACTAGGCTGCCGCAAGATCGACGGCGACTGGACGGACTATGAGACGAAGGCTATTGGCAGAATGCGTACACGAGAACGGCGCCGACTGGGCGCGGGCGAGGCGGTGGGAGATCTACTCACGCAGCAGCACCTATTGGCGGCCAACGCGATGAACAGGTACGAGGCGACCTTCTTCGGCAAGGGGCCTGGGGGCCCGAGCAGTCTCATCGATTTCGTTTTCCTCCCACAGGGCTGGGCGTCCCACGTAGTCAAGTGCCACACGTTGCACCGAGTGGGCGCCCAGCTTCAGGCCCAGAGAGGCCGACCACCACGAGACCACGTACCAATATATCTTGAAGTTTCTCACCCACGGGGACCACGCGACTGCCAGGACCAACCAGTCATGGCGAAGTGGGACATGGCAGCCCTCATGGCGGCGGCCAAGAATGGCGACCAGCGCGTGGACTTCGTGAACGGTGTCGCCCAATGGTTGGACGACCACGTCGAGGAGCGCACCACGGCCCACGACCAGGACGCCCCCGATCACACCTTTGAGCTGCTGGAGCGCTGCATGGTCGAGGTTGGCTCCGAGTACTTCACGAAGCCGGCGGACCTCCCCGACGAATACGCGCACTGGGCGAAGCTGAGGAGAGACATGCTCCAGAAGAGGATCGACATGCGCGCCTCGCGCGCGACCGTGGACGACACCGAGCTGGAGCAGCTGGAGTACGACCTCCGCGACCTCTCCCAGCGCCTCACACTTCTTCGAAGAAGACATGTACGTGTTGTGAGGGAGTCCTACGTCCAGGCCTCATACGACGCTTGGGCCCAGCGGAACCTCTGCGGGGCCATGGGCTGGGCCCGCCGTGCTGCCCGCTGTCGCTTTTCGGCAAAAAGACGGGATGGGCGGCGTTTCGGCGGAGCTCCCATCACGCATGAGGAGTGGCTCGCCGTCTGGTCTCTCCCAGGCGGCGACGGCGGGGTGCAGGTCCACCCGATCGACCTGGGCGCCTGGCGTGCCACTCGTGATGGTTTGGACATGAATCAGATTTATGACATGGCCCGCTATGAGGATCGCCCCCAGCAGTTAGGGTACAAGGATATTCAACGCCTTCGCAGATACGTTCGTCGGGCCCCGAAACGCCGTGTTGTTCCTGAAGGATCGGCCCCACTCGAGCTCTGGTGGCAACTCCTTCACCCTGAACGAGGTATGGAACGTCAGCGCCCTGGCCTTGGAGCCCCACGAGCCCCCGAGGAGCCCACGCAGTTTTTGGAAACCCTCCTGGACGGAATGATGAAAATCAGGATCACCGACCTGGCCCCCTTATACTGGAATGTAAGTCGGGGGTGTGCCTTGTACAAGTCGGCCCAGCCTGGGCCTAAAGGCAAAAGGGTGGTCCACGTGCTTCCTGTTGTGGGGAAATCCTTCTTCGCGGAATTGTTGCCCAACGAGTTGCCTCCTGAAGATTACGGGTTCCAGCGTCGGCGTCGTCGGGAAGGGGCCATCATGGCCTCGCAGGTGGTGGGCTGGAGACTTCGACGGGCTGGGTGGAGCTTTGGAGCCAGTCTGAAGGATATGAGTAATGCGTTCGGGAGCTCTAGCTGGGAGGCTATGGACCATGCCATATCTGCTATCGTACAGCCAGTCTTGCGCTTTGTGAGAATAGGTATCGTGATGCTGTCGTTCTACTTCCTAGTGATGAAGGGGATCTAGCAGTAAAGACAGGAGTGGGAGGAGTCATGGGGGATCCCTTCATGGTGGCCGCCTTCTCCACTACCTTCTGCCGCCCTGTGCTGAAGTGGACGGACGCTCTGCGCGAGGTCGATCCGTCCCTCAGGCTCCTCCGTGCAAAATGGGACGGCCAGGAGGTCGACCTTAGCTTGTGCAAGTATGCTGGCGATCTTTTCCGCTACACTCTCATTGCGCATGGAGACTCTATGGGGGGTTTCCTGGCCAAGCTCAAGTATTCAGATGACTGTCTCGACTCCCTCCTCCAGGACTACGGATACAAACACAACCGGGAGAAACAGGAGTTGGCCGTCTGGATCGAGGGGGAGGGGGCCCTGGCTTGCAAGAAGTGGCTCCGCGGGCCTGGTCGGGCGCTCCTGTCGGGGGAAATCAAGGAGGAAGTCAGGTATCTTGGGCCCCACATCACGATGTCCCAGGCGTCCAGCCAGGACATTGCACGCCGTCACCAGGCAGCTCGCGCCGCATTTTATTCGATGGGCGGTTTCTGGTCTTTGCGGCTGCCGTGGAAGTTCACACGATCGATGTTTATGTCTTTGGTTCAGAATTCAGCCTTGTGTGGCCTGGAGGCCTTCTTGATCACCAAGCATCAGTGTGCCAGTTTAGATGCCACGGTGGCGCATTTCGCCCGCGTGGCCATGCGTGGAAGGGCCAGCTGGCAGACAGAGTCTGGAACGACCCGCACGTTGACGACAAAAGGAGTCCTCAGGCATTGGCGTATCTGTGAGACGCACATCGAGCTCGGGATTCGTCGCCTGAATTGGTACAAAGTTTGGTCTCGCCACCCGTCCTGCCACCTCCAATTGCTCTCCGCTCTCTTCGGCTCCGTGGCCTTCGAGAAAGGCATGGCCCCCATGGCCCCATGGCCGACGGCGTGCTCACTTCAACGGCCTCTCCGTGGGCCAGACGCGTCGTTGATGATCTCCGATGGGCTCAGGAGTTCCTCCCAGACCACGGTGATCTTCTAGGATGTCTCGCCGCTCGCCCTGGCCTCCTGCGGGATCCTGAGGTTCAGTGTGAGTTCGAGAATATCGATGTCACGGCTATTCGACCATGTACGTTCGGTTCGCGGTTTGCGCCCCCAGAGTACACGAAAAAGGCTCCTGAGGCTCTTCATGAGGAACCCTCGGACCCCGATGCTCCCAAGTTTGTCTGTCTTATCGCTGAACGTGGTGAACGTTTTACTACGAAACAGGGGCTCATGGCACACATGCGTTCCCAACATGATTATCGATCACTGTGCCACGTCCTCACACCATACAACATATGTATATGCTGTCGGGAAGTCTTCTGGGACAGGGCTTGCGCAGCTCGGCATCTGGTACTAGCCGCACTACGGGGACATTGTCGTTTCGGTGGGGGTAGGACGCTACGACCTCTATCACCTCCGTCGACCCTGCAGTGCCCCCTATGCGAGTTCGAGGCCTCTGACTTGGACTCCCTATGCCGACATCTACGCAGCCATCTCCCTGGCCCAGTTCTCCCTCGGAAGCGCCGCCGTCTCGCGGACACTCCGAGCGCCGCCCTAGGCAATGTACCAGGTGGTGGCGGCGAGCTGGATGCAAGGGCCTTCGGCGACAGTGAAACGTGGAGCAGATGGGGCCCACGGCTCGGCGCCACCAGCCAAGCAGGCCGCCAAGGGCAGCAAGAAGAAGGAGAAGGGCGACCTACAGGCTGCGCTGTTGAAGGTGATCACAAAGCTGTGCCTCAACGACGCGCGCGAGCTGGCCAACCTCGCGGGGACGGTCTACCAGACGTGGGAGATCACCGAGACCGCGGACTCTTTTTACGCAGATCATGATCGACGCTGGGCTCAAGTACGACGAGGTCTCAAAAAACCTTAAGGAGCGCCAGCAGGCCGGCGAAAACGTCGATTTCAGGGCAAGAGGACCGCCACACGTGCAGGTCTGGGGGGCGCTCGCCATGAGTTTGGTGCACCAGATGGACACCTTCCTGGACGGCAGCGAGACCTACAAAGAGAGCGAGACGAAGGTCTTCTACGAGTACTTCCAGAAGCACCTGGCCCAGAAGCTGCCGACGGATGTCGCCAAGCACGTGCTGCACTTCCGTTACATGAAGTTCAAGCCGAAGAAGAACCAGGACGGGGCCGCGGTTGTGGCGGAGGAGAAGAAGGGCAGGCTCACTTTCGCCTTCTCATACGACGATCCAGGGAGGGAGGCGCGTTCGCTGTTGATTCAATTTCTGAACTCGGACAAGGCCAAGGCGACGCAGCTTGTGGGACCTGCCCCGAGGGGCCCTCTCGAGCGCGAGGCGGCAAGGCTCCTGGCGATCTTCGAGAAGGGTGGCGGCAAGGACAAGGATCAGGACCAGGAGAGCTGAGGACAAAAAAAAGAAAAAGGAACGACAGGAGTCGTTCGCGTGAGCGTGAGTGCGAGGGCCCCCGTGAGGGACGTTTCCTGAGTAGAGGGGCCTTTGCAGGTAGTGAACGATTAGCTGCTTTAGTGGCCCGAGGGGCCATCCCTGACCCCTTTGATGCCACTAGTTTCGACACGTATTCTAATCCCGATCTTCCCCCGATCCCCTTAGTGGTGGCGGCTAAACGGGCTCCACGCAGAGGAGGAAAGGGTAAGCAATATTCTCACGGTAGACCCAGTGCGTCGGTCCCCTAGACGGTCCCCTCCGTGCGCCTGCGCGGCGCCTGCCAGAGGGGGTTCCCCCTGTCTTTTCAAGGTTAACCCGCTCCCCCAAGAAGTCGGGTTGCGCTGAGTTCACTGCCAGTTTTATGGTATGAGATTGAGTAACTCATTTGGACTCCCCGCGCATTGCTCATTGCTCATTGCTCCTCCTCCTCCTCACCCCTTCTACCTCTTCCTCCCTCCTCCACCTCTCCCCTCCTCCTCCTCCTCCTCCTCCCTTCCTTTCTCCCTTCGCTGCTCCTGCTTCGAGCTTCGAGCTGCGGACCTCTGTCAAAAAGATTGGGCGCGGTCTTCGCGGCCCTCCCCTGGGTTGCGCCCAGAGGAGGGCAAGAACACAAAGAGGTGGAGCGAGGATAGACGAGGAAGGATGACGATCACCTGCAGGATGACCGAGATGATGCACCAGACTGATCGGCGATGACGGCGTCGGAGGTTCGGCCGACGGTGGCAGCGGCAGTGGCGGCTGCGGAAGTTGCGACGACGGAAGTGTAGGTCGACGCTCGGAGGGCCCATTCCGATCCGATCGATTCGACTAGATATCGACGTCGGCCGCCCCGACCCGAACCGACTTCGAGCTACCAAGAACCCGATCCTTCTGCTCATCCTTGAAGGGGCCCTGGGACACACAAATAAATACACACAAATAACCAGTTTCCTTATATTTTCCTACATTTTCTGTGTTTTTGTCTTCCCCCCACTTCCCATATTTTCCTATATTTTCCTGGGGATCGACGATTAATTGTGCCTGTGTCTTTTCCCCTCCTGAATCCTGCCGCCCGGCCCCGACAACAGTGGCCTCCGCCCCAGCGGGCAGCAGAGCGCGCCCGCGGGACGACAGCTGCCTGGCCAGCGCCGGCGCCTCCGCCCGCGGGTGCGCGGCCGCCTTGGTGAGCGGTCCGCCGACGACTGGCGACGGACGGCGACGACGACGACGGCGCTGACGCCTCGGAACCGGGGAGGCCCTGCAGGCTTCGAAGAAGCAAGGCTTCTTGGAAGCTCGGAGGACTTCTAAGAAGGCCCCTGTCTGAGGAGACCGACCCCCATCGCCCTACCCTCTTGTGCGCGCCGCCCAAGGGGGCAGGGTGGCGCTGAAGAGTTGGATCTGGCTGGGGGTCTGAGCTCGCCCAGCACTGGTTCCGGCAAGCGGGAGGGGGGGGGGGGCAGGTTCGAGGTTCTGGGTCTGGGAACATTTTTTGTCCTGTTCTGCCTCCTGAGACCGTTTTCTGGCTCCATGGTGCAGTCAGAAACGAATCCGGGGGGAAACTGCGCCAAATCCCGGAAAGGGTCTGGGGACCGGTTTTTGGGCGGATTTGGCCTCGTTCTTCCTCCTGTCCGAGTTTCCGGGGCCCCAGCCAATTCAGACCCCTCGGCCGCCTACAACTGACGCCGGCGCTGGCGACGACGACGGCGACGGACGATGGACGGCGACGGACGGCGACGGACGGCGGCGGCGACGGCGGCGACGACGACGACGACGACGACGACGACGACGACGACGGCGACGACGACGACGACGACGAGCGCGACGCGACTGCGGCAGGCCAGCGCTGGCCTGAGCCACGAGCTATACGGGCCAACGGTACAGCAGGACCTAGGACAGAAGGACATCCTTCAAGAACATGAGGCCCTTCGCCGGCCAGAACACACATAACATCCCAGGATACCATCCCCAGGATGCACAAGAACATCCAACGAACGCAAAAAACATTCGGGCAACCTCCCCGAGGCGACTTCGATCTTATACCTCGGTCCGACAGTACAGGATCTGTTTCCCACAGAACCCGATTTCCTTGCTGCTGCACGACGGCGCTGACGCCGACGCTGGCAAGGACGACGGCGACGGTCGACGGACGGCAACGGACGGCAACGACGGCGACAGAGGTCGAGGACGGAAAGCGACGATGACGACAATGACGATGGACGGCGTCGGCGACGCTGGTGACGGCGCTGACGGACGGCTGCGGCGACAGCGTTGACGTGACGGGCGACGACGGACGGTGACGACGACAGAGGTCGACAGAGGTCGACGGCGGACGACGACGACGACGCTGGCTACGACGGATGGCGACGGCGACGACGACGCTGGCGACGACGGTGACGCACGATGGCGCCGCGTGCGAGGACGGGGGAAGGAGGCAGGAGGGGCGCGGAGGGGGAGAGAGGGCGATGGGGAGGAGGAGGCGGAGGAGGAGGACAGAGGGAGAGAGATGCAAACAACGATGCTGCAATACACCCTCCTGTCCCCAAGCCCCCTCCCACATAGCTCCCTACAAATTGCCTCTTCACCTGCGAGAGCCGCCCCCTGAACATGCCAACACCTCACGGGCCTGCCGTTCGGGCGGATGCCGCATATTGCGAAGGGATCGCCTGCCATTCTTCTAACGAGCAGCAGAGAGTGCGAGCAAGAGGCCATTCAGTTCAGCGAGGTGTCCAGCGAGATCCTGGTCTGAAAGGAGGACCGATCCCCGCCGATGTAAGGGATGACTAGACGCTCCACTGCTGGCCATGCAACTCGAGGAGGTCTCACGCGAAGACCTTGTGGTGAAACGGGACCGCCCTCTACCCGTGAAGCTGCTACTCATGTTCAAACTGCTCGCCTTACTCCTTCCGTAAGTCTCCAGCGTTATCGCACTTGTTTTAAGGACCGTCGTACACCTCTGCGGCTGCCTCAAAATTATTACATCAATGTGCGAGGCACAGAGCGAGACCAGCAACTGGACACGGAACCGCCCGCCATCCCTGCAGCGGCTACAAGCTTTAAGACGGATGTGTGTGGCGCTAAGACGTTGGCCCGTTTCGACCCGCCCCCTCGATTATGGTAACTGTTGCAAGCTTCTGACACACGCGTGCGCGGCGCTAGGGCAAGAACTCCATTTCGACAGCAACCCCCCTTTACATCCTCAGAACCATCACAAGACTCAGGCTTCGTGATCACAGTTTGTCAAGAAGTCTCAGGCGAAGCATCCTGCCCGCCTTACCGAATCGTCCAAGGAGGAGACAGGGAGGAGCTTTTCATTAGGGGGAGAGCTGAAAGGGTGATAATGGAGATCGTAATGACAATACATCGGATTCTGCCCCCACGTAATCAATCCCCCTAAAGCGAGTCCCACGTCAAGGATGAGCCGCAAAATTGCGCTGGCCGTTCCAAACGACCAGGCTGAACATCTTGGAGGCTATCAAGGACGAGGCGAGGCAGAACGCTGACAGCATAAGAAATATTATCAAAACTATCGGACCTAGAGGAAGAGAGGGACGAGCAAGGGCGTAACAGCCAATCTTAATTAATACGTAACCATATAAGAACAACCAAGGGGAAAATAACGGAAGAGAAAGACCGAGAGAGATAAGTATATAGGAGAGAGCGTGATCCACCGCCGCTGTACTGTGGAAAATTGCCAACCTTTTCCTCCGGAGCCCGGGGGTCGCCCCCCCCCCCCCTCCGAAAATCCCCCCCCCCCCCCTGCAAAAAAAACCGAAAACCGGGGGGGTCACTACAACCCGGATCTCACTACCGGTTCGACCCCCCCCCCCTACCGGAGGGGGATCACTACCGGTTCGAACCCCTCCCCCCCCACTCACCGCCAGCAAACGACTCCCGGTCCCTACCACCGTCCGCATCACATCCTCCACTGTTGTTCCCAGCACCACTGTCCTCACCACCACTGTCCCCACTGTGTCCCCACCAGTGCCCCCACCACTGTCGCACTGTCCCCACTGTCCCCACCACTGTTCCCACCACGGTTCCACTCTCCCCACTGTCTCCACGGCCCCAACCACTGCCCGACTATCCCCACTGTCCCCACTGTCCCACTGACTCCGCCGCTGTCCCACTGAGCTGTCCCACTGTTCCCACCACTGTCCCCACTGTCCCCACCACTGTCCCCACTGTACCTCTGTCCCATTGTCCCACCGCCGTCCTCGCCACCGCCTTCACCACTGTCCCCACCACCATTGTACCCTCCACTGTCCCACTGTTTCCACCTCATTCCCACTGTGCCCACACCACTGTCCCCACCACCACCGTCCCCACCACTGTCCACTGTCCCCCCTGTTCCCACCATTGTCCCCACCACTGTCCCCACCACTACCGGCCCTCTACTGTCCCACTGTCCCACTGTCCCCACCACTGTCCCGCTGTCCCCTCACCACTGTCCCACCAACACCGTCCCCACCTCTGTCCGCACCCCCACTCGGTTTTCGAGGGGGGGGGGGGGAGGGGTTCGAACCGGTAGTGACCCCCCCCCCTTTTCATGATGAGCTGGGGGGGGGGGAGGGGTTCGAACCGGTAGTGACCCCCCCCCGGTTTTCCGGAGGGGGGGGGCGGTGGGGTTCGAACCGGTAGTGACCCCCCCCGGTTTTCCGCCAGCAGCGGTAGAACACGCTCTTTCGTATATAGAACACGCTGAGGGGGGCGAGGACGGAACGCAGCACCGGACAGGGGCGTGCGCAGTAATACTGACGATGCGAAGGGAAGAAGAAGGGGGGAGGACGGGAAGACAACGAATAATCACAGCATTCAAATCAATGAGAATCATAACACGAATAATCATCATAATGTTGATAATGCCCGTACAAATAATCATCATCAGTAAGAAAGGACCCGTCGTTTTGCCCAATGGTTGGAGGGGCCCGGTCGGTTTCGCCTGGTTGGCTTCGCCCCAATCGGCTTCGCCGCGGTCGGCGTCGCAGGATTGGCTCGCCGCGGTCGGCCTCTCCCGGTCGGTTTACTGCGGTCGGTCTCGCCCGGTCGGTTTCGCCTGGTTGGGTTCCCTTGGTCGCTATCGCCCGGTCGGTTTTGTCGGTTTCGGCAGGGTCGCCCGCCCGACCCGCCCTTTAGGCTCCGTCCGCTCCCTGGCTAGCCCGCCCGACCCTCATGCGAGGGCCCGCTGGGTTCGCACGCCCGACGCGCCCATGAGGGTCTGCCCGCCCGACCCGCCCGTTAGGGTCCGCCGGCTCGCTTGCGTGCACGCCTGCCTGCTTCGATACCCCGCCCGCCCAGCCCGTCTGTTCGGATCCGCCCGCCCAACCCGCCCAGCAGGGCTGGCCCGACCAGCCAGTTAGGGCCCGTCCGCCCGGCCCGCTCGGCCAAATCTGACCGCTCACTTGCTGGCAAACCCACCCGACCGTTTGAACGTCCCGCCCTCCCGACCCGTCCGTTAGACTGCGTTCGGCGAGCCCGCCCGTCATGCTCCGCCCGCCCGACTCACCCGGCGGGCTCACGACGGCGACGGCGATGGCGACTACGTGCGAGGCAGGAGGCAGCGACGAGGAAAACCGGGGCCAAAGCCGACTGCGTGCGAAACCGACCGCCGGAAACACAGATCCTGGCAAAACAAACCGCCAGCGCAACCGACCCCTGCGAAGCCGACCGCCAGCGGAACCGACCGCTGTCGAAACTGACAGGGATGAAACCCACTTGTGCCAAGACTGGGCTGGGGAACGGCAGTATGAAGAGGCAGAACAGGCGCAGGAGGACGAGGCGAAGGATGAGGAAAACGACGAGGAAGACGAAGAGACGGAGGGGGAGGAAGAGGAGGAGGAAACCCAGCCCATGAGGCGCACCGATGTCTTCCGCTGGACGCACCCTCATTGCGCTAGCGCCCTAACAGTGGCATTGGGCTTCGCGCGCAGTCGGAGCCGACCATCGAGGAACTTTACCCCCAGCGGCTGGGACTGCAGCTGACGAGCACGGAGGTTCTTCAGACTTGAAACCAAGATATCGGCAGCAGCCGCAGAGGCAAGAACAGCATCGGCATTTCCGAAAAGGGAGAGAACAAAGATCGGAGCACGCTCGAGGATCGCTGTCACCCCACTGGGTAGGAAGAGGGGGAAGGAGGCGCTGCATAACGGGTACGAGATGGGGGCAAACAAAATAATATAGGATATCGGCATTGCCACAACATCCGAATCTGCATGCAATGTTCGCTTCACGATAACGACGCGACGCGTTCACTGCATTGCACACTCATCTCGGCATACTGACCCCCGTGCAGCACGGGAGCTTGGTGCCAATGGTCCTCAGGCGGAGGAGGGAGAGAAAGAGAGAGAGAGAGAGAAAGAGAGACCTTGTCCTCGGCCAGGCGTGGCCACCAGCATCGTAGCCTGCGACCGAAGGTTTCCTGCAAAGAGGGCAGCGGAAGCAACTCCAGGACCGCTGTTCAATAATTTCCCTTTGAATCTTGGGGCACTCGAGAACCCCCCTCTCCCAAGGTCGGTCACGGACCGTGGGGGGCAGCGACCAGGTAAAATCGCACTCAGCAGTAATGCAAACGAGGGGCGAGCGGCGATAGAAATTGTTGACCTCCACCCGAGAATCACCGCATCACTCTTCAGTACCTCCTCAACTTCCTGCTTACAGTCCCAGAACCTGGGAGAGCGCACGCCGTTGCGATAACGACCGGCACGGGCCTGGTGCTCCAGCGCGCGTGCACTGCTGCCCACCGACTGGACGTCGCCGAGGTTGCAACATGAGATTCTGGATGGCATAGCGCGGGCAAGCAGTCAACCGCTGGAGCCCGTCCATCTCAGCATCGCCGGTGAGCTGGTTGATTCTGAAGAACGGGCCAACAAACAACATAACGGAAATCGGAATCGAAGTGTAGGCGACGGTCGAAGGGCCCAACCCACCCCCCATGGAACGGATGAAACGGCACCTGTCGAGATATTGACCAACAGGTCAAACCCAAAATTTGTTTCAACCATCGTCTCCCAGAGTATTGCCCACGTATTCCCCCCGGCTCTGGATCATGCAACTTCGGGCGCTCGCCCCGTGCTCGGCGAACCTTCTCACCTCATCCTCCTGCACGATCGCCCTTTTAAGAAATGATGACACACTTACTGAGGTTGAGAATGAAGCCCGCGGCGAAAGCACTGCTGACCAGCACCCGTCGGGGCACGGAGAGAAACATGCAAATCCTGAGAGGGGAACGCCATGTCATCAGCAAGCGCGGTAAGATCGAATATCGGGGAAGGCAGCTGGTTTGCGAGCTTCCGCAACGCCGGGTCCAGGCAGAAAAAGAAAACTGCTACCTGACACCGGGCAACTTTGGCGTGCTCCACGGCGGCGGGGGGAACCCCTGGAATTTGCGCCCCAAGATCATCTCCACAGAAAAGCCAGTGTACAACGCGGATATCGCAGCTCACGTTGTTTCGGGAATACCCATGATCCTCGCCACAGACAGAATCCAGGCGTGGAACAGGCTCGGGCACGCAGCGTGAACATCGAAAGGAACGCACCCAATTTCCCCCACGCGCTGTAGGACTCCATGTCGGAGCACGGTGCACCCGAGCTTGGAAGTGTTGTCGGCCATCTGCCGAATTTGCGCGGAACCATGTTGGATGGGAGAGGCGCCCAACTCACGCTGGTGGGCCAACGTGCGATTGTTGGCCGGCCCCGATATCTTAGCGTCGCTGTTGCCCAGGGCGATGGGGCGCAACTCGTCGGGGGCCCTCCAGAAGCTGACGGAATCTTCCTCGTGAGAGCCCTTGGGGGTGGCGACCGTCGTGCCTTGAACTCGAGGCCTAGCAGGGCCCCAGACTGCGAGCGCTGGAGGAGGTCGCAGAAGGCGCAAATCATGAAGGGGCCTCCGTTTTTCCAGGCGGAATAGCAGGGCCCATCAGAGCCCGGGGCAAGGCCAACACCTCGAACCTTCCCCAATGCATGTCCCAGCTCACGGCGGGGTCGACACGAGGGCTGCACGGGGCGAGCTCATTGGCGGCGTCGGGAGACATTGGGGCTGCTTCGTGAACGCGGCCCCAGCGGCGGCGGGGAGCGTCAGCACCAGCTTCAAGCGTGGGAATCTGAGACCCGCCTGGCGCCCGCATGGACGCAATGGTCATCCGTCGATTACGAGGCACCCAGGTCTGCGCCTGGCGTCGAAGATGCTGCAATCTCGCTTCGAGGAGGCCCCGCTGGAGGAACTCCCCCCCTCCTTTCCTCCTCGAACCCACCCCTGGCCACCTCCTCCATGTAGTCGTCGAAGTCCTGCCCATCGATCCACTGAACGGCGCGCGGATCAATGAAGTCGGCAAGCTTCGGGGCGATCTGAAATGCAGGCCTGGCGGTCGCAGCCTGACCACTGTGAACAGCCAGGACAAGTGCTGCGATTAAGATTCGGGTGGGAAGTGCCGCGATTTTTGCGCGACTCCTGGGGCTGCCAGATGCATGCGCTCATTGACCTCCTGAATGTGCGTTGGCAGCTCTTCCGAGAAACCGGCGTTGGCTATGATGCGATGAAGCGCAGCGTGGTAGAGCTTGTGCTTTGCCGCCCGAGACGGCGCCGACACCTTCCCTTCGGGGGTAGCTGCGCGAAGGGGGGGGTACGGAGCACTGGTCGCCCGGGCCCTCAGGTCACAAACGCCCCTCAATGTCCCGGAGGGGGGGGGGTCGTCTAGCAGGCCGGCCGCGTATGAGTTTGCGAAGACCCTAACAATTCTCGAAAGAGTATTGACTGTTGGTTGACCGTTGATGACAGACGTAGCACGACGAGTGGGGGGGGGCAGCGCCTCCGTGATTTCGGGAAAGAACGCTCCGCAGAAGCGGGAGATGCTGTTTGGCATAGGAAGGCAATCTCCCCTGCGACGCAATGAGTGCCCTCGCCAGGCAAGGAGAAGTTGAAATCGCCGAGCACGAACGTCTGCACCTGAGCTGGCGGCAACATAGCCTGCCGAAATGCTCTAAAAATGCTTCTTCTTGTTTTCTGCTCTACGCTCAAAGTTTGGGGATCAAGACAAACGCTTGTGATCTGGATCCCATGGTCGCCCGCAGATGCCCGGATACTGCGGGCCCTCCCTGGAGTCACTACTGAGTGTTGGAGATTCGCATTGTGTGAAAGATGGCGGGGATGGATGACAAGAACGACCCCAGCGCGGATATGCGCCCTCTCGTCGAACGACCCGAAGATGCCACGGTGAGGGGGCCCCCCCAGGGAGCGCCGCGCGGCCCCCTTCGTGCCCGTGGGCTTCCTGGAGAGCAGCAATGCCTGGAGCAGCGCGCATGGGTAACATTCCGCTTCGTTTGGCGGCTTCACTTCCACGATGCCCGCGCACCGATCCAAAAAGAACTCGCTCGTTCCAGGTAGTGAGACGGAGGCCAGAGCCACTGCGCAGCCCAGAGGGGGGGGGGCCAGCGGGGGATCCAGGAGCTTGTGACGGGGATGGGGGGTCACACCAGCTTGCACAGGGCCAGACTGGGAGCGGATGGCACGCTCGCGCTGGCAGGAATGGAAAACTTGCTGCTGCTGCTGCTGCCGATGGCCAAAAAGAGCGCCAGGTGATGGAGCATCAGGCTCGATCCCTGCATCTACTGGCTCGTACACAAAACGAACAAGATTCGCAGACGGCTCAGGGATTCCTCAAATTTACCCCAGGACTGCCACGCCTATGGCGACTTTGATGAGGGCATTGGCGGCCCGGGTGTCGATGCCCCACGATCTGAGGTTGTCGAGGTTGGGCTGGGTGCTGAACTGATTCTCGCTCTCCTCGATCGTGTTGGAGAGCACCCAACGGTCGCCCTCCTGGCTGTCGGTGGTGGAGAACTCTCCGCGAGCGCCGTTGGCGCTGAGCGTGTGGGTGCTTGGAACCCATGTTCCAAGACCCTGTAGCTTGGACAAGGTGTGGGGCCATAGGCTTGAGAGCGCGCGCTGGCGTAATCTGTGGACCAGCGGCATGTCGGGCCTGGCGCGGAGGTTGACCCGAACCTTCTTGCGCGGATCGTGCCACGTGGGCATGTTGCCGTGTGCCCATTCACGGCAATGCTTGCACGCGTCCTCGGTGCTGAAGTGGGCGATGCAACTCATGGACACTTTGAGGAACTTGGCGGAGTTGTCTTGGTGAAGAGCAGGATGTGCGTTGGCCAAAGCTGGCTTCAGGTTGGCGAAATGAGAGCGACGATGGCTTTGCAACACTGCCCGCGGCAACCCCCAATCCAAGCACGCGTATGGTCAGGCTCATCATCTCGAACCGTGATGGTGGGGACAGGCGGGCCCTCGATCCTGCGTCTCGTCAAGCACGAGCCGCTGGTGGCCGTTGTGGCGACCGAAGACGGAGGTCGAGAGATCGTGTTGATCTGCCTCTGGATGTTCGCAACCTTGGAGTCGATGGTGTTGGTGATGCGGGCGGTGACGTCGAGGTCCTCCCTCGGAGTGGGAGTCCCCTGCTGCACGGAGGTCTGCAACCCAGCGAAAAGGGGATCCCCATGCCATTGGCATCGATTGGGCTGTGGACACCATCTCTGAGTAAGACTGTGTGGTTGGTTCGTTTGCAACTGAGCGCGCTGGTGCGGGAATTGTAGCTTTTGATGGCGATGCGCATCGTGCCCATCTTTTGGCGCATCTCGGCGGGCTGGGGCTGAATGGCTTGTGTGAGCGCGGCCAGAATCTCCGTGGATGCCATCCTGGGACCGACGGGAGAGATCCTCATGGTTGCTGGGCACGAGCGAGCGGGCGGCAAACTGTCGCCCTGTGCGACAAAGTCGGGAGCCTTGGGCCACCCTTCGGCACCGTCCGAGCACGAAGCATCAAAGACACACGTTTCGAACTTGAGCCAAAATGGCTACGGAAGAGGAAGAGGAGGAGGAGGAGGCGGAGGAAGAACACGAGGGGGGAAGGGAGAACGAAACGGAGGTGGAGAAAGACGAAACAAAGGACGAGGAGGAACAGGAAGAGTGAGGAAGAGAAGGCCGCCCTCGAATTTGTTATCGTCCGTGCTCGTGCTGATCCTCCACCGCTTTCCTCCTCCTCCTCCTCCTGATCATGTCCCCCCCCACTCTTCCAACTCATCCTGATCCCCCCTCGTCCCTTATTATTTGTTTCTTGTTGGTAGTAGTAATAGCAGTAGTAGTAGTCGTAGTAGTAGTAGTAGTAGTAGTAGTAGTAGTCGTCGTAGTAGTAGTAGTAGTAGTAGTAGTAGTAGTAGTAGTAGTAGTAGTAGTCGTAGTAGTAGTAGTAGTCGTAGTAGTAGTAGTAGTAGTAGTAGTAGTAGTAGTAGTAGTAGTAGTAGTAGTAGTAGTAGTAGTAGTAGTAGTAGTAGTAGTAGTAGTAGTAGTAGTAGTAGTAGTAGTCGTAGTAGTAGTAGTAGTAGTAGTAGTAGTAGTAGTAGTAGTAGTAGTAGTAGTAGCAGTAGTAGTAGTAGTAGTAGTAGTAGTAGTAGTAGTAGTAGTAGTAGTAGTAGTAGTAGTAGTAGTGGTAGTAGTAGTAGTAGTAGTAATAGTATCCTTCTGCGCTGTCTTACGATTACAACCAGCAATCTCATTCTCAGTAGCATGAGAATCAGCATCATCATATTCATGATTACTTCTATTGTTGTTACTACACGTCGTATTATTGGTCGTCTGGAATTTAGAATGCATGATGATGTTCGGGGTTGTGACGAAGATGATGATGCTGACTATTAAGAGTGCTAGTCATTTGACCTTCATACTATCATCAATCGTAGTCATATTATCATGATTCGTACTGTTACTAATCATGTTACCACTCTAATTTGTGTTATTGACTTTCTTGGTGTTATGATTCCCCGTCCTCCTCCTCGTTCTCCTCTTCCTCGTCCTCCTCCTCCTCCTCCCTTCTGTGTCCCCCTCCACAAAGAAAGCGTCTTCACGACGCTTTCATCGTCCGCCGCGGCCGCCGCCCCACCAACCTTCCGCCGATGGCAAACGTCAGGATTGCATCCTTAAAGCTGCAGGTTGGAGTCTGGCCCAAATGAAACCCATCGGGTCGGGTCCAGCGCAAGCGCGTCCACCGCCCCCCCCCCTTCCGCCGATGGCAAACATAAGGATTGTCTCCTTCGAGCTGCAGAGGGGAGCCTGGCCCAAGTGGGACTGATCGGGTCCAGCGCACGGCCGCGGCCACACACACACACAAACACACACACACACACACACACGCACGCACGCACGCACGCACACACACACACACACACACTCAAACACACAAACACGCAAACACGCAAACACACACACACACATACACACAGACACACACACGCACACACGCACACACACACACACACGCACACGCACACGCACACGCACACACGCACGCACGCACACGCACACGCACACGCACACGCACACGCACACGCACACGCACACGCAAACACGCACGCACGCACGCAAACACACACACAAACACACACACACACACACACACACGCACACACACACACACACACACACAACGCGCGGCAAACTAAAAAGGGGCATGATTATCCAGGCCGAGGTCAATCCGAGCTCGGTACTCCGCCCCTCCTCATCCCTTCGATGCGCCGCTGGAGCCTGCCCCCCCTCCCCCTGCTCCTCCCTCCCCCTCCTCTCCCCCGCCCGGATCTCGGGTCGTGCGTGTAGCTCGGCTCCCCGGCGGGGCGCAGCTGCTGGAACGCATCCTGGGGCTGACAAGCCGCAGAAGCAAAACAACGAACACGCCCGAAGATCTCGAACCTCGATCTGGGAAATGCTGCCTCCCTCCTCCCCCTTCCTGCTGCTCCTCCCCCAGCAGCGCGCGCGGGTCTTCCCCGCGGCCGGAGCTCGTCGAGTGGGAGCCAGCAAACACATTCTCCCCCCTCCTCCTTCCCTTGTCGTCGTCGACGTCGTTCTCCTCCTCGTCCTCCTTCTCCTCTCGGCGAGCTGACGAGTTGAAGGCCATATGATCCGTCGGGCCCTCCCCCACGGGGCCGGTCGGCCATGGGGGGTGATCAAACTAAGAGCCATGCGACTCCTGGAACACTCGCTCCAAGAATCGTCGTAATGATGGCGACAACAGAAAGAAATAATAAACGGAAAATCGCAAGAAAACATGTGTCGCGGCGCCGTTTGTTCTGTGCGCGCCCAATTCGACGACGTCGGCACCGCGGTCAACACACGGCGAGCCCACCGCGCCCGAGGCGGCGTTTGCCCTGGTGTCCGCGGCGCCCTCCCCACGACGCGAGGCCGCGCGTCGGAACAAACGGCGAGGCGACATATTATAACCATAAGAAGGGCGAGTAGTGGCTCGAGCGGAGTTCGCCAACATCTAGCTACACCCACGTACTCGCCAGATCTATGCCCGCACCTGTGGCAGACATGCAGTGACCCTCCCCCTCTTCGTCCCCATCCTCTTCCTCCAGCGGCGGCGGCCTCCTCCGCCTCTTGGCCGCCGCCGCCGCCACTCGCGGACGCGGGGCGCGAGCCGCGCACGGAGGGCAGCATGACGCGGTACAGCTGGTGGCCAAGACCGGCGCTGGCCTGCCGCGCTCGTCGCCGTCGTCGTCGTCGTCGTCGTCGTCGTCGTCGTCGTCGTCGTCGTCGTCGTTGTCGTCGCCCTCGTCGTCGTCGTCGACGTCGTCGCTCCGCCCGCCTCCTCTCGCTCCTCCCTCTCTCACCCGGCCTCACCCTCCTCCTCCTCCTCCGCCTCCTCTTCCCTTTCCTCCTCCTCCTCCTCCTCCTCTTTCTCTTCCTCCGCCTCTGCCTCTTCCTCCTCCTCCTCCCCCTGTTCCTCTTCCTCCTCCTCCTCCTCCTCCTCCTACTCCCTCCCTCTTCTCCCCTCCTGTTCCTCCCTCTTCCCGTTCTCTCCTCTTCCTCCTCCTCCTCCTTCTCCTCCTCCGCCTCCCCCTCCTCCTCATCTTCCTCCTCCTCCTCCTCCTCCTCCGTTCTCACTTCCGAGCGCATTCCGCCAACGGTTGCAGCCGCCGTACATGTTTTCGGAGCTGGCGCTTGCGACCTGCATGCCGCACCGGCTGCGGTGTCGGAGCCGCCTGTCTTCGGAGTCTGGTGTTGGCCCGCCGCCAGCCTGCCAACGGTTCAGCCTGCCAGGGTGGTCGCTGGACGGCTGTCGGGATACGCGTTGTTTGGATTATCTGGCCACGCGCAGCTCCCGCTGCCACTTCTCGCCCTCTCGCGCGCGGCTGCTTGGAGGAGAGGCAAGTGGGAATCGGACAGTTGGAGGCGGAGGGTGACTCAGCGAGAGGTCAGGATGCTAACTAGGGGCGGGCCAGCGCGCTGTGCCCACTCCCCTATTGCTCCTGCCTCGAAATGGCATGTTTCTGAGGAGACTTCATGACGAAGCGCGGAAAAGAGGGGATCGAGAACCTATCAGGAGGGAGAGGGGAGGGGGGTAACGGAGTGGAGAAGAAGATCATGCGGCCAAGGGCGAGGCGTGGAAGAACACGGCGCAGGAGGAGGCGGAGGAGGGGCATATCGATGTGACCGAGCATCGCAGGAGGGATGAGATGGACAGCAAGGCTGGACAACCAATCAGGCGGTCAACAACGAGACCTCTCGTCTCAACCAACGGGGCCGAGGGGCAGAGGGAGAAGGTGAGCTGAGCAGGAGGGGGCGGAGGAGGAGGACGGAAGAGCAGGAGGGGGGCGGAGGGGAAAGACACTCAAAGAGGACACAGGGATGCGGGGAAACCCGGCCCGCCCCGCCACGTGCCTTGCGGGCGCGGGTCTCAAGGGCCGCCGGGACGCGTCGGCTCGCCCTACCGCGTGCCACGTGGGCACGGATGTCACGGGCAGCCGGGCACTTGCGGCAGACGTGTTGGTTTTAGCCGCCTCCCGCAGCTTTTGCTCCTCGGGGAGCTTGCCCAACAGCTCGGACGCACGTTTCTCCAGCTGCTCCGCCTCCGCCTCCGCGGCCGAGCATCTCCAGAGCCCGCTGCAGCTGCTCGCCGTTCCACAGAGATGACGTCGGGCTCCGATTTTGCCTCGCACATCTGGCTCGGCCGCGCCACAACGACAAGCGGCCAGTCTACACCCTTCTCACACGCACGGGTCCCGCCGTTGTAGCTGACGCGCGCGCGCTGACTCCAGCATTGTGGCCGACTTGTGCGCGCCCGTGGCATATCCACGGCGGGCGGGCCGAAGTGTGGGCCCCGAGCGCGCAGATGTCGGAGAAGGAGGAGGAGGAGGAGGAAGAGGAGAGGGGACGGGAAAAAGAGCTTTCTGGGATCGAGTTTGGGGTGTGGGGCTTTCTTTGGGGCTAATGTCGTGGAGGTTTCTCCTATCACCGATCGCCCGTAGGCGGGGGGCAACGCTGGCGTGTGCAGGGAGGAGAGGAGGAGAGGGCGAGGGAAAGAAAAGCGAGTAAAAGGAAGACAGCGCCACTGGAAAGAAGGGTGCGGAGGAGGAGGAGGAGGAGGAGGAGAAGGAGGAGGAGAAGGAGGAGGAGAAGGAGGAGGAAAAGGAGGAGGAGAAGTAGCAGGAAGAGGATACGTAGGAGGAGGAAGAAGAGGAAGAGACGGAGGACCAATGTAAAACCAAGACTCGTCAACCATGATGAAATACAACCTCCCTCAAAGCTCTCTTTTCATAGGCCCCTACACAAGGGTTCACTTCCACTGACAGAATGTTCCCCTTTGGGGGGCAACCGTGTGAACATCGTGAACCGTGCCGAAACGCCATTCACAGGACTTCAGCACCACGAATCAACCTGACTCTTGCGTCTTGGCGATCCTGAATCGTGCCAGAACGCAATATTGTAGTGGCCTCCGGCCAGTGCCGCCGATCCGGGGCGCTCTGGATGATGATGCTGATGATGATGGTGATGTGACGATGGTGATGGTGATGGTGATGGTGATGGTGATGGTGATGATCCCGCCCCCCCCCTCCTCTCTCCTGTCCCCCCCCCCTCTCTCCTGTACAAATACTCAATATGAATACTACTCTCCTCCTTCCCCTGATGACGGGTTGGGAGTGTTCGCCCCCCCCCCCCCCCCCGCGTACTGTTTTTTACACACAGGATTCCCCGGAGTTGGGTTTTCGCCTGCATTTTTTTCAAAATGCTGCTCTCGCTGAGGCGCCGGCCTCATTTTCGGGCCCCGCTCGTTCCGAATCGTGCTCCCGCTGCAGCGCTGGCCTCATTTCCGTGCTTCCGCTCGTTCCGAATCGTGCTCCCGCTGCAGCACTGGCCTCATTTCCGCGCTTCCGCTCGTTCCGAATCGTGCTCCCGCTGCAGCGCTGGCGTCATTGCCCGTGCCATGCCACGGCATGCAATGCAATGCTAGATTGCGTTCCGCTGCGCGATGCCATGCCTTCAGCTGAAGCTGTGATATGCAGTGCTTAAGTGCCACGTCGTGCTACATCATGCTACGCTTTGATCTTCAACGCCATGCTGTTCAATGCTATGTCCGGGGCCGCTGTGCGATGCCATGCTTTGCGTTGCAAAGCTTTGTGATGCAATTCTTCACTACGCCACGCCACGCCATGCTGTGACATACTACGCTTTGCGGTGCTCTTCTACGCCATGCCATGCCGTGCTCTACAATGCATCGCGTACCCTTTCGGGATCATTGCCCTGCTCGACATCCGACTGTGCGAGTAGAGAGGGGATCTACGCCATGGTAAGGGATGGGAGGGAGGGGTAGGATGTCAGATATGACGCGAGCGCACCTAGCCTGCCTCACCCCTTCTCTCCTTTCCCCCCCCCTCTCCCTGTTCCCCCCCCCCCCTCCTCTCCTGTCCCCCCCCCCTCCCCCGCCCCTCTCCTGTCCTCTCTCCTGTCCCCCCCCCTCTCTCCTGTCCCCCCCCCTCTCCTTTCCCCCCCCCTCTCCTCTCCCCCCCCTCCTCTCTCTCCTGTCCCCCCCTCCCCCCCTCCCCCCCCTTTCTCTCCTGTCCCCCCCCCCTTTCTCCTGCTCCCCCCCCCCCCTCTCTCCTGTTCCCCCCCCCTCTCGCTCCTTTCTCCCCCCCCTTTTCTCCTGTCCCCCCCCCTCTCTCCAGTCCGCCCTCCCCCCCTCTCCCTCCCCCTCTCTCCTGTCCCCCCCCTCTTCCCTGGGGGCTGGCAGGGGCGGGGAGGTGTCGAGCACTGAATTCGTCAGTTAATGAAGTCCCCCCCTTCCCAGCAGAGCTAAAACTCATGCTGTAGCAGAGCTTCAGCTTAGACTTCTTAAACTCACACGCCGGATCGGCGGACTTAGAACTTCAACGCCGCGAGTCAACGTAAGTTTTGCGCCCTGACAATCCTGAATCGCTCCCAAACGCCATTTCTGTTACGTTGGCCATGACACTCAACAATATGCTCGCAAACAACTTACAGCGAATGTGCGCGGCGCGAAGGCGAGAACCACATGCTGAAAACGACCCGCTCGCAATCCGTCGCGCTCGTGGAAACTTTTAACAAGAAGGTGCGCGGCGCTGAAGCGAGAGCCAACATTCCAAAACGAGTTTCCATGGATCCGTGAAACTCTTGCAACTGCTAGAAAGCTATGTGCGAGGCGCTCAGGTGAGAACCACATGCTCAGAATCACCCGCCCTCAATCCGTGCAGCTCTTTTAACATTCGAAAACGAATGTGCGCGGCGCTGTGGCGAGAGCCACATGTTTAACACCATCCACCCTCAACCCGTTACGCTCTCGCAAGCTTCTAATAACAAAGAATATGCGCGGCGTTAAAGCGAGGTGAACATTCTGGAAACGGCCCGCCCACCGTCTGTGAAACTGTTCGGAGTTGAGCATCCGGGTCATCAGCGGTGAAGAAACCGCGAGCCGGCCAGAGAAAAACAGGGAGGAGCCACCCACAAGGGAAAGGAATGGAGGAGAAGGAGGAGGAGGTGGCGGAGGGGGAGGAGGAGGAGGAGTAGGAGGAGGAGGAGGAGGAGGAGGAGGAGGAGGAGGAGGAGACGGATAATGATGAGGAGGAGGAAGTTGAGTATGAGGATGATGATGGTGAGCAGGAGGAGGAGGAGGAGGAGAAGGAGGAGGAGGAGGAGGAGGGGGATGGGGAGGGAGGATTCGTTTCCAGCGCAGGCGCGAGCACCAACACATTCTTGTGCCAATCTGGTCCATGCCAACAGGCGGGGCAGGAGGAGGAGGAGGAGGAGGAATCGAAGAGAGGCGAACAGGGGGAAGGGCTTTCTGGGGCGTTGTTTGGGGTGTTTTTTTTCTTTGGGGCTTCGGGTGATCCAGAAATGGCAAAACGTGCCGGGGCTCCAGGTCCCGTGGGGGATCCTTGGCAACTATCAGGCTCTCTTGGGGGGCTGCGGGCCATCTAGGAGTGGTCTCGGGCCTTTGTGGTCTTGGACTTTCTTTGAGGTTTCCGAAAATTCTGAAATTTTACCAAAAGAAAACAAAAAACAAGAAAACGCAAGGTGCTGGGGCTGGAGGCACTCGTGAAAGCTCCTTGGCTAGTGTCGGGGTCTGCTGGCTGTAGAGCATCTTGGAGCGGACCTTCTTGGACAGCTCTTGGGGCCTCTTGGCCCGTCTGAGAATCCAGAAACGGCGACCGGTGCTGGGACTGGAAGGGGCTCTTGTGAGCTCCTTGGCAACAGTCGGAATATGTTTGGAGGCTGTAGAGCATCTCGGAGCGGTCCTTCTTGGACAGTTCTTGGGGCCCTCTGGGGACATCTGAGAATCCAGCAACGGCGAAAGGTGCTGGTGCTGGAGGCTATTTTGGGAACTCCTTGGCATCAGCTGGAATCTGCTGGGAAGCTCGAACACCTTGCAATAGTCCTTCTTGAACAGCGCTTGGATCGCTCTTGGGCCATTCTGAGGCCTTCTTGATCCGTTTAGGGGCCCTCTTGGGCCGTCTCGGGGGCCTCTTGGGCCATCTTGGGGCCATGATGGGGGTCCTGGGCCGTTTGGGAGCCCGACGTGGGCCCTCTTGGGCGGCTTCTGGTGCGTCGTGGGGGGCTAAAGCTCTGTTCGGCCATCTGGGGCCTGTCTTGGGCCAGCTCGAGGCCCTCTTGGGTCGTCTTGCTGCGCTGTCGCGCGCCAGAAGATCTAACAGGACAGCGCCTTTCCGGTTCAGGCGGGGTCCTGCACTCTAGATGACGTTGGGCTGCGGTCTCGCTTCCAGCATCTCGCTGAGCACTGACGGCGCGAGTTGCCATCGCCCGTCTTGTCTGCATGCGCTGACAGTCACATTGTAGCGGCTTGGAACGAGTTGCACAACTAATCAAATACCTGCGCGGGCCGACCGCAGCTCTTGATCGACGCTTCGAGGGGAATAACGCCTTCTGGAGATCATGGGCCGATGTCCAGCATCTGACAAGTGCATCCAGAATTTGCACGGCACCACGGCTGGTTGAGCCCAGTATGGTCTTGAGCCCAATATGGCCTCGAGCTAAATGGCCTTGAACCACCATTGATTGCGCCAATAAATCGGCCTCGTCCTCTTCCTGCCTCCTCTTACTCCAACCCTCCTTTTCCTGCTCCTCCTCCTTCTGCCTTCTTGCTCCTCTTCCTCCTCCCTGGCGAGCAGCAGGCGCGCGATCAGCATCTCGGCTGAGCCTCGCCCTGGTGGGGTTTATGTCATAGCGAGTGAGACGGTCGCGAGGAATTTGCGCGGCATTCTCCCGAGGGCGATCACGAATGTTGAGATCTTTAACCAGCGCTGCCGCAGCCGCGCATGGAGCAGAGCGAAATGCTGCCGCCTGAAAGAAACTTTAGCTCTTCACCTTCGAGAGCGCGTTCGCAGGAAACTCACGATTGCGGGCGTTCCGGTGGTGGGTGGTGAACTGCTCGCCTGGGCGGAAGGCCATAATGTACAACATTCTCCCGGGCACGAAGGTAAAATCCTCCACCGCCATGCCCGCCGCACTCTGGAACAAAAGTAGCCGCGGCACGCAAATGGAACGATGCGCCAGACCATGTAGAGCAAATGGTGCACATCCCTCTCATGCACTTCTGTCACCGCGGTGACCTTCCTGCAGGCCAGCGCGGCATCTGCTTCGGACAGCCAACGAACCACATTGAGACGCATGGAGCCAAACTGACGGGACGAATTGCAAGGGCAACGCGGCGTTCCAAGTTGTATACCTGACTTGACTTGTGCCGAAAGATGTGTTACCCAACCCGCTGTGCTTCCCTTGCTGCGCAAATGCCGCCCGCCACTTCCTGTGCTCTTGATTGGCAGAGCCCATCATCACCCAATGTGGCAAGATTTCGTTCAACTGCGGCTGGGCCGCGTGATACCACCACCATGCGCGTCAAACATTCCCTCGTGGATAGCAGCTGGGCACCTTCCGTGTCCAGGATTGTTCGAAGTTAAAACAAAGTTCCCCAATCCTTTGCGTAATTTCTCAAGCACCATCTCGGTCACCATTTTTCTGGTTTTGTTGTTTAGTTGCTGGACTAATGTGCAAGGTGCGCTGACGGACGCCTGGCACGGTGCACGAGAAGCCCGTCCACAATCCTGACGGTGAACGTAATACAGCCTGCGCGTGCCGCCTCCGACCCTTACGGCTGCATCTAAAGGTCCTGAGAAGAGCAACTGGCAATTCTTCCTAAGCTTCTCCCCCTCCACAAAAAAATCCGTGCCACTCCATGCCGAATGATTGACTACCTCCGCCGTCCATCCTCCGATAGCTGACTGCACACCCTGTTTCCCAACAGCATCTGGGCATCGAACGCATTGTACACGACGATCCACCTCCCTCTCCCAGTCCAATGGAAGCAACGATGGCTTGGGCAGCGCACGAGCGATCCAACTCCTTCACCCAGCAGGCCAGCCTTCTCTCAATATCCTGATTAGAACTGTCGGACTCGTCCACTCGTCCTTCGGTACCCTTGCACCAACGATGAAGTGCACGTTTCTCCTCGATTCTCTGAAGTGATGGAACTATTAAGAGCGCGAATATTGTAGGGAGCTGGTAAGCCAACGTTTGTCGCCGCGAGAACTGTGAACTCTTTGACGGCCTCTGGTTTGAAATCTTGAAGTTGCAGATCGATCGGGCTTTGTGCCCAAGGGCCCCCTTGTCCAGCAGCATCGACACCACTTGATCCCCCACCCTTGCTTGCGACGGGGCAGCAGGCATCGCTGACGAAATCCCTATGGCATCCGCCTGCGAGGGGGCCGCCGCCTCCATCCCCCATGAACTGTGACACGTCATGGGCGCATCATTTCCTTGGGCGGCAGCAGCAGCATCGGCGTCGGTTCTGGCATGAGGAGCGGGCCGATTACGTTCACGATCTGTGCGTCTTTTATCCCGTCCACGAACTCCTGATGCGGGTGGCGACACCAGGCAAGAAGGCAACCGAAAAGGGCGAATGCTGATCCTTTCTTCTTGCGATCCTTTTTCTTGACCTTATTGCGCTTTGGAGTCTTAGAATGGTCATCGCCACGTCCCCTATGCGAGCTGTCTCGCACTAGTGCCCCCAGACACCAAACATGCCTCGGTTTGCCCTAAGTCGCTGATAGAACCGTTCGAGAAACACGCCCTCGTGCACTTGCACGAGGATCCAGCCTGGGGTGGACCAGGCGGGAAGGTTGGAACAAACCTCGGATCAGAGGCCTCCATGGGGGCCCCAGGGAACCTGGCATCTGGCGCTAAGATGGCTACGAAGGAGCGGAAGAGGAGGATGATGAGGAAGAAGAGGACGAGGAAGAGGAGGAGAAAGAGAGAGAGAAGAGAGAGGACGAGGAGAGACGAGGGGAGACGCGAGCTGAGGAGTGAGGAGAAGAGAAGAGGCCTGGATGGTTGGCGCCATCATTGAGCCGGTGGACGCCAAGACCTGCTCGACGGGCGCGCGGGAAGAGGCAACGGCGAGGGGACGGGCCTTCTTAGAAGGCGCTCCCACCTCTCAGAGGCCCTCCCGCCCTCCAGCCGGGGAGGGCGTGAGACCCGAGTTCTGGTAGCTCGACATTGGCTGACATGAGTGGGAACATGTCACGCGTAACAGAATCGTTCGCGTACCGGCGCCCCGGCACCGTTGCGGCGCATCTGGCGCAGGTCCACAACAAATCCGCGCGGACCTCCTGAAGTAAATATTTCTGTTTTGTGTGTTTTCGGCTGACGGACGGTTCGACGAATTGCGGGACCTGGTGCGAAATGTGACCCGATTTCCCGCTGCAAGCATCCCTGGAAAACTGGGCCGTGAGAGTTCGTGTCTGGGCTGTCCACACAAGCGACAGGCACTCCCCGAACTTGGGTCAACTCAGGCCTCACGCTTCCCCGATCCGTCGGCTGCACGTAAGAGTGACCCGTTGGTGCGGGGGTTCACGGGGGACGCGAAGTGGCCAAACTTAAGCACGCAGTCCGACGCTATCGCATCGCGTTCGGTAGTCGGAGAGCCCCATTTGGGCCCGCACCGACGGTCACTCCGGCGAACAGTCACTCTTACGTCGATCGTCGGATCCAGCACCGCTGCTTCGAAGCCACCTGGGGAAGGGCCCGTCTTCAATCGGAGGCCCGCCTGCCCTCTTTTCAGAGGGCCGCCAACATCGCTCCACCATCGCTCAAGTCGGCCACAAGCAAGAGTGACCCCAGGCAAAAGTGACCCGTGGCGCGCGGACTAAGGGAGCGCAAAATGGCCAAATCCAAGCGCGCAGTCAACTGCTATCGCCTCGCGATCAGCGAGCGGAGGGGCCCCGACGAACCCGCACCAAAGGTCACTTTGGCGAAGGGTCACTCTTACGTGAGGCCGATCAAAATCCACCCAGATAGCGGGCCCCCACGCCCCTTCCTGGGGCCCATCCAAGCATTTTTCGATACCAACACAACGTTTGTTCAACGCAATGTTTTTACACGTGTTATTTTGCTTTGTATTATTGTTCCAACCATCCTGTGGTGTTGGGTCCGCGTTTTGAAGAGACGGTCCCCGCGTTCACTCCTCCTCCTCCTCCCGCTGCCCGCTCCCTCCTTCCCACCCTCGCCTATCCCCGTCCGCATGTCTTCGTTTCGGCACACCCTTCACACGTTTCGCAGCCCCATAAGGAGCCAAACCGAAGGCCCCAGTGCTGCGTTCGCATGACACCACCGCACGCATTTCGGCACATCCCTCACACGCTTCGTGGCCCCATGGGGAGCTCAACCTCAGGGCCCAGTGGCTGCGCTCGCATGACACCATGACACCACCGCACACATGTCGCCACATCCTTCAGACGCTTCGTGGCCCCATAAGGAGCGCCACCGAAAGCCCAAGTGGCTGCGTTCGAGTGACACCACCGCACCCATGTCAACACATACCTCACACGTTTCGTGCGCCACCAAAGGCCCCAGTGGCTGCGCTCGCATGACACCACCTCGCACATTTCGGCACACCCCTCAAACGTTTCATGGCCCCATAGGGAGCCAAACCGAAGGCCCGAGTGGCTGCGTTCGCATGACACCACCGCACGGATTTCGGCACATCCCCTACGCGTTTCGTGGCCTCATATGGGAGCTCCACCGCAGGCCCCAGTGGCTACGCTCGCATGACACCACCGCGCCCATTTCGGCACGCCTCTCACACGCTCCGTGGCCCCACAAGGAGCTCCACCGAAAACCCCAATGGCTGCGCTAGCATGGCACCACCGCACCCATGTCGGCACACCCCTCACACGCTTCGTGGCTCCGTAGGGAGCCAAACCGAAGGCCCCAGTGGCTGCGCTCGCATGACACCACCGCGCGCATTTCGGCACATCCCTCACGGGCTTCGTGGCCTCATATGGGGGCTCCACCGAATACGATACCAAACATTGTGTTACTCACAACTGCACATGGTCGGGTCATTGGCCATGCTTTTATACAACAAGAAAATGGCACTACATATATAACTTTGCAGCAACAACTGCGCAAAACAAACTACGCGGGACACACCTCGCAAGAAAATGACACAAAAGGGCATTGCGCGGGAATCGCTAAGTGAAAGACACCATGCAAGACACACTACGCAGGAATCGCTGCGCAGGAAACACGCTACGCAGGACACGCGTAACGTTAAACAACACTACGCGGTGTCAAAAAACACATTACGCAGAAAACGCGACGCAGGAAACACTACGCAGGACGCACTAAGGAAATGCTACGCAGGAAATGCTACGCAGGAAACGCTACGCAAGAAACACAACGCAGACAACACAGTGCGTAAAAAACTGCGGAAAAAAAACACGACGCAAACAAACCACAACAATCACACAAGTTAAACATAACAACGCTACGTAAAACACATTCATTACATTGAATAAAACAAAACGTAAAACCACAGTGCATAAACAACACTACACAGCGCAAGACACACGACGCAAATAACACTACGCAAGAGAAACTACGCAGGATCAACACTGCGTAAAAAACAACACAACAAAATACACGCTTCGTAAACACACACTGCGTAAAACAAAACACGCGACGTAAAACAACACTGCGTACAGACACACTACGTACAACAATAGACTGCGTAAAACAAGCACTGCGTACAACAACACGGCGAACAAAACACTGTGCAGAACACACTACGCAAGAAACGCTATTCAGATAATAACGCTCCACAGGAAGCACTACGCAGGAAACGCTACGCAGATAACACTACGCAAACAACACTACGCAAGACACGCCACGCAGGAAACAACACGCAAGAAACACTACGCCGGAAACACCACGCAGAAAACACTACGCCGGAAGCAACACGCAAAAAAAAATACGCAGAGTGCAGGAAACACCACTCAGGAAACACTACGCCGGAAACGCTACGCAGGAAACGCTACGCTAGAAACACCACGCAGGAAATACTACGCAGAACGCAGGAAACACCACGCAGGAAACACGAAGCAGAACACACTACGCAAGAAACGCAACGCAAGAAACACTACGCAGGACACACACAATACGTAGAAAACACTGCGTATCAAAACACGGCGTAAGACAAACTACGTCAGAAGAGCACTCGGTCCAACAAAATACTGACCAACTTAAAGCAACAAACACTACGCTGCACAAACACACATTACATAAACAAGCACTGCGTACAACAAAACACACTGCGAAAATAACACTACATACAAAGACACTGCGAACCAAACACAGCGTAAACAAGAACACTGCGTAACAAAAACGCTACGCAGAAAACACTACGCAGGAAAAAAAACGCGGGAAATAATTCACAGGAAACACTACACAGGAAACACACTACGTACAATACACTTCGCACAACCGATGCGTACATGACACTGGGTAAAACACGCTGCGTAAACAAAACTGCGTGGCAAAAACAACAAAGATGTAAACCACACCACGCAGAAACCAATAATCAGGAAACAATGCGCAGGACACGATACGTAGGAAACAATACGCAGGAAACAACACGCAGGAACCAACACGCAGGACACAATACACAGGGACAAGTACCCAAGAAACGCGACGCAGGAAACACTGCGCAGGAAACGACTCGCAGGAAACACTACGCAAGAAACACTACGCAAGAAACAATATGAAGGAAACACTACGCAATAACCACTACGCAGGAAACACTCTTCAGGAAACACTACGCAGGACACACTACGCAGCAAGCACTACGCATGCCACAGTACGCAGCAAACCACTACGCAGAAAACCACAATACAGAAAATCACCCAGCAAGAAACACTACACGCAAGACACGCTACGCATGAAAACACTACGCAGGAAAGCAATGCAGCACTACGCAGGACACGCCTTTCAGGAAACACTACGCAGGACAAACTACGCAGGAAGCACTACGCATAGGAAATATTAACCAGGAAACATTGCGCAGGAAACACTACGCGTAAGGAACACTACGCGTAGGGAACACTACGCGTAGAAAGCATTGCGAATAGGAAGCACTACGCGTATGACGCACTACGCGTAGGAAGCACTACGCGTAGGAAACACTACGTTCAAGAAACACGATGCGTAGGGAACACTTCGCGTAGGACGCACTACGCGTAAGAAACACTACGTAAACACAGACAAAACACAAACCACTACATCAAACAACACATGTTCCGTACCAAACACTACGTAAGCAACACTGCTTCATAACATCACCAAACCACGATGCAACACACACTAAGAAACAAAACCACCACGTAAACAAAACGCCACGTAAACAAAACTACGTACAACAAACTACGGAAAACAAACACTAAGTACAGCACGCTACGCAAACACACTCTGCGCAAAAAGCACTGCGTAACAAACGACTGCCAAACTTCTGCAATTCACGATTCGAATTTCGATTTCACGATTTCGATACCCTTGACAAAGCAAGGCCTCGGGAGCTCGAGTCAGCAACGCAGAGCCGCGGCGGCGGAGGTTCGCGCGCGCATCACTCCACGCGCCGGAAAAAGCTAGCCTCTTATCTGGCCCAGGGCGGGTCTGTGACAAGTATCGAGACGAGTCTTATTCGTGCATTTTGAAGGGCACGGCCGAACATTTAGCACAACATCTTGTAGTATATCGTCTACCGAACAATACGGCCATACAGAGCCTGCCATAGCGTGCGCCCTTGCGTGGCCGACGCACGTATCGTATGAGACAAACTCGTGACCCGGTTGAACGACTCGTTCCCGGGTTGAACGATGCGTTCCCCGGCGGACGTTCGAAGTGCTTTCTCAGTAGATGGAACTTCTGAGAGGTTTCCTGGTGGCCGCGAAGAAGGTTCTTGGCGTCCCCCGGAAAAAAAATGCTTGGCGGCCCCTGAGACGGTTCTTGGCGGCCCGGGAGAGAGCTCTTGGCAGCCCCCAAGAAGTTGCTTGGCGGCCCCTGAAAGAAGGTTCTTGGCGGCCCCTGAGAAGGTTCTTGGCGGCCCCTGAGAGTGTCCTTGGCAGCCGCTGAAAAGGTCGCTGGCGCCTCTGAACGGTTTTTGGCTACCTGTGAGAAGCTTTTTGGCAACCTCCTATTGGAAACCTTTGGGGGGGAGGTCTCTGATCGCTCTATGAGAAGCCTCTTTAAGCCCTCGTGGAGGCCTCCGAGGACCCTTAGAGTGATCTCCTTCTGAGAAGCCTTTGGGAGCCCCCAGAGATGCCTCTGCGAGGTTTCTGGTATGCCCCCGCTAGATCCTCGAAATCCCTCTGGAAGCCCTCTGAGAACCCTGTGGGAGCTTTCAGAATCATCCGGAAGCCGTCCTTGTGGCTAGGTGGCCGTGGCTGCATTCCTTCGACTGCGCACGTTCCTGGTGGGCCACTGTCGCGAAAGGAGAAGATGCGCATGCTCGCTGTCCCCATCGTTTTCGCCGCTTTGAAAAAAAAAAGAGCCGCCCGCACCTCCTCTGGGCCTTCTCTGGTTGCCCCAACAGCCCCCCGAGGCCACGGGAACCGCCTCGCACGGCGCCTCCCTCTGGGATGTCTCGAGGGGACCTGGAGTGGTGCTCAAGCGCTAACCCCGTATTGAAAAAGGAGCCGCCCTCAACCTCTCCCACTGGGCCTTCTCTGGTTGCCCCCATCAGCCCCCAAAGGCCTGGGTCCCCGCCTCGCACGGCGCCTCGCTCTGGGATGCTTCGAGAGGACCCGACATGGAATTCGAGCGAGAGACCTGTTTTGAAAAAAAGCCGCCCGCACCTCCTCGTCCTCCTCCTCTGGGCCTTCTCTGGTTGTCCCCTCAACCCCCAGAGGCCTCGGGCCGCGCCTCGCACGGCGCCTCCCTCTGGGATGCCTCCAGAGTGTCCCTGTTGCAAGCGAAACGCAAACAGGCAAAACAACATTCAGACCGACAGTGCGCCAGATCAAACGAGCAGGCGGCAATAACATTTAAACTAGAGCAGAACAAACGAACAAACGAGGGTAGCAGAGCAAACGAGCAGGCGAGCAGAACAAACTAGACGGCGATTCGAGCAAACGAGCAGGCGATTGACGGCGGCAACGACATTACTCCGCGCCTCGGGCCCCCTTTCATTCACGACTCCCAGCACTGATGGTGATGGTGGGTTTCTGGGGCTCGTCCCTAGGTTGCGAGGTGTTGTGCTCGTGGCTGGTTATGGGTCGGCGGTCCTCCTCCTCCTCCTCCTCCTCCTCCTCCTCCTCCTCCTCCTCCCCCTCCTCCTCCTCCTCCTCCTCCTCCTCCTCCTCCTCCTCCTCCTCCGATTGTTTCCCCTCCTCGTCCTCGCCGTCCCTCCCCTCTTCCAGCTCCTCCTCCCCCTCCCGTTCCTCCCCCGGTTCTCCCGCTGTTCCGCCTTCAGCCCCTCCACCTCCTGTTCCTCTTGCTCCCTGTCCTCATTTTGTTCCCTCTCCTCCTCCTCCCCCTCGGTCCTCTGTCCTCTTCCCCCCTTTTGTTCCCGCTCCTCCTCTTCCTCCTCCCCCTCCTTCTTGATCCTCTTTCCTCTTCCTCCTCCTCCTCCAGTTCGTTCTCCTCCCGCCCCTCTTCCTTCTCATCTTCGTTTTGTTCCGTCCCAATATCCTCCTCCTTCTCCTCCTCCTCCTCCTCTTTCTTGCGATGGGTCCGCCGTGCGCAACACCTTTCGGTGATTCAGAAGCGCAGGCTCTCCAACATTGAGAAGAGCAGAACCATTGCCACACACACACACACACACACTAGTACAACAACATGTTTGAAGAACTCGTTCCCTGGTCGGACTCATGTTGTTGCGGCGGCCTCGTAAGTGGCTACTTGTAAGTGTTGAACTCGTGTTTATGGTCGCTGCGACGGATTTAATTATGAGCTCCGCCGGGGAGCGGGTTCTTTCAAATTTGTGTTATTTCCGCTGGGGGACGTCGAACAAACGAGGAACGAATCGTTAAACTGGGGAACGAGTCGATCGCCGTATAACGTTAGTCTGTTTGGGCGTGCCGATCGTTTTTCATCCTGGATCCATGTTTGATGATCCGGGGGCCCGGTCATCAGACTCCGAGGGACGAAATCAAAGGGAAACGCCAGGATTGTCAATGATTCGGGCTTCGTAGATTTGGATCTTCCCATGGCGCGCTCCAGACCATACGAAGGAGGGGTGAGAAAGGGCAGGACGCTGAAAGCCCTACAAATATGGATGCGAATTGGGCTGCGAGCTGTCGGACCCCGAGGGGGTCTCTCGCTCGAGCAGACGCACACTCACAGCCCCCCAGAATTTCACCCTGAGACATCTGGGCGTGAGGCCTCCCAGAAGGGGTCAGAGTTCATGGGGTTCGCGCCGCATCGTCGATGCATCGCCGATGCATCGGCGATGCATCGGCGACGTCGGCGACGTATCGGCAACGTCGGCGCGTGGAGTAGATCGGGCTCCACAGCGAGCCGCATCGCCGATGCATCGGCGATGCGGCGCGATCCTCCGCCCCCGTCTACTCGGACCCTATCTGGGAGGCCTAGGACACACAGGTCTGGGTGCTAGTTGTCAGCTCATGATTCTCAACGGTCGGACCTTTTGGATAGCGTGTCGCTGCGGCGGCCCCGGCGACACGCTATGCCGTGCGGGGGATGGCGTGTCGGACCTAGGTCGGGACCCATCTGACCGCACTCGGACCCCAAGCCAAAGTTTCTGACCGCACTCGGGCACCATTGGAAGGCCCAGACACCTAGGCCTGGGTGCCAGATGCCAGCTCATGATCCTCTCCCCCCCCAGCAGCCTGCACGCCCCCGTGCCCGAGCGTGTACGAGCCGACGCCGAAGCGGCCCGCGTCGCTCCCGGACGCCGGCGCGCCCTGCGCGTACCGGCTCGGGGGGGACTCGCGGACTGGGGAGGAGCACCTGGGCCGGCGCCGCGCCCGCCGTCCTCCTCCAGCCTCCGCGCCTCCTCCCTCCACAGCCCCTCCTCCCTCCTCCGAAGTCCTCCCACTCCTCCTCCTCCTCCTCCTCCTCCTCCTCCTCCTCCAACTCCTCCTCCTCCTCCTTCTCCTCCTCCT
Source organism: Prorocentrum cordatum (assembly GCA_963575745.1). Classification (NCBI taxonomy): domain Eukaryota; class Dinophyceae; order Prorocentrales; family Prorocentraceae; genus Prorocentrum; species Prorocentrum cordatum. Next base: position 187,115 of record CAUYUJ010014655.1, on the reverse strand, counting down.
CCTCCTCCTCCTCCTCCTCCTCCAGCTCCCCCTCCTGCTGAAATCCTCCTCCTCCTCCTCCTGCTCCTCCTCCAACTCCTCCTCCTCCTCCTCCTCCTCCTCCTCCTCCTCCTCCCTCCTCCCTCCTCCTCTCTCCTCCTTCTAAGACCTCCTCCTCCTCCTCCCCCTGGCGCTGCTGGCATCAGATTCCTCCGGGGATGGTGCCCCCCCCCTCCCCCCCCCCAGAAGCGGTCGCCCTTGGGCGTGGTGATCAAAGAGAGCCTGTAGAATGAAGGGAACCGCGAATATGGCACAAGGAGGACAAACCCAGGGGCAAGGTAACTATGTCCCCCCAGAGCCCCGAGGGGGGGGGAAGGAGAGGGGACTCCTCCCCCTCCTCCTCCTCCCCCTCCTTCTCCTCCCGCGGGTGGGTGGTGAAACTGTGTGGCTAGCGGGGAGGCCTTGTTTCGGCCGTGCGCGCCCGCACGGCACGGCCGTTCCATAGTGTCGTATCCCCCTCTTACTTATTATTATCCTCCTATCTCGTCCTCCTCCTCTTCCTGCTGTTGCTACTCCTTCTCCTACTCCTCTTCCGATTGGTGCTCCTCCTCCTCCTCCTCCTCCTCTTCCTCCTCCTCATTCTCCTCCTGTCTCATCGTTCCTCATCTTCGTTTGGGCACGTCGGTGCGACAAACTTCGACGTGACACTGTGACACCTTGTATCCCGCATTCGAACACGAGTGCTAGCGAGCATCCTCCTCCTCCTCCTCCTCCTCCTCCTACTCCTCCACCTCCTATTTGTCCTCAATGTCCTTCTTCTACTGCTGCTCCTCCTCTTCCCCCGCTCCCTGCCCCTCTCAGCTCTGGGCATCACAAATCCTGAGGGGCCCACGAACCCAGTAAGGAATATGAGGCACACGTTCTTCTGACACGCGTGCTACACTTCCCCTCTTCTCGACTGCCACCACTTCCCTCCTCCTCTTCGTCCTCCTCCTCCTCCTCCTCCTCATCATCATCATCATCAGCATCATCATCATTTCTAATGAATCATTACCACAATCATCCTGCCTCCTGCCTCTGTTTGTCGCTCGTCCGCCTTCCTCCTCGTCTCCATTGTTCTTCTCATCGCCTGTCTCGGCGACTCGTCCCCCTTCCCCTCCTCCTCCTCCTCTCCTCCTCCTCGTCCTCCTCCTCGCCCTCTTGCTCCTCTTTCCCACTTTCCCCGCTCTTCGATCTCCCGGCTTCACCCCCTCCCGTCTTCGTCGTCGTTCCCGCCCCGAGCGCACGCGCCAGGCGCATGTTGGGTCCCCCCCTCTGCCCCCACATGGGTCGGCCGCTTGTAGCCCCGTGAACACGTGAGAGCACGTTCCCCGCACGCACCCGCCAGGCACATGTTGGGTTCCCCCTCCGCGCACGGATGTTGGCGTGAGAAGAATCGGCCGCACGAAGATGGGTCCCCCCCCTCTGTGGGCCGTGGACATGTGAAGTTGCCCCCCCCCACCCTCCGCGCACGCATTTCTACATGTAAAGAACCCGCCGATGTTGGTTCCCCCCTAGGGCCGTGGACACGTGAAAACACAAGCCCCGCGCGCACGCGCCCGGCGCATGTTCCTTCCCCCCCCACCCCCACCCCCTCCGCGCACTCATTCTTTCGCGCAAATTGGGTGCTCCTGGGGACCGTGGACACGTGAAAACACGAGCCCCGCGCGCACGCGCCAGACGCATGTTGGTCCCCCCCGTGCGCACGGTTCTCTACGCGAGATGAATCGGTCGCACGAAGTTGGGCCGCCCCCTGGGGGGCCCGCAAACGCACAAAGATGCCAGACGCGTGCGCGCCGAGACGCATGCTGGCGCCCCCACCTCCGCACACGTGCTTGCGTGTCAGATTCCGACGCCTGCTGCTCGATACCAATCACCATTTCGGTACAAGACCGAGAATCCGCCAACTCAAACCGAACCCCGGGCAAGAGCCCTTACGGGAAAAATGTTTCCGGCCTGTTTCCGCACGTCTTCGTCTCATGGAAATCGCTTCCCGGCCACCACGACGATCAGAACACGGCTCAGGAGAAGCCGGCGCCGAGAGGGGGTCGAAATCTTCACCCTCCCCCCTCCCTCCTTCCCCTGCTCGTCCTGCTTCATTTTCCACTCCCTGTCTCACTCCCGCGCGTGTCGGTGGGGCGGGCCGGGCGTTTCGCCTGGGACTTCCCCGCCGCTAATGACCCTGAAGCTTGAAATTTGCAGCAATTTCACGAATGGAGGGGGGTCGCTTTCAAAATTGAGCTGTCGCCTTGCCGCCACGCACATCTTGAAACAAAAACAACTTCTCGCCGATGGAGCCGGGGGCCATTGGCAAAACGTGGCGCTCGCTTCAGCGCCGCGCACGTTCGTCTTGAAAGTTCGCAGCAGATTCAAGAATGCAGAGCGGATCCTTTTCATAACTAATTCTCGCCTTAGCGCCGCGAACCCTCGTTCAAAGTTCGCAGCAGATTCGCGGATGGAGGGGGGGGGTTATCAATCTGTGGTTCTCGCCTTACCGCGGTGCAAATTATGCCTAAGACTCTGCAGCAGCTTCACGGATTGAGAGCGGGTTCCTTTTCAGAACATGGCTCTCGCCCTAGCACCACGCACATTCGTTTTGAAACTTCGCAACAGATGGGCGGATGGAGCAGGGCCGTTTTCAAAACATGGCTCTCGCCTCAGTGCCGCGCACATGCATCTTACAAGTTTGCAGCAATTTTCAAGATGCGGTTCTCGCCTCAACGCCGCGCACATTCGCCCTACAGTCGGCACCAGCTTCACGGAATGAGGGCTCCCTTTCCAAAATCCTGCCTCTGCGCCGCGCGCATTCGTTTCAATGCAACTCGAAGCAAGCCGGGCGAGTGCTCATTGTCATCACGGAGCTCTTGCCGGAGACTTTGCTAATGCTGTGGACCTGGAACTTCAACGCATGTGGCGCTGCACGGGTCCATGGCGGCAATTCTTCAAAATGGAGCTGTCGCTCGAGATCCCCTCGAAACGTATGACCAAAAAATAACCTTGTGAAGCAATGATACGGGTGGAGGGCAGCTCTTCTTCGAAAGGAAGGTATCGCTGGAAACCTCTTTTAACCGTATGTTCATTGTATCGTCGCGCTCCTGGCGGCGCGCCAGAAAGATGCAAGCCAGTTCCTTTTCAAAGTAGCGCCCCCGCCAAAGTGACATGCCCCATTGTGCTGGTCTTTCAAGCAAGCGGCACTTCTTGCAGTGAAATGGGGGACTTATGGGGCATGTGAGGCGGGGGCTTGGGATGGGAGGGTGTCTTACAGCATAGCTTATGCTTCATTGGTTTACTCTGGTCTTGCTCGTCCTCCTCCTCCTTCTCCTTCTCCTTCTGCTATTTCTGCTACTCTTATTTGTCCTTCCTCTTTCCCTCCTGCCATCTCTCTCTCTCTCTCATCCGCTTTCAGCTGCTGCTGTTCCTCGACCTCCTCCCACTTCTCCTCCGATCACCTCCTTCTGATGCTGCTGATCCTCCTCCTGCTCCTCCTGCTCCTCCTCCTGTTGCTCCTCCGCCTCCTCCTCCTCATCCCTCCTCCCTCCTCCTCCTCCTCCTCCTCCTCCTTCCCCTTCCCCTTCCTTCCTCCTCCTCCTCCTCCTCCTCCTCCTCCTCCTCCTCCTCCCTCCTCCTCCTCCTCCTCCTCCTCCTCCTCCTCCTCCTCCTCCTCCTCCTCCTCCTCCTCCCCCCCCCTTTCTCCTCCGCCTCCTGCCTCCCCAACTGCACTCCCCTCCACCCCCTGCATGCGTCAAGGGGAGATGTCGGGGACGGAGGGTTTGGGCTGCTGCTCGGCCCTTGCTGGCCAGCCCGACGCGGGCCGCCCTCTGGATCGAGGGCCGAAGCTCCAGGCTTTGCGATGTGCGAGGGCCCTCCTCGGGCCTCCCTGGGGGGCTCGCCATCGCCACGGCCGGATTCCCCCTTCGAGGTTTTTGGTCAGATCGCACGCCGGGACAGCTCCCGGGGCCGAGGTCGACTCGCGGGCCCGGGTCCCGCGGCCCGAAAGAGGTCAAGACGGCCGGCGCTTCGCCTCTTCCGGGGAACAAGTTCTGGTGTCCAAGGACTGTCAAACCACAGCTCGGGATGAAACAGTTGTCCTTGGGAAATGTGTCGATAGGTTGGGAGGGGCACGAACAGTCCAGTTCCCCCTCGTCTCTGGCCCCCCCTCTCTCCCTTCTCCTCCCTCATCTCTGTCTAGGATGCCCCCTTCCTGCTCTCGTCTCTCCTCCTCTCTCCCTCTCTCCTCTCCTCTCTCTCTCTTTCTCTCTCGTTCTCTCTGCCCGGTTTGACACTCGACTCGCGATTCGGCGAAACAGCCAGGGATTCACCACTATCTGGAGGGATGAGTAGAAGGGATCGGATGTCACTGTGGACCGAACTCTCCTAATTTGCCGCTCTCCTCTGCGTTCTCCCCTTCTTCTCGTTCTCATCATTGAGATTGTCCCCCCCGCCAGCTCTCCCTCCTCCTCCTCCTCCTCCTCCTCCTCCTCCTCCTCCTCATCCTCATCCTCCTCCTCCTCCTCCTCCTCCTAATCATCCTCCTCCCCTCCTTCAAATGCTCCCCTCCTTCACATTATCCTTCTCCTCCACCCTCAAAATCAATCCTGGTGATCCTCCTCCCCGTCTTGTTGCTGCTCCTCCTCCTCCTCCTCCTTCTCCTCCTCAGCCTCCTCCTCCTCTTCATCATCATTATCCTCCTCCTCCTCCTCCTCTTACTCCTCTTCCTCCTCCTCCTCCTCCTCTTGCTTCTCCTCCTCCTCCTCCTCCTCCTCCTCCTCCTCTCCCTTCTTTTCCTGCCTCCGCGCAAGATTCGTGGGCATGGGGCAAACGCCTGACCGTCTCCTCGAACATCTGCTCCTCGGGGAAAGAAGAAAGCAAATGTGACGGGGGGGGGGGCCGACGTCTGTCATCCTGCCTGGGCTTTCCGGGGCACCCTCGTCGCCACGGCCTGATCTGTTCCAGAATCCATGTCGGAAGGCGCTCCAGGACAGGTCAAGGGTTAAGGGCCTAGGGGTCGACTTTGAAAGAGGAGGGCGAAGGTGGATGGGGCAGAGTCGGGCCCAGTCGAGTTCGGCAGCCATCTACCAGAGTGCCTCAAGCGGCCCTGGGCGGCGCTGCAGCAACGCTTTTCAAAGAGGACGCTGGTGGGGTGCGCTCATGGGCCGCCGCCCCACCCGCCAAGAACAACGTGGGGAAGTTGATCATGATAATGGGGGTAATGCTGCTGATGATGCTGATGGGCCTGATGATGATAGTGATGAGGATGATGATGAGGATGATGATGAGGATGATGCTGATGCTGATGCTACTGACTCTGATGATGGCGAACATGATGCGTATACTGATGATGACGACGACGACGATGGTATCAATAATGCTGATACTGATGATGATGCCGACGATGATGATGCTGATGCTGATGATGATGCTGCTGCGGATGCTGACACTGATGATGAAGAAGGTGATGCTGCATATTAATATGAAGGTGAAGATGGGGAGGCTGATGATGATGATGATGATGGTGGTGATGATTATGATACTGATGATGATGGTGATGATGATGATGACGATGATGATGGCGATGACGATCATGCTGATGATGACGGCGATGGTGATGATACTGATGATGATGTTGATGATGAGGACGATGATGATGACGATGATGATGATGATGATGATGATGATGATGATGATGATAAGGAGGAGGAGGAGGATGATGATGATGATGATGATGGTGATGATGATGATGATGATGCTGATGATGATGATGACTCAACCTCGGGTGTTCGCGCATCTCCGATAGCGGAGATCGCTCGACATCGGCCGATTCTTGGCCACTAACGGCGTTCAACCTGAAGCGGAAGGCGTGTCGCTACGCTTCGCGACACGGCAGGCCAGAAAAATCTAGGCACGCTGCCTCTTGGGGACTGGGTCGTGATCAGCCTGCCTCGCCGAAGCGTGGTGGGTCAGAACCTAACGGCGCGACACGCCGAGCACGCGCCCCTGGCCGCGTGCTGTGTTCTCTCGCTCGAGCACGCTCCTTGCTCTCGGAGCTGAAGTTCAGGATGTCGTAGCCGCCCCCGATGCGCACGCCGAGCGTGTTGTCCCCGCCGACCGCGGGGCTGCGGCTGCGGCGGCGCGCCAGCGGAGTGCACAGCGGGCACAGGTCCCCCGGGGCCGCCACCTCCGGAGGGCCAGACCTCTCCCCAGGCGCAGCGGCCAGCCAGCGAAAGGCCGCTCCTCCCTCCTTCCTCCGCCTCCCTCCTGCCTCCCTCCTCGTACTCCTGCTCGCTCCTCCTCCTTCCCTCCACCCTCCCTCCTCCCCCCTGCCTCCCCCTCCTCAACAAGTGCTCCGCAGTTGCACACGTTAGCCAGCGCGGGCCACAAAGAGTGTGTTCCTAACAATATACGTGGTGCTATCTATTATGTACATTATATGTGGTGTGACCTGTGCGTTGCAACCTATGTGGTGGTGCAATACACGTTACGCTGCATGTGTGGTGAAATCTACTTGGTGCACTAAAATATGCTGTGCAATCTATGTTGTGAGAGATCGATCAAAAAGCGCGCCGCAGGTGCCAAAACCACATCGTGCTCCATATGTGCTGCAATCTAGGTGGGTCAAGTCAATCTGTGTGGTGCAATCTATGCGGTGCAATCTATGCAGCGCAATCTATGTGGTGCAATCTATGTGGTGGAATTCACTTTGACCGTCGTGAAACTGTCCTCTCTACTGCTCGTGCAAACATCCCACCCTCCCACCCGCAACTTGGTCGCAAGACTTCTTAAGACAAGACCGTGACGGTAGGTACCACATGGCACTTGGCCACGACACCGACGCCGACGACGACAACGACGACGACGACGACGGCGCCGCAGACACCGACTACGACGACACCGCCGACGTCGACGTCGACGAAGACGACGACGACGCCGACGACGACGACGAAGACGACGACGACGTCGCCAACGGAGACGACGACGAGGGAGGAGAAAAAACGACGACGGCGACAACGACGACAACGACGATGGAGGAGGGAAGACGGCGACGACGCGAACGACGAAGGAGGAGGAAGGACGGCGACGCCGACGACGACAACGACGAGGGAGGAGGGGAGACGACGACGACAACGACGACGAAGACGACGACGACAGCGACGAAATAGGAGGGACGACGACAAGACGCCGACGACGGACGACGACGACGACGAGGGAGGAGGATAACGACGAGGGAGGAGTGAAGACCACGACGACGACAACAACGACGACGACGGCGACGAAATAGGATCGACAACGACGAGACGCCGACGAAGACGACGAGGGAGGAAGGACGACCACGGCGACAACGACGACGGAAACGACGACGACGCCAAGACGACGACGACGACGAGGAAAGACAGAAGACGACGACGGCGACGACGACGACGACGACGACGACGACGACGAGGGAGGAGGGAGGACGACGACGACGACGACGACGACACAAGAGCGCGCGCGCACGCTTTTGTTGAAAACCCGTGTTGCGAAACCTTGTGTTTTTGTATGTTTTTTGGACACACGATATTGGAATCCTTCCGAAACCGAAGGTTTTGAAGGATTTCGGTATACGCGCGGGACTTCGCGCGCGTCTGCACTTCGTCCCATTGTTTGCAGAGGATTCTCGCGACGGCACACGCGCAAGGGCGTTCGACAGATTTCGACATGCGCGCGCGAAGCCCGTTTGGTAGCATTTTGTGGAAATCTTGAAAACTATGGTTTTCTTAAGATTTCGCAAGAGCTCGCGCGTAAGCTTTTTTAGCAAATCAGTGTTGCGAAACCCTGTGTTTTTGTATGTTGTGTGGACATTCAATTTTGAAATCTCTCCGGAACCGAGGGTGTTTGAAGGATTTCGGCATGCGCGCGCGACGACGCGCGCGTGTGCACTTCGTCCAATTTTGTTGCAAGGGATTCGCGAAAAAGTCTTATGCTAGAACAACAACTGTCACCGCATAGTGTTTTTTCACAAAAGAACCTCAAGGGGGGGAACCCGGTTTGGCTGGGATGTTATGATTTCATATTTAGGATGGACGAGTGTGCAGAATATATATATGAAATCATACTATCCCAGGGGGAACCGATAAGTCCGGGGGGGGAGGGGGTAGAATCTATTAATCTTTTAGAAAGGAGAATTAAGTTCTGTTCGCAGTGAGTTGTCCACTCCATTGCTCGCGCGAACATCCCACCCACCCACCCTCAACATGGCTTGCAAAACCTCTTGAGACCGTGACGGTGGGTACCAAATGGCACTTGGCAACGACACTGACGCCGACGACGACAGCGACAACGACGACGACGACGCCGCCGACAACGACTACGACGACACCGACGACGTCTCCGACGACTTCGACGACGCCGACAACGACAACGACGACGACGAAGACACCGACGACGACGACGACTACGACGCCGCCGACGACGACGACGACGATGACAACGACGACGACGACGCCGACGACGACGCCGACGACGACGACGAAGACGACGACGACGTCGCTGGCGAAGACGACGACGAGGGAAGAGGGAGGACGACGGCGGCGGCAACGACGACAACGACGAGGGAGGAGGGAGGACGGTGACGACGCGAACGACGAAGAAGGAGGGAGGACGCCGACGCCGACGACGACAACGACGAGGGAGGATTGAAGACGACGACGACGACGACGACGACGGCGACGAAATAGGAGGGACAACGACGAAACGCCGACGACGACGACGAGGGAGGAAGGACGACCACGGCGACAACGACGACGGAAACGACGACGACGCCAAGACGACGACGACGAGGAAAGACAGAGGACGACGACGGCGACGACAACGATGACGACGACGAGGGAGGAGGGAGGACGGCGACGACGACGACGACGACGCAAGAACGTGCGCGCACGCTTTTGTTGAACATCCGTGTTGCGAAACCATGTGTTTTCGAATGTTTTTTGACACTCGATTTTGAAATCCTTCCGAAACCGATGGTTTTTTTTGTTTTTTAAAGATTTTGGCATGTGCGCGCGACGATGCGCACGTGTGCACTTCGTCATATTTTTGTAGAGGATTCTCGCGACGGCACGCGCGCAAGGGCGTTCGAAAGATTTCGACATGCGCGCGCGCGAAGCCCGTTTGGTAGCATGTCTTGTAAATCTTGAAAGCCGATGGTTTTCTCAAGATTTCGCAAGAGCGCGCGCGTAAGTCTTTTAGCAAATCAGTGTTGCGAATCCCTGTGTTTTTGAATGTGTTTTGGGAACTCGATTTTGAAATCCTTCCGAAATCAAAAGTTTTTGAAGGATTTGGGCATGCGCGCGCGACGACGCGCGCGTGTGCACTTCGTCCCATGTTTTGCAAGGGATCCTTGAAAACTTATGATTTTTGATCAACGACAGTGCGCGCATCGTGTTTTTTGCAAAGGATGGCGGGGGGGGGGCGATACTGGCTTGGCTGGGATAGTATGAATTCATATTTATGATGGACGAGTGTGCAGAATCATATGCAAATTTCAATACGAAAAGGTGGCCCGTTAACCCGGGGGGGGGTAGAGTCTATTCTTCTTTAGAAAGGAGAATAGATACATGTTGTGCAGTCGATGTGGTTGTGCAATCCGCCAACCCCCCTTGCAGGAGGTGAGAAGGCGTGTGAGATGATTGGCTGTCCCCCTCCCCCGTCTCCCCTCCCCCAGGGCCATAAATCCTGTTGAAGGTGGCGGGGGGGTGGTATCCGGTCCCTTTCGCACCCCCGGAGGCTCCAGAGCTTCCAAATCTGCTCCCGTGGGCTCAACGACGTTCCAAGACGGCTCCAAATCGCGGAACGATTGGCCCAAGACGCCTACGATGGCTCCAAGATGCCCCAAGACGCCTTCGAGACGCCCCAAGACGCCTTCCCAAGAGGGCCCCGAGAAGCAAAACTATATGGGTTTCATTTTTTGTTGTTCTCCTTTCTGGGGTGATCGTCTTCGCGAGTTTGCGACGCTCCAAGGCGGCCCAAGATGCCCCATAGACCGCTCCCAAACTGCCCAAGAGGCCCCAACGAGGACCCCAGGCCGCCCCCAGAGGGCTCCAAGACGGCCCAAAGAGGGGCCCAAGACTGCCAAGGATCGCCCCAAGAGGGCCCCAAGAGAGACGAAGAGGGACAACACGAACCGAGCATCCTAACTTTCCGACCCAAGAAGCCCCCCGAAGGCCGCAAAAAGCCCCCGCCCCAAGCGGCCCAACAGGGGCCACCAATAAGCCCCAAGAGGCCCCCAAGATTCCCAAACGAGGCCCCCAACACTCCTCTTCAAAACTGCTTCCAAAAGGCTCCGCCAGGCCCCCAAACAGCTCCCAAGACGCCCACAATAATCCCCACATCGTGCCGCCCACGACGACTCAAACGTAGACTCCACGCCTCTTCTGGGGGTCAGCGGAATGGCGCAGGCCTTTTTGATTATATGATGTGACATCAATGTCGTGCAACCTATGTTGCGGGATGTCTGTGGTGCAGTTGATGCGGTTGTGCTAGAAATCGTGTCAAGTATATGTGGTGCAATCTATGTAGCGCCACATATGTAGGCAACCTATACTGTGAGCGGTCCAGAACCATGCCGCAGGCCCGATTTTTTTCGTGCGCTCGACGGGCGGCGACGATGCGGCGACGGGGCGGCGACGGCGGCCACACATAGCCGCCAGACCAGCCACACGCCCCAAACGTCGGGCGGCGATAAGGCGGCGACGGGGCGGCGACGGCGAGTACATAGCCGCCAGACCGCCCACACAAACTAGTCCCTTAGAGCACAACTCAGACAACCTAGATGCAAAACTGTTCCAAGAATTGTGAATACCACTCTTCTCCCTCCCTTGACTCTGTCCGGAAGATCCCCGGCCCTCTCCGCGTACTTTTTCCTACAACGCATGCTCCCAATATGATTGCAACGCGTGTTTCACTTTCGGGTCGACGCGTTGCTCTCGTCGTTCAGAATGGCGCTCTCGCCCCAGCGCGGGCCACATTTCTGGATCCAGGTCCATTCTCATCGTTATCGTCCCCCTCAGTTCCCCTCCTCCCTCTTACCCTGGTCCTCATACTCCTTTCACTCACTCCATTCCAGTTCCTGCTGCTTACGTTCGTCCTCGTCCTCCTCCTTCCGCATCCTCCTCTATGTCCTCCTGCTCATCCTCTTGCTCACCCGCCACCAGCTCCTCCATGTATACAGCTTCTCTTTTCCGATTGCGCGAACCACGATGGGGTCTTTTTGCTGGAGTTCCAGGTCGGCTATGACACGCGTCCGCGGATAGAGAATTACCTTGTGACGTACCTGGCCCATTTGCATCAAGTGACAAGAGGCGTTGTCCCAAACTTGCCAGGACAATGACAGTGCAGGCGCCATCGCATGTTGTGCAATCTACATGGCATGTGATCACGTGGCACGATTCACAAGACAACAACAGAAGGACGAGGAGCGAAGGCCCAGGTGCGAGGAGGACATGGGGGAGGGAACGAAGAGCAAGAACAGGACGCGCGGGGGGCCGAACCGCCAGCGCGGCAGCAGCGAAAGGAAAGTGGCAAGGGGAAGAGGACGATGACGAAAGTGACGGGATGAGACCGAATAGTGTTGTTGTTGTTGTCGGTAATACGCCGAAGATGCGGCGTTGCTTGCGCCATGTCGCCATGTCGCCGCGGCGTTCGAAACAAATATGGTTGCACCTGCTTATCATTGATGCAAGGGTCGAGCGAGGCCCAGCTCGCCCGCCAGCTTCCCTCGAGGATGGCAAGGTCTCTTGGTGGTCCGCGTAGGACGTCACTCCGCTAGGCCCCCCCAGCAGCCCTCGAAAGTGGAGACAATTTCGCAGATCGCAATCCCCCCAGGGATGGCGAGACCTCATTTGAATCAGGGTAAGACGTCACTCGACAGGACCCCCCCCAGCAGCCCTCGACAGTGGCGACAGTTTCGCAGATCGCAACTCCCCCATGGATGCCGAGGTCTCATCTGAATCTGGGTAAGACGTCACTCCGCAGGACCCCCCAAGCAGCCCTCGGAAGTGGCGACAATTTCGCAGATCGCAACCTGCCAAGATTGGCGAGGTCTCATTTGAATTTCGGTAAGACGTCACTCCGCTGGACCCCCCCAGCAGCCCTCGAAAGTGGCGGCAATTTCGCAGATCGCAGCCCCCCAGCATTGGCGAGGTCCCCTGGTGATCCGCGTAGGACGTCACTCCGCTGTGGCGACAGTTTCGCAGATCGCAGTCCCCCGGTGATGGCCAGGTAGGTGGCCAGCTTGCACGCAGGAAGGAGCGAGGTGAGAGGCATGAGAGAAGGGGAAAGGGGACGGGAAGCAAGCAGGAGGCGGGAAGGAGGGAGGCGGGCGGGAGGTTTGCGACCGCAGCGCTCTGTTCAAAACGAGGAAGCCCAATGCAGGAGGGTGTGGGCAACAAAACAGCGCAATGGGAAGGGATGAGAGGGAGGGGCAGGATATCAGATGTCGCGCGAGCGCACCTAGCTTGATGAAAGCTGCTCTCCTCTCTCGCAATATCCTGTCCGAGTGAGGCAACTTTTCTCCCGCATACGGTGCGGGCGCGGCCGTAAGAAACCCTCGCAAGAACCCAACCCAGAAAATCCGCGCGCGAGGTGCACCTGAGGGGAAGCCATGAGCACCCTGAACGCAGCAGCTTCTTCTCCCACGGCTGCGGGAAGTCTCCGCGCCGCGCGCGGAGCGAAAAAACCCAGGACACCCTGACGAGAAGCATATGGTTTCTTGATGCGCGCCCCCACTGTACGATTTTTCCCCACTTCGGATTTCCAAACGAGATCTTACCAAAGGATGGTTCGCCTGCGCTGGCCTGCCCTGCCCGGATTCCCTGGGTTCCTTGGCCTTGTTTCCTCACGGTTTTCATGAAGCCGTGCCTGGATTCTCGGGATTCCCCCGGGCAATTCAAAGCAAGGCAGAACAAAACGACACCAAACAAAACAAAACAATCTAAAACAATGTCAACCAATGCCCAGCATTGAAAAGCAATGCCGGAATGCCAAGCAGTGCCCAGCAAGGCAAAGCATAGCAACGCAATGCCAGTCAATGCCCAACAATGCGAGGCGATGCACATACATTCGAAGCAATACACGAAGTACTTCCAAGCAGTGCAATGCAATGCGAGGCAATGTCAAAGAACGCTAAGCAATGCTAGTCGATACCAACGAACGCGAAGCAATGCGAAGCAAACAATGCCAACCAATGCGACGCAACGCCAATCAACACAAAGCAATGCAAAGCAATGTCAAGCCAAGCCATGCAATGTAAAGCCATGCAAACCAATGCGAGGCAATGACCAGCAACGCCATGCACTGCCAAGCAATGTACAGCAATGACCAGCATTGCCGAGCGATGCCGTGCGATGCCAATCACCTCTGAGAAATGCAAACGAATGCCAAGAACGGCAGAGCAATGCTAACCTATGCCAAGCAACGCCAGGCAATGCACCACAATGCCAACCATGGCAACGCAACGCAAGTCAATGCCAAGCGATGCCACGAAACGCAACTCAATGCAACACAATGTCAAGCATTACCAGGCAATGCCAAGCATTTCCAGGCAATGCAAAGCAATGTCAAGCAATGCTGAACAATCACAGGCAAACATACCAAGCAATGCAAAGCAGATCAAGTCAATGCCAAGCAATGCCACGCACCACCAAACAATGTCATCCGATGCCACGCCATGCGACGCAACTACTTCCTTCCTTGCGTAATTCCTCGCTTTAGGCGGCTCCCCCTCATTAGGATCTCGCTGGCATCATGTCATAGCGTCAAAGACGTCGGGAGGTGTTTGAAACCATCTTTCCGCACGCACCCGGTAGCTGCACGCAGGAACCATTACGGATACTTCGCCCACAAATGAATGGGGTTTCCGGCTGTTCGCCACGCTGCCGCCCGTGCCGCCTCGTGGGCGCCCCGAGCGCTGGGTGGGCTCCTCGAGGCTGCTCCACGCTGCCGCCCGCGTCCCCTCGCGGGCGCCCCGTGCGCCGTGGCTTCGCCGAGGCTGCGCGCTGCCGCCCGGGGCCGCCTCGTGGGCGCCCCGTGGGCGCCACGTGCTCCGGGCCTACACCCCATAGCGTTCACCTCCACGTCACGCCGCACAACTTACACACGAGATAGCTTGCACCGCAGTTTCCTCAGCATCGTTGTCACCTCCATCGCTCGCATCACACATCTTTTACGACGTAGCTTTCACCACGTAGCGCACAAGCGTAGCATTCACCTCCACAGTGCAATACAGTGGAGGCTAGTCCACAAGAAACCTTCCAAGAGAATTCCAACCCTGAGACCCCAGGACGTCTATCGATTTTTGGTGTGGGAACGTCACGCTGTCCACAGCAGAACCATCGAAACCCAAGAAACCGAGGGCACCCTGGAGGCGAGCAGGGTGTTTCTTGGCATGGGCCTCCACTGTAACACACTGTTTGGGGCCCACGCTAGTTAGCATTCAATCGGAGCGTTTGTGGCGTTTCGGAATGGTGTCCACATTGCAACGTTGGCATCGTTTTAGGGTCAATGCTTCGCTCCCGTCGCTCAGAATGGCGCCCTCGCCCCAGCGTGGGCCACACTTCTGGATCCGGGTCTTCCTCGTCGCTGTCGCCGCTCTCCTATCCCCTCCTCCGCCTTCCACCGGTCCTCCTTCTCCCCCCGTTTTTCCTCCTTCCTGCCCCCTCTGCTTCTCCTCATCCTCCACCTTCCTCATCCTCATCCTTATCCTGATCCTCATCCTCATCGTCATCCTCCTGCCCATCCTCTTGCCAATCCGCCACCCGCTCCTCTTCCTCGGATGTATACAATTCCCCCTGTCTGCCCGCGCGTGGCGCGACGGAATCCTTTGGGGAGCGCCAGGTCCGTACGCTACGGCACCCGCCGGCGGGGATCATCAAAATCAGCGCAGTGGGATGGGGGATGGGCGGGAGGGGTAGAATGTCCAATGTGCCGCGAGCACTCCTGGCGTGTCCCTCCCCCTCACCCTCCTTCTTCGCACTGTTCATGCTGACCAAGCTGCCGAGCGCACTCTTCCCACACGGATCAGGCAACTCCCTGGCCCTGTTGTAGGTGCCTGTGAAGGGCGAGCTTTGAGGGTGGATTCCAACATCGTTGATGAGCTTTGGGTTTGCATTTGTCCTCCTCCTGCTCCTCCTCCTCCTCCTCCTTCCTTCCTCCTCCTCCTCCTCACCCTCCTCCTCTCACTCGTTCTCCTCCTCCTCCTCATCATCCTATTCCTCCTCCTCCTCCTCTTTCTCCTCCTCCTCCGTCTCCTCCTCCTCCTCCTCATCCTTCTTCTCCTCCTCCTCCTCCCTCTCTCTCTCACTCTCACTCTCTCTCTCTCTCACTCTATCTCTTTCTCTCTCTCTCTCTATAGATACATGTAGATATCCCTCTCTCCCTCTCTCCCTGTCTCTCCTGCCTGCCATCCCTCTTCGCCCCAGGCATTCACTTCTGGAAGACCAGGACAGGCAAGACAGAGAGAGAGGGAGAGTCGGCGGCGAGCGAGGGGGGAAGTGAGAAGGATCATGCCCTTTGAAAGGCGGCAGGGCTTCTCACAAGCACCCCCGGCCTTCTGAGAATTTGTCTGTGTCTTCGGGGAAGGCTTAGGAAACTTCTCGAAAGGCCGGGGGACTTCCGATCTTTCTGGTAAAGCCTTTTCCTTCTCACTTCCTCCTCTCGCGCGCCGCCGAGAGAGAGAAAGAGAGAGAAAGAGAGAAAGAGAGAGAGAGAGAGAAAAAAAATAAAAGAGAAAGAGAGAGAGAGAGAGAGAGAAAGAGAGATAGAGAGAAAGAGAGAGAGGGAGAAATCGACGCGGGGCGCACGGACTTCTCGGCCTTCCACACGGGGCAAAATGCTTCCGACGCCCTCCAATGCAGCCAGCCAGCCGTACACCCCCCAGATGAATGGGAGGGGGGGAGGAGGAGGCGGAGGTTCGAGATACGGAGGAGAGAGACGGGGAGGAGGCTGTGGGGGGAGGCGGAGGAGAAGGATGAACGATCCCCAACCGACCCCCCGGTGCGACTGCAGTAGAGACGCTGTTGTCGAGCAGTCCTGGGTCCTAGGTCGGCGCTGCAGAGTCCGTATTCTCTGCTCTTCATTCTCGCCCCCCCGCGGGCCTCGACGATCTGGCACTTGCGACAGAACACCTTGTCCTGCAGAGAAGGTCCACAAGGGGAACACATCCGCCACCGTGCCTCCAGCAGATCGGGGCGTGTTAGAATGCTCCTCTGTTGTCTGGTGGGGTTTCTGTGTGGTTCCTTAGGCCGACCCCCCCCCGCCCTCACCCCGCGCCTCAGAACATCGGTCTTCCTGGTGCTGCGTCCCGGGCTCCATTTTGCCATCCAGGCGGCTCCAGCAGAGCCAAAGACTGCCCCGAGAATACTGCACGACCCTCCGAGATAATAACAAGCATGGCCGAACGAGCCTCAAACGGCTACAAGATTTCGCCCACGCTGCCCCATGAGGGCCATTCTTCACGACGACACCAAGAGGCGACCGATTGGCCCTCCAGCGAGGCCCTCAGACCTAGAAGCTCCCAAGACCAAGACGGCTCCAAGAGCGCCCTCAGACAGCCCCTGGGGCACACTTCTCGGCTTCCAGACGGCCCCACGACAGCCAAAGACCGCCCTAACTCAGCAGCAAGACGCCGCATGACCATCCAAAGACCAGACGGGCCTCCGACGGGACTTAGGCGGGGCGAACAGGGCCATCCAGAAGGTGGGCCGTCGAAAGGGTGCATGGAACGGCTTTCGGGGAGGCGTTCCAAGATTTCTGGAACGCCTTTCCGCCCAGCGTTCGGAGCAGTTCGGTCGCCTCGGCCCACGGCCCGCTACCGCGTCGACATGGAGACACCTCGAAGCGGGATCAGGCCGCACGAGTGAAGCCAAATTGTCTGCGAGGGGCAGCCTTGGAATTGCTGTTCTGCCACCCTCTCTCCTTCTCGTCCTAGGTGTGCCCGTCGACCGCCGCGCCCTTTCTGTGGCGCCGAAGTGGCCACTTCGCCTGGTCTGCCCCGTGCACGCTCCCGTGCTGGCCCTCCCCCTGCCTCCGCCCACCGCGCAGCCCCTTGCCCCCTCCGCCGCCACCTCCCCTTTTCTCCCTTCACTCCCCTTTTCGCCCCGCGTCGTCGTCGTCGTCGTCGTCGTCGTCGTCGTCGCCCCGCGTCCCACACCAGTGTCGTTCAGCGCCTCACTGATGCTAGCCCGCTACTTACATCTGCCAACCGCGCCCATTTTCTCTCGCACTCTGCCTCCCTCATCCCTCCCCCCCCCCTCCCCCTCCCTTCCCCCAGCTCCCCTGTCCTATTTCGCCTTCCCCCGTCCCCTTCCCCTTCCCTCCCTCCATTTGCCCCTTTCTTCCAACCTCGTGCTCTCCCGCTCCCACCCCTCCCCATTCCCTCCGCCGCCAGCCCTTCCCGAACGCTGTTCCGGGAAGGCGCGCAGCCCTTCCCGAACGCTGTTCCGCGGAGGCCGAATGCAGGCCCCAAGTGGGCCATCCGTCCGGCTGATGCTCCGAGGCCCCAAGTGGGCCATCCACCCGGCTCCTGGAGGCCGCCCCCCCCGAGGCCCCAAGTGGGCCATCCATCCGGCTCATGCACGCCCCCGACCCTCGCACGCCCTGCGCGCAACCCCCTCGCCGCCCCCAGGCCCCAAGTGGGCCATCCACCCGGCTCATGGAACATCACACCGGGGCACCCAGTACCCCTGCACTGGTCCAGGGCCCCAAGTGGGCCATCCGTCCGGCTGATGCTCCGAGGCCCCAAGTGGGCCATCCACCCGGCTCATGGAACCCCTTCCCAGAGCTCCCTCGGAAAGGCGTTCCGCGCCTCGGGGGAAGGGTACTCGCGCGCCTGGCCGCCTTGGCTCCCGCGACCCAGGGCGCCCTTGCACCGATCCCAAACCACCCCGCCTCTCCCTCCCCTTCTCCTGCTCCCATGCCTCCCTCCATCCCTCCCTCCCGCCAGCATTCCTGCCCTCTCGCCCCGCACCTCGTCGTCCCTTTTCTCCCTTTTCGCCCCGCGTCGTCGTCGTCCTCCTCCTCCTCCTCCTCCTCCTCCTCACATGTCCTCATCCTTCCGCCCCCCCTCCTTCCTCCTCCATCATCCTCCGCAATCCTGCTCCCGCCCTCCTCCCTCATCGTCCTCCATGCTCATCCTTATGAACCTCCTTTTCCTCCTCCTCCCTCATTCATCCCATTATCACCTCTCCCTCCTCCTCCTTCTCCTCCTTCTCCTCCTCCTCCCCTCCTCCTCCCCCTTTTTTTGACAACCCAACGTCGAGGCGAGTGCACCGCGTCTAGAAGGGCAGCAGTACAGGTGTGGAGGACACTGAGAAAACATGAAGGGAGAAGAGATCGAAAGCCAGTGGGACCATTAAATACGCAAGAGAAGTGGAGACAGTCGAGAGGGCCCAGGGCTGTCTAGCTGGCAGGAGCTGATTCCAGCAAAGATGGTTGAGGGACGAGGTGAAAGTGGACGGCCGAGCCATCCGCAATCCCAGCTGTGATTTCTCGCACCACCGCGCTTCCATCCACCCGATGAACGGCCCACTTGTTCATCCACCCCCTGGATGGCCCAGTTCGCCCCCTCCAAGGGACGTCAAGAGGCTCCCGAGAGGGCTCCAAGATGCCGCAACAACAGGCCCTCGGGAGCCCCCCAAGAAGCACCTACTATGCTTTCGAAAAAGTTGGGGACGAAGCAAGAACAAATTATGAAAGCCAGGCAGAGGACAACGAGGGGGTGTTCAAGATCCGCGCTAATTCAAATCAAGCGCTGAACTTGAGCGGGTCTTAAACTCGATCTCTGCTGCGCTGGCACGGTGGCGGTATATCAATTATGCAGGTGCATGAATCGATGACAATATAAAACCAGATAGAGCCATAACCTTTCGGAAGGTCACTCGCGTCGGCGCTGGATCCGCCTCCCCATCACCCCTTCCCGGCGCGCGGCGCACACCGGCTAAGGAGTCGGTGCATAACTCCGAACGTGCAATCTTTGGTAGCGTTATGGAAGGGACGGCGGCGCGCTCCAATGAGACCAACGGAGAGCGAACCCCACCAGCCCTCTGGGTCTAGGTAGTTTAGCGAGTTAGATGTTCGAACCTCCTTTCTCTCTTACCCCCTGTCGCTTACCCCCTCTCCCTTCTCCCTGCCCCCTCAACCTGGGTCTATACGGGCCTGGTTGCGAGAGATTAGAGCGTCCAAGATGGCCCAAAGATGGCCCGAGATCCCGAGATAGCCCGAGAGGCCTGCAAGATCGCACAAGATAGCCCAATATGGCTCAATCTAGCTTCCAACCTGCCTCCCAGAGGCGCCACGACCGTCCTAAGATGGCTCCAAGTGGCCACGGAGCCTCCCAAGGACACCCCCGAGAGACCCAAATCCTTTCCAAACCCACAGACAATCAATGTGTTTGTGCTCTCGTCTTTTAGATTCCGGTGGGCTCCTAAGGCCTCAGGATGGCCTCAAGATGGCTCATGCGGGGCGCCAGCGGACGTGCTGGTCGGCAGCGCCCGGCGCACGACCACCGATCACTGATCGAGGAGCGCCGGAGCCTGGATCCCCCGAAATCCAGTCGGGCGAGGGCTTGTATGGAGGAGGAAAAGGAGGAGGAGGCGGAGGAGGAGAAGGGTGAGACTACGAGACCTTCCAAATCAACAGCCACGTAAATCCCGAGACAAACTGTGGCTTCCACTCACCCAGCGGGCCGCCACTTGCTCCTACAGCTGCCCACTTCCCGCCTCACCAACCTTCACCTCCAAAGCCCTTGTGAATGAAGTGGGGGGAACGAGCGATCGATACCTGGGCTGCTGGAGACTCTCCCGTGGAACACCTGCTAGGTGTGCTGTACCACTATAGGCGTCAGGCGCTGCTGGACGCTGCTACGAAACACGAAGATCACGAGAGGAGGACGATAACATCTCCACGCTTCCGCTGTGCACCCCCCCCGACGTCCTTGCACTTCGGGCACACGTCGCCCTCCAGCGGCACGGGCAGCGAGCCGCACTTCGGGCAGATCCGCGGGTCCGTCTGTGTGAACCTGCTGTCGAAGAGCCACCTGACCTCACGATCGGCCAACATATGCATCTGCACGCCCTCGCGGTCTGGATCCCGGAAGCGCGATTCCGCGATATAACTGTGTTTTATGTGTACGCGATAACGGCTGTTACCAGCCCTGGCCACTCCCCCGCCGAGGTAACGTCACGATTCGTGCCGACCTCCGAATTGTTTCTGGCTATTCCTAGACGTTCCCAGACGGCGCCAGCGCGACACATGACGTGATCAGCCCCCTCCACCCCCCAGCAACGCCCGTCACATCCTGGGAATGAAGACGGCTGGTTCTCCATGGATGCGCGGTCGTACGCATACGCTCCGTGCAGGGCATACGCAAACACACGCGCCCGGCCAGGGGACCCGGCCCGCGCAGGCCGCGGCTGCAGATGCGCTTTCCGCCTGGGATGACCTGCGACCCCACGTCGAACGTGTCGGGACCGGCGGCCTGGACGGCAGCACTCCGCGTCCTGGTCCTGCAGCTCGCGCGCACCAGGGGGTGCCGCACGGGCGGGGGGCCTCTGAGAAAGCGGCGGGGCTTCGTAGAGGGCAGAGGCCTTCTTGGAAGCCCGCCCGGTTTCTCAGAAACCGTCCTGGGGAAACCAGCAGATACCAATGCCGCTACTCCCAGACCTCAACCTCGAGGCGGATCCACCGGTGGCGACGAGGGGCTCCCAGGAGGCCACAAAAAGCGAAAACGAGCCAACCTGAGATGCGACCTCGTGAAACACAAATGCACAATTGACTGGAGCCCTGGACCCCATCTTTCTGCTGATGTTTTCGAGCCAGATCGAGGCGTGATGCTCCCGGGGCCTGAAACTGGGAGACAAATGCCCAGCGTGAAAAAACATTCAATGCCCTTTTCCTCCTCTGAGGTCCTGCAACTCGCGCACACCTGTCGGAGAGGCGCAAGGCTCGGGTTCGGTGGACCTCGGGTTGACTTGACGGGTCCGTCAAGAAACTGACGACATCCAGTCTGAAGTTCGACGCGAACTCTCGCTGCAGACGTCCCACAATGACTGCACCGTCAAAATTCAGGATGGGCCCGTCAAAATGTCGAGTCTTTGGAGGTAGCCCAGATGGGGTCCGAGTCGGTGGTGTCAGATCATCGCCAATGCATCGCCGATGCATCGGCGATGCATCGGCGCCGTCGTCGTGGAGGAAATCGGGATCCACATCGACCGCATCGCCGATGCATCGACGATGCGGTGCGATCCTCCGACACCATCTACTCCGACCCAATCTGGGAAGCTCATAGATCTACCCTAGAACATGAACAAATCGTGGACGAACCGACCCTTGTCTCCAACCATGTACTTCGCCGAACGCAACGGCCGCGTTGTCTAGAGACATGTCCACCCCGAATGTGCCCTTGTACGCAGCGACACCCAATGAGACCTTAGAATTTTGTGGCCAGAGAAAGGAAAACGGTATTTGGCACAGGCCGGAGCAAGCACATAAACATTGCCCACAAAGTCTTGCGTATTCCCGCACACCGTCTGCGGCAAGAGCCGACGCTAATCGACGCTAGCACGAAGCTAGTCGACGCAGTCGACGCCAAATCAGCACTATCTCATCGATCACCAGTCGCTGATCGTCGCAAACGCACTCGAAAAGACGGAACGACGAGGGCACACAAGGCTCCCACGATTTGCCCTCGAACTGGACACCGTCATGGGCGAACACACATACCCTCTGCGGTCTCGCAGGCCAAGCCCCTGGGCCGCGACCCTGCGGGCATAGGGCGTTGTTTCACGGATGCCCCGCGCGGGACATATCCGTGCCCGCGGGGCCGCGCCCTTGAATCCAGACCGCGAGGGCGCGGATACCCGTCGGCCGGAAGAAGTGGGTAGAACCATGGAGCAGGAAAGCGTTGGAAGTAGATTGGGCTTCCGCCCGCCCCCCGCAGAGGAGAGGAGATGGACCACCGCTCGACTCTTGAAGCAGGGAGGCGCCTACAGCAGATTGGGATCTGGGGCATCCCAATATGCCTACTCTCGACGGCGGGCGTGCACGTAGAGGTTCGCCGCTCGCGACACCTTAAAACAGGGCCAGGATCGGGATAAATCGCTCCAGAGCGTTCCGGAGCGCTCTCAGAGCGTCCCGGAACGCTCTGGAGCGGCCGCGGCGCCCAATACATCCTCCAAACCCGCCGATTATCAGAGATTTCGAGTTGTCCCGATCCGATTTTGTCCCGATCTTCGCGTCGTTTGACACCTGCCCCTGCTGCGGCACGAGCCGCTGCTCGCACTGGCAGCACACCGGCCGCGCGGCGCAGCCGCTGCAGACCGCCCCCTGCTCGAGCACGGCGCTGGCGCCGCACGCGCCGCAGCGGGCCTCCGCCTGCGCCTCCAGAGGGTCAGGCTCGGCGGCGAGCGAGGGGGGAACGCGTGAACGTGAGAAGGCGAAGGCCTCCTCAGAAGGCGGCGGGGCTTCTAAAAGCCTCCCCGGCCTGAGAAGGCCTGGGGATTCCCGAACCTTCTGAGAAGGCCTTCTCCTTGCAACTTCCCCCCCCCCCCGGGCCCGCCGCCGACAGACACAGCCACACCACGGGCGTCTCGAAAGAATCGGAACAGAACTTTCTGTTCTTCGTTTCCGGGCATCGTTTCATGTTTCGGCGATGGCCCGGCTTATCCGGAGGGGTGAGATGAGATGAGAGCGGTCGCGAAGCGAGTTGGCTTATCCGGAGGGGTGGGGGGGGGGAGGATGCGGGCCGATAACCTAACCTGTTCGCTGTGGACAGCCCCGCGCAAGCCCGCGGGCCCCAATACCGCGTATCCCCTTCGGGCCTGCGCAACCGGCAAGGTCAGGCATCCGGGGTGGGAGGGGGGGGGGTGCGGGCGGGCCCGATAACCCCCTCCTCCTCCTCCTCCTCCTCCTTCTCCTCCTCCTTCCCCTCCTCCTCCTCCTCCTCCTCCTCCTCCTCCTCCTCCTCGGGTTCTCGCAGGATCCTTACAACAAATCTCCTTGGCGGTGGACAGAATCCTCTGTAGCGAAGCGCCCTGAAAGCTGCTGGGGGCGCTCCACGTGCGCACGGCACCGCATCCTGTGTGCTCCCCAGCGAAGTAGCTGATCGGCGTCCAAAAACAAACAGGTTAGAAACTCGTTTTGGCCCCCTGCGCTTTTGAGGGAAACGAGGTCAATGTAGTAGCACCACAGAACGTACGACAAGAAGTTCGAGGCCGAACCCGCATGTTCGTGACCACCACTCCCTCTCTCCCTCTGTCTCTCTCCCTCTCCTTTTCTTTCTCTCTCTCTCTCTCTCTCTTCTATCTCTCTCTCTCTTGCCTACTACATCTGTTATATGTATAGACATGTTTAAACACATATTTATATGCGTATATACATGGGAGGTTGGGAGGTTGGAACGGAAGTGACCCAAACCGGGATGGCGTGCGGGCGAGGCGAAGCTGCACGAGTTCCTGTAGGGGCCACCTATTGCCAAAAGGACCGCCCCCCCCCCCTCCCCCCCCCTCCCCCGAGCGCCAGGCGTGGTTCCCGTTTGTCCCGGCGATTGTCCTGGCGGTTGTCCTGATTGTTGTGGTTGTCCCGATGGCTGTCCCGGTGGTTGCTCTGATGGTTGTCCCGATGGTTGTGGTTGTCCCGATGGTTGCCCCGATGGTTATCCCGATGGTTGTCCCGATGGTTGTCCCGATGGTTGTCCCGATGGTTGTCCTGATGGCTGTCCTGATGGTTGTCCCGATAGTTGTCCCGATGGTTGATCCTGATGGTTGTCCCGATGGTTGCCCCGATGGTTGTCCCGATGATTGTCCCGATGGCTGTCCCGATGGTTGTCCCGATGGTCGTCCCGATGGTTATCCCGATGGTTATCCCGATGGCTACCCCGATGGTTATTTCGATGGCTCGTAAAAAAGATAGATCGATATATATATATATATAGATAGAGAGAGATAGAAATACATAGAAACATGTTTCTGTCTCTATACACAGATGTTGATGAAATGGTAGTCGAATAAAAAGAAAAAATTAGAACGACATGTCGGGATAGGTAAATCGATAGATCGGAAGTGACCCTAACCGGGAACTCGGTGCCGGCTTCGATTCGTGTCGTGGGTGCGGGCGGGCGAAGCTGCGCGAGTTCCATCCTTAGTAGAGGCCATCTGTTGCAAAAAAAACGCCCCCCGAGCGCCGGGCGTGGCTCCCGGGTGTTCCAGCGGTTGTCCTGGCGGTTGTCCCGATGGTCGTGGTTGTCCCGATTGTTGTCCCGATGGTTGTCCCGATGGTTGCCCCGATGGTTATCCCGATGGTTGTCCCGATGGTTGTCCTGACGGCTGTCCTGATGGTTGTCCCGAAGGTTGTCCCGATGATTGTCGCGATGGTTGTCCCGATGGTTGTCCCGATGGTTCTCCCGATGGGTGTCCCGATGGTTGCCCCGATGGTTGTCCTGATTGTTGATATGTTGTCCCAATGGTTGTCCCGATGGTTTCCCCGAATACGTTTGTATATAAACATAAATATATACAAGTACATGTGTCTAGAGAGGTCGACTTTCATGAGTATAGAGAGGTAGCTATACATAAATAAGCATCCAGGGAGATACACATATATATGTATATATAACAACTATATATACATATATTTATATATGCATACATCTATATATATATATGAACACACACCCATACATATGTTCATAGATTGATTGACAGACAGATGGGCTGATATGTTGATCTATGTATCGAGAGATAGAGATGGATGGTTGTCCCGAATAGATAATTCGATAGAAAGGCGGTCGATAGATGGGCAGATGAGCGCGAACATAAAACAAGTTGAAGAAACCACCGACGAACGCAGAGCCATCGCAAATCGACCGCCTCCCCCTTCTCCCCTCCAACCTCCTTGTCACCCGAAGGGTGGTCCTATCGGAGGATCCATGTGTGTACCATGCCTTCTCCTCCTCCTCCTCCTCGTCCTCCTTCTCCTCCTCATGTCCTCCCTGGTCCTCCCACATCCCCCGTGAAAACAGGAGGCTGGGGATGAGAAGGATGAGGATGATGATCAGGAGTAGGAGGAGAGGAAGAGTGAGGAAGAGTATGAGGAGTGATAGGAAGGGCAAGGGGGAGGAGCAACAAGCTGATAATGATGAAGAATTATTTCGCCTGCTCTCCCCCTTCCGCTTCATTATCCTCCTGCTGTTCCTCCTCCTCCTCCTCCTCCCCCTCCCCCTTCCTCCTCCTCCTCCTCCTCCTCGTGCTCCTCCTCTTCCTCCTGCCCCCATAACAACTCATCCTCCTCATCTCCCTCCTCCTCCTCCTCGCCATCAACCTATTGCGTCTTCCCCCCTCTCTCTCATGTTGGAGGAGAAGGAACAGTAATATAAGGAGGAATGCTACGAGCACGCGGAGCAGGAGGGCAATGATGATCATTATGACGTTAAGAAGTCACTCCTCCCGGTCCTATGCTCCCATCAATCATACGTGTCCTCGTCCTCACCCTCCTATCACTACTGCCATTCGCCCCCCTATCCTTCCTATGAGAGGAGGAGGGGGAGGAGAAGGAGAAAGAGAAATGGTCCTCGACATCGCATCCTCCCCCTGTTCATGGTGTCAGCATCCTCATCCTCCACGTCATCCCTCTATCACTCCTCCTTATCGTCCTGCTCCTCCTCGTCGCCATCGCAATCACCAACACCATCATCACCATCATCATCATCATCATCACCATCATAATCACCGTGACCGTGACCATCACCATCGTAAACATTGTTATCATCATCATCATCATAATCATCGTCGGCATTATCATCATTATCGCCATCACCATGGTCATCATCATGATCATCACCATGATACTCACCAACATCATCATCACCATCACCATCACCATCCCCAACGTCATCATCATCAGCAGCATCATAATCATCATCACCATCAGCATCATCTGCATCAACACCAGCACCCATCATCATCATCATCATCATCATCATCATCATCATCATCATCATCATCACCAGCAACATCATCATCAGCATCATCCCCCTTCTCCGCCCGTTATCATAAGAGATCTGCTGGTGAGCTCGACTGACAGAGGGAGAATGGGCGGGAGGAGGAGGGTGATGAGGAGGCAGGACTTGGATGGAAGCAGGGTGAGGAGGGTGAGGAGGAGGAACAGGAGGAGGAGGAGGAGTGACACCTCAACCTCCTCCTCCTCATCCTCCTCGTCCTCCTTCTCCAGTTCATCATTCTACCAGTGCCCCTCCAAACTCAGGATCCAATCACCACACACTCACACTTCTCGTCCTCCTCCTCCTCGGCAGGACATGTATACAGTTGTGATGGGCAGGGTGAAAGGGAGGAGGTGGAAGAGTGAGTCATCAACCTTACCTTCCTGCTGCCCCCCTCCTGCTCCACCTCCCTCTCATATCCCTCATCTGCCCCCTCGTGACACTTCCCCTCCTCCTCGCCCTCCTTCCTTTGGAGAGATACAACGAAGATGAGGATGACGCATGCACGGATAAAGGGCAGGAGGACGGGTGATGGGAACATGAGGGCGATGAGGGCGAGTGGCACCTCAGCCTCCTCCTCCTCCTCCTTAGTCTGCTAATCCTCCTCCGCTGCAAATCGTATCGCTCATCCGTCTCCACCTCCTCTTCAGTAGATCCATGTACATCACGATTCCCCATAAGGGGGAATACGGGGAGGATTGTAGAGGATGGTAAGTAAGGAAGGGAACATGGGAGGGGCAAAAGGAGGGTGCGGGTGAGTGCGAGGAGGAGGAATACTGTTATGAGCAGTCTTCCTGGTCCTCCGCCTCCTCCTCCTCCTCGTCCTCCTCTTTCTCCTGCTCCTCCTCTCCTGCTACTGCTGCTCCTCCTCCTTTTCGTCTTCCTCCTACCCCTCCTCCTCCGCTTCCGTCCTCCTCCTTCTCCTCATCCTCCT